>JAAALK010000287.1:2542423-2598690 GCA_019279435.1 Zizania palustris
GAGGCTCTATGTGTCTTTTACCCCTTCCAGGCCCTTGTTGAGTGACCTCCGGGTGCGGTTCCGAAGTCGTTGAAGGCCTTTGAGTTGTGTCTTCGTGATGTACTTCTTCCGAAGGAGGCTCTGCGAAAACAAAAATATTATACATTGTAAAAATTTGCAGAAAATGATAAAGAATTATGCGAAATTTACCTTCGACATTCTCCGGGAGATCGAGCACTGGACTGCTCGGAGGATCAAAGGTGAAGTCATCATCTGAATCCACAGTTAAAATTTCTGCTGTCGGAGCATCTCCGTGAGCAGTCCTTTCCTCAACTGAAGTTGCAGGAACTTCAACTTCCTCTTCACCCATAGGGGCTTCGATTTGCTCCTCTTGAGTATCCGGAGCTCTTACTTCTTCAATGTTAGCTTGGGGCTCCGGTATACCTGCAGTATCTTCAATGTGAATATTTCATTGAGCTGCATCTTCATCAATCAATCTCACTAATAATATACCTTCATCTTCTTTAGAACCAGAGATTGAGGTTCTTGAGCTCGAAGGCGCAGGATTCGAAGGTGCGAGATTTTTTGGCTTCCGAGCCACCTTCTTCACCGGAGTCCTTGCGGAGCTAGAAGCTCCGGCTTCAGCCATTCTTTTCTTGGGTCCTTTCTCCAGAGGCACCCAGTCCATCAGAGGGGGCGGAGTTAACCCCAACATTCCCCATACTCTGTTAAACCGTTCCCAACTCCCGACCAATTTAATTCGCCATTCTTTTTCCGTCGGAGTTGGGGCACCCAGAATCTTCTCCGAAGCCCTTACAATTTGCTCTGAAGTAATAGGGGCTGAAGAAGCTAAAAATAATTCAAGTTAGTCTTTCTTCGAAGTAAATATGTACAATGCATGTTGTTTTCGAAGTTACCTGCAGGGCTCGAAGTAAAATTGATCTTGCGAAGACCGCCTTCCGAGTCATCCTCGAAGATGATAGGCCAGTTGTCCATTAGCAGAGGAATTTGAAGTCCGAGGAATTCTTCGGCTAAGTCCCGCATGCTTAACCTTCGGCTAATTTTCTGAAGCAGGTTAAGGCGAGCTTCAAGCTGGCCTTCGTCAGGCTGAACTAAGGCTTCCTTTCGGAATTGAATTTCTTTGAGGGGCCCAGCCAGAGGACTGCTCGCTCCAACTTCGGCATAGAACCACCTCAGGACCCAATCAGTGTACCACCTAGCATTGATGGCCTTGGCAGGAAACTGAAGAGCATATTCGTCCCGAAGCCTAAAGTTGATAGAGCCGAAGGATACTACCACTTTTTCACCTCCGGAGCCTACGAAGGTCTTCGGCTGGCAAGTTGCTCTATGAAGTGCAGCGAAGATTTCTGCCCTCCCCTCACAACCTTCGGCTCTCAGCGCCCATTCAAAGATAGCTAATCTAGCTACAGCATTCGGAGATAGCTGGGGGAGGGTTACGTGGAACAGATCAAGTACTTCGGCCAGGAAGTCCACAGCAGGGAGGCCCAAGCCTGCTTCGAAAAAGGCTTCGAATACTACAACCTCTCCGGGTCTTGGTGATGGAATCGATTCTTTGCCCGGCTTCCGGATCATGACTCCATTACTAATTTTTCCCCCTGCTGTGATTGCCAAAGACTCTCTCTTGCAGGTAGAAGGCCCCAACTCGAAAGATTGATCCAAATACTTGGTCGATGGCGGGCACAAACCTTGGTCATCGGCGATTTGGGGATTTCTCCCCCCTGCCGCCATGGATGTCGCCGCCTGCATCGGAGGTGCCGCCGCTAACGCTGCTGCCGCTGCCGCTGCGGCCGCCTGTTGTCGAGCCAAGGCCGAAGGAGGCGCAGATCCCTTGGTCTTCACCATCACGATCGCTGAATTGCTCTAAGGAAATGGAGGTTAGGGCTCAAGAACTCAAAGGCTAGGGCTCAAGAACTCAAAGGGCTCGAAAGTTTTTGATTGCTAGAATGCGGTGAAAAGGTAACCGGGTAACTTCTAGGCCCTCTATTTATAGCATAGATTTCATTTTCTTACCGTTAATCCATGTCGTTTCGCATTCCTGCCGTTACTTCTTCTACGAAATTAACGGCTGCTATAGTTTCCGTTGGAAACAGAAACTAACGGTTATTTCTTCTAAGTCTAAAAAGACTTTTGAACTTCTGGAGTCGGTACTAAGATAGTTCGAAAAATAACTATCTTAAGACTAATTCGAAGTTCATATCTTCATGCATTTCAGAGATAAAATAAAAACTAATAACCCCTATGATTGGTTATCTTTTCTTTCCGTATACTGCTTTCCTAACGTTACAGGTCGAACGGAGAAGCGTATTCGAGGGGCTACTGTTGGGGGAAAATATCTCATCTTCGGGGTTATTGCCGAAGCAGCATAAAGACAGTCAACCAGTTCGAAGATTCTCCGAAGATCATCTTCGAAGATGCCCGGAACCCCGTTCGAAGCACGAAGATAGGCATTGGTTCGAAGTATGTCTTCGAACTAAAGCCCTTCAGGATCTTTTCTGCCAGCTAAGATGGAAGATTTATCTTCTTACTTATTAGATTAGTCTTTTACCATTTTAGCCCTATTAAGGAAACTGAATAGTTTCCTTAATGTCGGTTGTAATAGAGGGGTAAATAGGTCTTTTCCTTAATGTTTGGGCCTATAAATACCCCCCATTTCACCCTGTAATAGGGACCGAATACAAGTTATTTAATACACACTTTCGAACTATTCTAAGTTATTATCCTTTCGGAGGCTTAGAACAGTTTGCTTCACAAACACTTCGTTTGTTAGTTTCTTTTCTACAGAAACCTGTTAGCGTAATCTTTTATGCCAACAATCATGTTATCATACATTACTCAATTACTAGGTTATGTTATGTTCATTCCAATCGATTCCTTATTATGTTTAGAATGTCGTTCCTTTACCTTATTATCATATCTATTGATATCTATTATTTCATACCTTTGGTTCTGAGAAAACAAGGGTTGGTTTCGGAGTTTGTGATGAGTGATTGACAGTATTTACCCTCTGTTTCGAAGGTGTTCGGAGGGTGTTTCACCGAAGGGTTCGGTGGGTTTGGTTGCTACAGCTGTTGCAGCGGAGTGTGCCTGTCGGAGGGGTCCGACAGTACACGATGACTGTGTCTGTACCGAAGGTCTCGGTACTTTGGGCGGTACACCGGAGTGTGTGCCGAAGGTTGCTTACCCAGAGAGGTCTCCGGAGTACTGGATACACTTGTCTGTTTGTTTGTGGTGCGCAGGGGACTTCGGAGGCGACGTACGGTTCGTAGCAGGTGAACCTGGTTCAAGCGGGAGGCTTGATGCCAGTGGAGCGGGGAGCTCCATCATGAAGGCTGCGAAGGGGTCTAGGTCAGACCTTAGGTCGAGGTGCACCAGGAGAAGGCAGTAAGTGTGGAGCGTGGCTCCGGGTGAAGGTACTCCGAGACGAAGTCCTCGGAGGCGAGGCACTTCGAAGGGTACTCCGGAAGGAGTGACTTCGGAGTATGGTGGATCATGTCCTCAGCTGAGGCAAAGGTTTCGAAGTGTGCTCTGGAGGGAGACACTCGAAGGTACCCGACGAAGGTCTCGGAAGTCGAGGTGCATCGAAGGCATGGTCTGGGTGAGGCTCGTCGAGGAGTGTGCTCGGGGAGAGACACTGCGACAAAGTGCTCATGGAATGCTTCATGCGGAGGCCTTGGACGAAGGAGGGACTTCGAAGGGTGGTACTCCGAAGGTGGGGCTTCAGAGTGAAGTAGACTTCGGAGCAAGGCTGACTCCAGAGTGAGGATGACTTGAGGTACTTCGGACATGCATGGCTTTGGTACACGGACTGACGGAGTTCGAGCTGGGGAAGCTACGAAGCCGTGGTGGTCCAATCCGAAGGTGTTGGTGCGAAGGCCTAATGGCTTTGATGGCTTCGGCTCAAAACCGTCACTGTATCGAAGGCTGACTTCGGTGAAGCGAAGGCCGTCAGGCTCAAGGCTTCTCACCGAAGCTACCGCACCCCTCGCGTGCGAAGGGGGGCTTCAGAAAAGTCAAAGACTGTAAAGGCTGGCAATATCTGCTCTGCAAAAAGCTAACGCTGTCCCCTCTGCAAAGCTGACAAAGAAGCCTCCAGAATAAAGTTGACTATCTTTTGTACCCATATGTTCTGTAGAGACAAAACCAATGTAAACCCTAGGGGTAAAGTAGTCAATTCACTTGGGTGAATAGTGGCTATAAATATGGGGGCTGGGTAGGTAACATTTAACACTTTTGAGCATTCATTGTTGAGCTCCTGTACTAGCCTCCACATACTTTGTTGTTGGGGGAGATAATCCCGATGGTCAGGGGGCCCACCGCCTGGGGATTTGAAGCCAAGAATACCGGAGACCACCCTCCGGGAGAGGGCTGCCGGAGGCCGCCCTCCGGGAGAAGGCTGCCGGAGGCCGCCCTCCGGGAGAAGGCTGCCGGAGGCCGCCTTCCGGGAGGAGGCTGCCGGAGGCCGCCCTTCGGAAGGAGGTTGCCGGAGGCAGTCCTTCGGAAGAAGGTTGTCGGAGACCGCCTTCCGGGAAGAAATTGCCGAGGGCCTCTCCCTCGGCCACAGTAGCGAACCCGAAGAGAGCATTGGCGGGAAAAGGATGAGGCTGACGTACAGGGGGACAGGATCGTGATCCTCTGGCCCGTGTCGGGCGGCGCAGGCCACGTCCGACACGGCTGATACGCTGTCAGAGTCGAATCTTCTTGTCTGTACTGTATATAGTCCATTTTGTCTGTACTGTTGACCGGCGGTCGGCCGGGTAGTCGTTGGCGTTCCAGAGGTGCTTGGCCTCTGGACGGGGCGCCTTATAAATACCCCCCCAACCACAGTTGTAAGGGACAGGCTCAAGAGGGCATTGAATACACTACTCTCATTTTCCACTAAGAAAACCTGCTGGTTCGATCCGTCGCACCAACAGTTGGCGCCGTCCGTGGGGACCCTAGTACAAAAAGCTAGCGTCCTCTGCACTCATCCGTCCAACCATGTCGAGCCAGAAGGGAGTGAGCGCGGCCCCCCTGCGCAGGTCAGCTCGTACCGCCGGGGCCGAGCCCGCTTCGGCCACCGACCCCAACCCTCCGGCCCCCACCGTTACGCCCGTCGGAATGGCGTTCTCGGTGGAGCCCCCCAGGCGCCAGAAGAGACGCTCGAGGCCCGGGGCACCGACGGCCTACCCGAACCGACCTCCGCCAACCTGGTCGGGTCGCCGGGTGGGCCGCCGGAGCAGCGTCCCCCGAGCGGACCTCCAGTAGTGTCCCTTCGGACAGACTACGTCCGCTCGCGGGATCCCGATACCACTTCCAGCGGAAGTGGAAGTCAAGCTGATGCCCTGGCCGCCGAGAACGCTAGGCTGAAGGCGGAACTAGCCTTGTGGCGTCAGGAAGCGTCGCTTCGACCCCCGGCCCCTCCGGAGCCCTTTCGCGCCGCAAAAGCCGTGGTCACGGAATTAAGCGACGACGAGAATCCTCTGGGCGAGGAGAACGCGTCTTACGACGAGGATTCTACCCTGCACCCGGATCTCCAGAGGGTGCGCTTCGGTCCGAACTTTTGCGCCGCCAAGCTCCCTAAGTACTCTGGGGACTCCGACCCCGGCGAGTTCTCTCGCTCGTACGCCCTGGCGATAGAGGCGTCCGGGGGAAGCCGAGACACCATGGCCAAATGCTTCCCCTTGGCGCTCGAAGGGATCGCCCTCCGGTGGTTCTGGTCCCTCCGACCAGGGACTATCCACTCGTGGGAGCAGTTGAACAAGAAGTCCGTCAACAACTTCCAAGGGACCTTCGTGGCCCCCATGTCCACCGGGAGCCTCTTCCAGGTGAAGCAGCAGCCCGAGGAAACCTTGCGACAGTACTCCCAGTGCTTCGCTCACACCAAGGCCCAGATCAAGGGGCTCTCGGCTTCCTCCGTCATTGATGCGGCCCGAGAGGGCGTCACCCACCCCGGCCTCCTTCATAAGCTCCACCGGAAGCCTATCTCTTCGGTGGCGCAGCTGATGATGTACTTTGAAGAATACGCTCGGTCCGAGGAGGGCCAGATACGTCGGCAAGCGATGGTAGTCCTCGTCCGGGCCCCGAACGCCAGGACATTCGAAGCGCCCCCGGATTCCAGCCGGGGCGAGCGTCACGCTCCCGACTTCCACCGCCCGGAGCCCGCTCGGCGGGACCTCGTCCATCGGGACTCTCGGAGAAGCCGAAAGCACTTTCAGGGGGAAGTCCTCGGTATCACCCCCCAAGTGCCCGCCAAGCATCTTCACACGCCCGGTGGCAATCGCCAGGTCGGGCCCAAGCCTCCGGCGCCCTCCAGAGGAACCTTCTACTGCAGCGTCCACGGCGCGAACCGGAGCCACGACACCGACTCTTGCCGGACCATACTCGCCCTTCGCAGCGACTACCTCGAGCGTAGTGCCGGTCGCGGCTCCTCCGACCAGGGGAACCCTGCCCCTCGGCCGGAAGCGGTCCAAGTAGTCGGGCGCCGCGAAGAGCCGGAAGCCGTGGCCCCGGTCGCGGAGTTCGGCGGAGTCCCGGCCCCCAAGCTAGAAGCCGCCCCCGACCGAGGCAAGCGAGTGGTCCTCCCCATATCCGGAGGGGGAGCCCTGGGAGCTCTGTCCAAGCGGCAGCGTCGAGACTACGTCCGGGAGGTCGGGCACATCGGCACGTCCGGCCCCTCGATCCTTCCGGAGTGGTCCCACGTCCCCATCACCTTCACCGCCGAAGATGCCGCCGGAGTCAAGTTCCCGCATGCCGATCCACTAGTCATTTCAGCGGACATCGCCGGAGCCGAGGTGCGTCGCATTCTGGTCGACGGGGGGAGTTCAGCTGACATCATTTTCGTGTAGGCCTTCGATCAGCTGTGCCTGTCGCGCAAGCACCTGTTACCGGCTTCGCGCCCGCTCCAAGGTTTCGCGGGCCCCCCGCTCGATGCGCTCGGCCAGGTTCTGTTGGAGGTGACCTTCGGCGCTGCACCCCTCCAACGCCGCGAAGAGATCCTGTTCGATGTCATCGGCGCCCCGTACGCCTACAATGCCATCTTCGTGCGAGGGATACTCAACCGCTTTAGCGCCATCGCCCACCACAACTATCTCTGCCTCAAGATGCCGACTCCCGGAGGGGTGTTGTCCGTCCTAGGCGACCAAGCCGCAGCGCGCCGGGTCGAGTACGGCCATTCAGCGCCGCTCGAGCCACGGCAGGTCCACAGTGTCCGCGGAGGCGCCGATGTGGCCGACCTCGCAGACAGCACTGATCCTGGTCAGAAGGGGCGCCCCGCCAAACCTCTCCCGGAGGGAGAAATCGTCACCAAGAACTTGATCCAGGGAGGAAAAGAGTACCCGATCAAGTTCGGAGGGGGCTTGGAGCCGGAGGTTTCAGAGCAGCTCGAGGCCATCATCGGCGGCAACCTCGACATCTTCGCGTGGTCTGACGAAGACATTCCCGGCATCGACCGCTCGATCATCGAGCACTCACTGGCCGTCGATCCGAAGGCACGGCCGGTTCGCCAGGGGCTCCGGAGGCTGTCCACCGAGCGGGCCGAGCTCGCCAAAGGAGAGACCGACAAGCTGCTCCGAGCGGGGGTCATCCGAGAAGTTAGTCATACCGATTGGTTGTCCAACCCTGTCTTTGTCCAGAAGAAAACAACTGGCAAATGGCGCATGTGTATCGACTTTACCTCTCTGAATAAAGCTTGCCCCCGTGACCCCTACCCCCTGCCTCGCATCGACCAGCTCGTTGATTCCACGGCCGGAGCTGAACTCCTCAGCTTCCTCAACGCCTATTCAGGATACCACCAAATTTGGCTGAAACCCGAAGACCAAGTGAAAACCAGTTTTGTCACCCCGGCCGGAGTATTCTGTTACCTCCGAATGCCCTTCGGCCTCCGTAACGCCGGCGCCACTTTTTCAAGACTAATTTCCAAGGCCTTAGGTCATCAGCTGGGGCGCAATGCGGAAGCCTACATGGATGACATTGTCATCAAGAGCACCTCCAAGAGTCACCATGGCTCGGACATAGCCGAGACCTTCGATAGCCTCCGGCGATGCGGAATCCGGCTCAATCCGGACAAGTGCGTCTTCGGAGCGCGTGCAGGCAAGCTGCTCGGGTACCTCATCTCCAGCCGGGGCATCGAGGCCAGTCCAACGCAAATCCAAGCACTGCAGAACATGGCTCCCCCCCAGAACCTCAAGCAAGCACAAAAGTTGGCCGGGCGGTTGGCCGCCCTCGGTCGATTTCTCGCCAAGTCAGCAGAACGAAGTTTGCCCATCTTCAGGGCGCTCCGAGGTTCTAAGCATTTTGAATGGACCCCTGAGTGCCAGGATTGTTTCCAGCGAATCAAGGATTACCTCTCCGGCCACGTAGCCCTTGCCACACCCCGGGCCGGCAGCCCTTTGTTGGTTTACCTCGCCGCCTCCGGCAATGCGGCGAGCGCGGCCTTGGTTCAGGAAGAAGAGCTCGGCGGGAAGCTGATCCAGCGCCCCGTCTACTTCATTTCCGAGGCCCTGACCAAAGCTAAGGCTAGGTATTCCGAGCTCGAGAAGGTGGCTTACGCCCTTGTCATGGCCTCCCGGAAGCTCCGACATTACTTCCTGGCCCACGACATCATCATCCCAACCGCCTACCCGCTCGGCGACATGTTCCGGAACAAGGACGCCACCGGCCGCATCGGGAAATGGGCGGTGGAGTTGGCCCCATTCGGGATCTCTTTCGCCGCCCGGACAGCCATCAAGTCCCAAATCCTCGCCGACTTCGTCGCGGAGTGGACGAGGGCCCGGGAGCACGCGAGCACCGACGCAAGCGAGGGGATCTGGACCATCTATTCGGACGGTGCTTACCAGGCCTCAGGGGCTGGGGCCGGAGCAGTCATTGTCTCCCCGTCCGGCCAGCAGGCCCTGTATTCCGCCCGGCTAAGTTTCAAGGCCACCAACAATATCGCCGAGTATGAAGGAGTCCTCTTGGGACTTCGCAAGGCGCTCGCATTGGGAGCCGCCCGTGTGGTCGTGAAGACCGATTCCCAAGTGGTCGCCGGACAAATCGACAAGAGCTTCCGGGCAAAGCACCCGGACCTCGCTTCCTACCTCGATTCCATCCGCAAGTTCGAAGTATCCTTCAAGGGTATATCCGTCCAGAACATCCCGTGAGGCGACAACGCCCAAGCAGATGCCCTCGCCAAGGCCGGGGCCGGCGCTCAAGCCCTACCGCCAGGGGCTTTTTTCGAAGACCTCGCTCAACCTTCGGCAGCCCCCCGCAGTGAGGCGTCCATCCCCGCCACCCCGGAGGAGCCCGAACCGTCGTCACGGCCGGCCCCAGTACTATGTACGGCCAGCACCGATTGGCGCGAGCCTATCCTGCGCACCCTCGCAGGCGGCGACGACGTCCATCCTAGCCCAGAGCAAGCTCGCCTGCGACTCCGCGCGAGGTCATTCGACGTTATCAATGGAATTCTGTACAAATCCGGAGTTTGCTCCCCCCTCCTTCGTTGCGTCTCACACTCGGACGGCGTTGCCATGCTCCGAGAGATACACGAAGGGCTGTGTGGTAGTCACTTAGCTCCGCGGGCCCTCGCGGGCAAAGCTCTCCGGCAAGGCATGTACTGGCCCACTATCGTTGCCGACGCTGAAGAACTCGTCCGCACCTGCCAGGGTTGCCAATGGATGGGCCGCCGCAGTCACCGCCCTCCAGCAAGCTTGCTACCTATCCCCCCCGTGTGGCCTTTGGCCCGCTGGGGCATGGACCTCATTGGTCCACTCCCCAGAGCAAGGGGAAACCTGCGCTTCGCCGTGGTCGCCGTCGAATACTTCTCCAAGTGGGTTGAAGCGGAGCCACTGACTACCATCACATCCCGCAGTGTCCAAAAATTTTTCTAGCAGAATATCGTGTGTCGTTTCGGATTACCCAAGCAGCTCACATTGGACAACGACACGCAGTTCGACGCGGGCACCTTCCGGGCATTCTGCGATGAGCTGGGAGTTCAGCTTTGCTTCGCAGCCGTGCGACATCCCCAGTCTAACGGAGCCGTGGAGCGAGCTAATGGGCACATCCTGTCAGGCCTCAACAAGCGCATCGTCGGTTTGGCCCGAGGAGTGTGGCCCGACGAGCTACCCAAGATCTTATGGTCTATCCGGACGACCGTCTCTCGGGCCACCGGCTTCACCCCATTCCGCCTCTTGTTTGGCGACGAAGCGATGACACCAACAGAGCTCCGCGCCGGTTCACTGTGCGTCGTAGCACCCGAAGCCGAAGATGAGCGCGCCGTCTCCCTCGACCTGGCCGAAGAGACGCGGCTGGCGCCGTCGCCAACCTGTCCCGCTATCAGAAAGAGACCAAGGGATGGTATGACACCAAAGTTAAGAGCAACGAGTTCCAGCCAGGACACCTCGTCCTCCGCGCAGTGGTCGCCCCCACCAAGTTGGGCAACAAGTGGGAAGGACCATACATTGTCACAAAGTCCGGACGACCAGGATCCTACCGACTCGCTACTCTGGAAGGCGAAGAGCTGAAGCATACTTGGCATGCCGAGCACCTGAAGCGCTACTTCCCATAACACTGCCAATGTATTTTACTAGCGGCCGCCGCCGCCTGTTTTCGTCTCCCAATCGTATAATAAAATATTCAGCCAAACGTTTCGCCCAAGCAGACAGCGCAGCGACTCCGGGCATCTCGCATTCGGGTTCCGAGCTCCGGCTCGACGCCCCCTAACTTTCGGGTTCCGAGCTATGACTCGACGCGCCCTCGCATTTAGGCTCCGAGCTATGACTCGACGCACCCTCGCATTCGGGTTCCGAGCTCCGGCTTGACGCACCCTCGCATTCGGGTTCCGAGCTCCGGCTCGACGCACCCTAGCTTTCGGGTTCCGAGCTATGACTCGACGCGCCCTCGCATTCGGGTTCCGAGCTCCGGCTCAACGCACCCTCGCATTCGGGTTCTGAGCTCCGGCTCGACGCACCCTAGCTTTCGGGTTCCGAGCTATGACTCGACGCGCCCTCGCATTTAGGCTCCGAGCTATGACTCGACGCGCCCTCGCATTCGAGTTCCGAGCTCCGGCTCGACGCACCCTAGCTTTCGGGTTCCGAGCTATTACTCGACGCGCCCTCGCATTTAGGCTCCGAGCTATGACTCGACGCGCCCTCGCATTCGGGTTCCGAGCTCCGGCTCGACGCACCGTAGCTTTCGGGTTCTGAGCTATGACTTGACGCGCCCTCGCATTTAGGCTCCGAGCTATGACTCGACGCGCCCTCGCATTCGGGTTCCGAGCTCTGGCTCGACGCACCCTAACTTTCGGGTTCCGAGCTATGACTCGACGCGCCCTCGCATTCGGGTTCCGAGCTCCGGCTCGACGCACCCTAACTCTCGGGTTCCGAGCTATGACTCGAAGCACCCTCGCTCTCAGGCTCCGAGCTCCGGCTTGACGTGGCGTGCATTCTCCGCACTCTCTCTCCTGAACTACTTAGCGCCCAGCCGGTACACCAGCTGCCCGCTAAGGGGGGGGGATGGAGGAGAAGGAGCAAGGCGCAGACTGCAGCAAGCACTTAAAGCATACAATGTTCACTACAAATCAGAGAAGAAAATCAAGAAAAGTTCTTATCCAGGCCAAGCAAAAACCGTGGGCCCCTCCGGTTGGAAGGGCCCGAAGTCGTGGGCACGCTCCGCCCGGACCTCTCTTTCCTCTTCCTGCGTTCCTCTTCCTTCTTCTGGGCACGAAAAGCCCTTTGATCCGCTTGAAGCTGAGCCCAACTACACAGACCACCCTCCTCGGGGGGCGCTTCGCCCAGACCAGCCTCCGTGTCAGACCAGTCAACCGGTTCGGGGGACAAGGACGGCGAGCGGGACCCTCTCTCTTCTTCCTTCACATGGTTCAGAACCCCTTGGAGGACGTCGGGGTCTACGCGTCCGTCACTGCCACGGGGAAGAACGAAGCGCGCAGGCCGGTTCGCTCGCATAGCTTCGAGGATAGCCCATCGATGTCGAAGGGCGTCGTCGGAATCGAGCACCTCGACGTCACGGTCGCAAACGCGAACACCCTGAGTAAGCTCCGGAAGAATACTCTTTATTAAACATATGACCAAATCCCCTAAGCTATTACAGGGTAAGGCGAGGATAGGACTCTAAAGCTACACCTGCGGATCCGGCAAGCGGGCCGAGGTCAAAGGCTTCGAAGGAGCCGGGGGACCGCGTGCGCGGAGCGCCTCCTCCAGCCAAGCCTGGATCGCCGCGGGGCCCTCGGTCTGCCAAGCCGCCCGGAGCGCCCTCCAACTCTGAGTCACCGCGAGGCTCGGCGTCCGGAGGTGGTCCCCCACGAAGGCCACCGGGTGCTGACTCGAAGACGAGGGGAGCGGGAGCCCAGACGCCTCGAGGTGCCGGAGAATCCCGTACGCGGCCACCCGGGCGGACACCTCGCCATACTGCGCCATGGAGAGATGTATCTGCCGAATGGTAGACCGGATGAACTTCACCCGGTGGACTAGGGGCTCCCGGGCGATGTCGAACGTGCCGCAGCCGGTGCCGTAGCGCGCCAGCATCTTCCGCAAGGATTCCGCAGCATCGGCCGCCGTCTTCCCGGCCTCAGCGAGCTCCTCAGCGATCTCCCCGTTCCGGGCGTTGAGGTCCACTTCGACTCCCTCCAGTTGGGTCACCCGGGCCTCGAGGGTTTCGACCTTGGTTGCCGCCTCCGAGGCCTGGGCCAGAAGCCGGGACACCTCCCCTTCGAGCCGCTCTGCTTCCGCTGCCCGGGATCGGAGCACCTCCGCTTCGGCAGCTCGGGTTCGGAGGGCGTCGACCTCCGCTTCCAACTCGTCGGCGCGGGCGGCCCGGGCCCGGAGCCCGTCCAACTCCGCGACGCGGGCCCTGAGGGAGTCCACCTCCGCCGCTTGGGCCTCCAACGCCTCGATCCGCGACGCCTGAAGTCGAAGGGCCTCAGCCTCCGACGACCGCTCGCGGGCTAGCCTCTCCGCGTTAGCCACCCGGGTCGCGAGCTCCGCGGCGTACGCCTCGTGTTGTTGGCGTTCGGCGAGCAAGGCAGACAACTGCCCCTGCGCCAGTGCTATCACCTGTGTACGGAAAGATGGTCACAAGGGTTGCTAAGAGAGCGGAGGGTATGTCCGAGGAAGTACCTGGCCCGCTGCCGTCTCGATGGCCCTCCCGAGGTCCAGGCCATCTGATAGCCCTAGCTCGCCTATCACCGGAGCCTCCCGCAGCCGCAGGTAACAATCGTGGACCGGGGCCACCTTGAGCGCGAAGTCCTCGCCGTCCGCTAAGAAAGGGCGCAAGAGCGGCACGGAGCCTTGCGCGGTTTGACGATCGGTGGGAGGCCGAGGCCGGACCTCAGCGTCCCCGGCCGAATCCTGAGGGGCCCTTTCGACGCTCCGGGAGTCCGCCTCGTCCCGCGAGCCCGAGGCCCTCCTCGCGGCGACAGGGGCTCCGGACCTCGCGTCCGGGGCGTCCGCGGGGTACGGGGCGACGGGCTCCATGCCTCCGGCCGGTGTGTCTGCGCGAGCGAATAAGAGTTAAAAGTGGAAAAGGCCCCTGGCGCACGGAGAAGTGTGGCTAAGTTACTATACCTGCATCCGCAGCGTCGCTAGGGCATTCCGGGGGTTGGAGGTGGCCCGACGAGCTTGGGCGGTAGAAAAGGTTGTCGATGGAGTTCGGCGGAGAGCTCGCAACCGCAGCGGCCAGTTCGGCCTCCTTGTCGGCGCTCTTCTCGATGGCGCCAAGCGGGTCGTCTAAGCCCCCGCGGTCCAAGCTGTCCGTGGCCCTGCTCTCGAAGGAGCCCGCGGAGCCCCCCGCCGAAACGAGGGCGGGCGAGGAAGCGGTTCCGGGGCGAGGCGTCGCTTCGGCGGTACGCACCCCTTGTCTGGCCCCCGGCGCGAGCTCCGTTGGGTTCGCGCGAGGGGGAGCGTCTTCACTTCTTCTGGCGTCCGGCCAGACCGGTGGGGTCGGAACCGGGATCGCCGGAGGGTCTCCTGACTCTGATTGGGCCCCCTCGCTGGAGCCCCCTCCTTCGGAGTGAGAGGCCGAAGAAGGTCCCGGAGACATATGCTTCGGCCCCTTCACTATCCTCTTCTTCTTCGAGCGGCCCGGAGAAAGGCCACCGTCGGCGTCGCTCGCCTTCCTCTTCGAGACGTCCCGAAGGACCTCGCCCTCCGGAAGGGGCGGGGGCGTGAGCTCGAGCGCCCCCCACACCCTGTTGAAGCGCTCCCATGAGCCCACCAGCTCCAGCCGGCGGGCCCGTTCGGCTGCGGTTGGGACCCCGAGAATCCTCTCCGCTAGACGGGTGACTTCCTCGGGCGTTCGGGCGACGAGCGATCCTGCATCTCTTCGTCAGGACCGGGGTACTCCTCGAGCAGGAAAAGCAAGGACAGAAGCAACCAAGAAGTGGCACTTACCGAGCCGGCGGGAGAGCTCCGAAGGCATCGATTCATCTCGGCTGCTCCGGAGCGAGGCGGGCCACTCCTCCTTCAGCAGAGGGATCTCGAGGGCCACGAACTCCTCCGCCAAGTCCCGCATGCTCATCCGGCGGGCGACGATCTGGAGAAGTTGCACCCTCGCGGAAATCGTCCCGGCATTGGCCTCGACGCGCGCCTCTCTCCGGAACCAGATATGGCGTGGGATCCCGGCCAAGCCGGAGGCGAGCCCTACGCGGACGTAGAACCACCGGTTCACCCACTTCGAATACCATCTCTCGTTGGCAGCCTTCGCCGGGAAGGAGTCCGCATATCTCCTCCGGAGCTGGAAGTTGATACTCCCGAAGGCCAGCACCCGGTCTCCCTTCTTCTTCGGCTGGCAGAGGGCTTCGTGCATCTCCGCGAAGACCTCTGCCCTCCCCTCGCAGCCTTCGGCGCGCATGGCCCACTCAAAGATGGCGAGGCGGGCCACGGCGTTGGGGGACAGCTGCGGGAGTTCCAGATGGAACGCGTCCAGCACCCCGGCGAGAAGCTCTGAGGCGGGGAATCCCAGGCCCGCGTCGAAGAAGGCTTCAAAAATGACGACCTCGCCTTCCCACGGCTGCGGGGCTGTCTCCCGGCCCGGCCTCCTCGCCGACGTCTCTGGACTGAGACGACTCCTGGTCGCTTGCTCGATCGAGGCTTCGGTGCACGCAGATGGCCCGAGCTCCAAGGTTTGGTCTCGGAACCGCTCAGAAGCAGGGCGGAGATCGCGCGCGCCACGCACCTCCGACGTGTCGGTCGCTGTCGCCGCCGCTGCCGCCGCCATCTGGCGTTGCAAGAAGCGCGGATCCATCACCATTGCAGGGGCAGCGTTCCTCGCCATTCTTGAGGAACATAGAAAGGTGATGCAGAGCTCTGGGAGCAGGTTGAATGGCGGCTCGAGTGGCTAGAGTTAGTGCGTATGGGCGATTGAAGAGGGAACCGCGAGGGGGTTATATTCTGTTGCGAGACCGACGGTTCTCCTCCCCGATCCAGTTAGCGTGTGAACGCGGCGGATTGCGCGACGCCGCATTTAAGGCCGGCTGGCGCATCGGGGCGCGGTGGCAGCCTCCCAGCGGCCCGCCGCCTCGATGCCATCTGCACGTGCATTAATTACTTCCGGCGGCGCCCGTCCGGCCCCTCGGAATCGGAGCCCCCCGGCGCCCCTCCGCGCCGCGGCGGATTCGGCACCTCAAAGCGAGGTACGCGCCAGTGAGAATTATCAAGATTTTCTTGTGCGCTTCCGCCTCCTCTTATTGCAGGATTTCGAGTGGACCCCCACCTCCGGTCTGGCCGCACTTGCCCGTCCCGGAGTTCCTCCGCGTCCGTCGAAGGGAGTCGCACTCTGGCCAAGCCCGGCACCTCAATGTAAGTTTCGTCCTCATGAAGGTTATCGGAATTATCATGTGCGCTTCCACCCTCTCTTAACGCAGGGCTCTCGAGAGGAAAGAAGCGAGGGGCTACTGTTGGGGGAGATAATCCCGATGGTCAGGGGGCCCACCGCTTGGGGATTTGAAGCCAAGAATACCGGAGACCACCCTCCGGGAGAAGGCTGCCGGAGGCCGCCCTCCGGGAGGAGGCTGCCGGAGGCCGCCCTCCGGGAGGAGGTTGCCGGAGGCAGTCCTTCGGAAGAAGGTTGTCGGAGACCGCCTTCCGGGAAGAAATTGCCGAGGGCCTCTCCCTCGGCCGCAGTAGCGAACCCGAAGAGAGCATTGGCGGGAAAAGGACGAGGCTGACGTACAGGGGGACAGGATCGCGATCCTCTGGCCCGTGTCGGGCGGTGCAGGCCGCGTCCGACACGGCTGATACGCTGTCAAAGTCGAATCTTCTTGTCTGTACTGTATATAGTCCATTTTGTCTGTACTGTTGACCGGCGGTCGGCCGGGTAGTCGTTGGCGTTCCAGAGGCGCTTGGCCTCTGGACGGGGCGCCTTATAAATACCCCCCCAACCACAGTTGTAAGGGACAGGCTCAAGAGGGCATTGAATACACTACTCTCATTTTCCACTAAGAAAACCTGCTGGTTCGATCCGTCGCACCAACATTTGTATTCATCCAGTGAGTTCATTTTTAGTGTTCCCTGTTCTAGCAGCGAAGCCCTGTTTCTGTGTTCATTTTCTGCTTGAGCTTGTTTGCATACCTCGCTGCATACTTCGATTTCTAGTGTCGAGTAGTAGTGCACCGAAGCCTGTTTTGGCGAAGGGTGTTTGTGCGAAGTGTGCTTTTCAGTGTGCGTTCGCTCTGTGTAACTGGAGGCTAGCCCTCGCTGTTTACTAGCGAAGCACTGATCGAAGCCCGTTTAGCCTCTTGTGTCGAAGCCCTTAGCGAAGTCTGTCTTGTGTGCGTTTAGACCTTCATAGTATGAAGCCTAGCACCAGTTGCTGTCGCTAAGTATTTGGTCGAAGTTCTCAGAGGGTAGTCCACTCTTGTGAAGGGTAAAGTGTGAAGCCTGCTCGAAGCACCATGTCTGCGGAGCCTGCACTGACTTAGCAGAGTTGTTTTTTGGGGTTGTGGGTGGAGCGAAGTCTTCTTGGCTTCGAACCTTTGCTACTTGCGAAGCCTGTGTTCGGAGCTGTAAAATACCTCCGAACCAGAACTTCGAAGGTTGTGTTCGAAACCTGTTCAGCAGAAAACAGAACTAAAAACAGAAGGCTGTTTTTAGCCCGAAATTTTAAAAGCTCCCATTCACCCCCCCCTCTGGTCGTCATTTCCGGTCCAACAATTGGTATCAGAGCGGGTTAAGATCACCAGTTGACCTTAACCGGTTTTGTGATCTCTTAGCAACATGGACAGAGTTAGTAAAATTCCTCTGTTCGATGGGACTGATTTTGCATACTGGAAGGTGCGCATGGAGGCTTACTTGCTAAGCCAAGGAAATGCAATTTGGGAGATTGTGGACTCACAATACTCCAACCCTGAGACTCGCACTTCTCAAACAGAGAAGGATCAGTATAATGCCAACTCCAAGGCAAGAAATATACTGTTCATTGGTTTGAGCCGGATTGAGTTTGATAGGTTGCAGCACCTTAGGACTGCTAGGGAAATTTGGACCACTCTCACTATTTTTCATTAGGGCTCTACACAGATCAAGGCCAGGCGCCAAAGCACATACAATCAACAGTATCAGCTGTTTGTGCAGGCACCTGGTGAATCTATAGATGCCATGTTTTCTCACTTTGATGCGATAGTGAGTAACTTGCGGTCCAACGGGACGCTTGCTTACAATGATCATGATAGGGCTATCAAGCTTCTCTATGCTCTTGATCGTAGCATATGGGAAGTGAAGATATCCAGCATTGAGGAGTCCGCAGGTTATGACACATTGACCTGTGATGAGCTCTTCAGCAAGCTGAAGTCCACAGAGATTGCCAAGGCATCTCTTGCAGTGCACAGAAACTCTTTGCCACAACCATTGGCATTAATTTCTAGTACTAGCCGTGACACCACTGCAGAACCAAGCACATCAGGCACTTGTGTTTTTGCAGATGGTTTTGCTTTGTCCTCCCTGGTCTCCGTCACTAAGGAGCAGGTGGATACTCTGGATGATGATGAGCTTGCTCTCATTGCCAGAAGGTTCACCCGTTTTCATCATGAGAGACGGGATCAGAGGAGAAGTGGTTTTAGTGGTTGTTTTGAGTGTGGCGACACTTCTCACATCAAGGCTAATTGCCCTAAGCTCAAGAAGAGAGATGAGAGTGAGCGCCCTAAATACCACAAAAAGGAGAGGAAGCCTTTTGTGAAGGGCAAGCGCGGCAAGGTGGCTAAAAGAGTAGCCAAAGCCGCTTCCAGAGCGTTTGTTGCTGCTCTCAGCGACATCGACACTTCCTCAACTAAGGAGTCGAGCTCTGAGGAGGAGGAGTCCTCAAGGAAGGAGGACAAGAAGGACAAGAAGGGACGAGACTTCACCGGCCTTTGCTTCATGTCCGACAGCGACCACAGCGGCGATGAGCTTGACTCATCTGAGGTACCACTATCCTCTGACCAGCTTTTAATTAATCTAGATGAGCTGAATGAAGTAGTTCTTGGTCAGGATAGATTACTTGTGCAAGCCGCTAGAGAAAGAAAAGACCTTAGACTTAGGATAGAATCTGTTTCTACTGATTATGCCATGCTTAAGTCTAAAGTTAATGATGCTGAATGTGAATCTTGTACTGTTGTCATGAGTGAGCTTGCTCAGTTGCGTTCTGTACATGCTCAAACTCTATCTGAGCTTGAGACTGCACAGAAGCAGCTTTTGGTGGTGGATTCTAGACCTCATGATATTATTGAATGCATGAACTGTTCTTTATTACGCGAGAGCATTAATTTACGTGATAAACATGTTCATTATTTAGAGGCTAGATAGGAGAGGGCCGGTAGTTATAAGGATGTGCATCCTGTTGGTGACACGTGCATTACCCTTAAGGACCAGCTAGGCACTGTTAGAGAGCGAGCTGAAAACCTTATGACCGAGAATGAGTACCTTCTTTCCGTGGTTAATAAATGCACTGAGGGAAAGGGTAGGATGGATTTGCTCTTGGCCAAGACCAAGATGTGTGCTGACAGAGCAGGGTTAGCTCTAGGTTTGGGTTTTGAGAGGATTCCTTCAGATAGTGGAAACAAAACTGTTTTTACCTCTCCCACTACCCTAGAGAAAGAGAGAGCTCTGTTAGACACTCCATCAGCCAAAAAGCATACCCGAACTCAAAAGAAAACCACTCCTCCTGCCAAGAAAATCCCTCCTAAGAAAACCACTCAGCAGAAGCCCAGGGAGCCTGTGAGAGTTGCTCCTAACACCCATGAGAGTGCCCTTAGGAGAGTTTTTCATTGTTCCTATTGTCAGCGGGCGGGTCATTTGGTTGGGTTCTGTTTTCGTCGCATCAAGGATGAGCGACGCTCTCAGGCGATGAGTTACCAGGACATGCATTACCCATCTTTAGGTATGCATGAGTCTGAGTTGTACTATCGTCCAGTCTTTGAGGCTCCTCGTGCTTCTCGGAGAGGTTTTGCTCCTCGAGGTGTTCACCATGTTCCATATGGTGGTAGACCCTGGGCGAGTAGCTTTGTACCTCGTCAGAGTAGGAGACCTCGTCATGTTGTTCGATCACAGCATGTAGGTAGACCTCGCACTTTGCATCATTCCGATTATCATGTGCGTAGACAGTCTACTTTTTCTGTGCCTACTACTCGTGTCACTCAGTGCTGGATGCCTCGTCATATTTTCACTCACCCCAGCACTGAGCGATCGAGATTCTCTTATCATGTGTAGGCGGCAGATAGAGGCTTGGAGGGCACGTGGATCATGGACTCCGGTTGTTCACGCCACATGACCGGAGATGCATCATGGTTCTCCAGCCTCACCACAACCAAGCAAAGGGAACATATCACCTTCGGAAACAATCGAAGGAGTAGAGTGAAAGGTAAAGGTGTGGTAAGAATTAATTTGATTTTCACTCTCAAAGATGTTGCTTTGGTTGAAAACCTGGGATACAATTTGCTTTCTGTATCTCAGTTGCTTGATGAGGGCTTCGAAGTGCGATTCCATCGCGATACTTCGCAAGTACTCAATTCTGATGGCGTTGTTGTTTGTAAGATCTTTAGAGTTGGGAGAGTTTTTGGAGCTGATTTTTCTGAGTCATCTGGTTCTTCTCATTGTCTTGTTGCACATTCTACTTCTGAGCTTTGGAAGTGGCATAGGAGACTAGGGCATATGAGCTTTGAGTTGCTCGCTCGACTGAGTGCCCTAGGTCTGATCCGAGGATTGCCCAAGCTCAAGTTTGAGAAGAATTTAGTTTGCGCTCCCTGTCGACATGGAAAAATGATTGCCGCTTCGCACTCACCAGTCACCACAGTGATGACTGAACAACCCGGAGAACTTCACCACATGGACACTGTAGGTCCTTCTCGGGTTAGTTCTTTAGGCGGCAAGTGGTATGTGTTAGTTATTATCGACGATTTCTCTCGCTACTCTTGGGTCTTCTTTCTTGCCAACAAGGATGAAGTGTTTTCACACTTTCGGAGCTTGGCTTTGAGACTTTTCACTGAACTCCCTGGTGCATTAAAATTCATTCGAAGTGATAATGGCACTGAGTTCAAGAATAGTCTCTTTGTTGACTTTTGCATGGAGCATGGCATAGAACATCAATTCTCTGCTCCATGGGTTCCTCAACAGAACGGTGTTGTTGAGAGAAAGAACCGCACTTTGGTTGAGATGGCTAGGACGGTGCTCGATGAGCATAGGACTCCTAGAAAATTCCGGGCTGAGGCCATGAACACTGCATGTTATATCTCAAACCGAATATTCTTGCGCTAAATTTTAAACTTGGCATCTTATGAGCTACGTTTTGGGAGACAGTCCAAGGTTACTCATCTTCGAGTTTTTGGCTGTCGTTGCTTCATCCTAAAACGTGGTAATTTGGATAAATTTGAGTCGCGTTCTTCTGACGGGATCTTTTTGGGTTATACTACACATGGTCATTCTTATCGTGTTTATAATTTGGAGACTAACACTGTCATCGAGTCATGTGATGTGACTTTTGATGAATCAACCCCCTCTGTTAGTTCTGCATTTGAACAGGCAAATGAACATGACATGGAACAGACCATCTTCGAAGAAGAAGATCCTGGAGATTTCGAGGATGAACACCTACTACCCTCGACATCAACCCCCGAAGCCGACCCCGCTTCGACCACTTCGGCACAAGGTCCCGAAGCAACTACCTCGACATCGGTCATCTTGGACCACACCAACGCACAAGTTGAGGGGGAGACTGCATCTCGCCGCGAGGCTCCACACCATGTTCAAAGGATGCATCCTCCCGAGCAGATCATTGGTGAGCTTGATCAAAGGGTAACACGTTTCATGCTCATTTCATTGATTTCTGCATTTTACCCATTTATTGGGCTGCCTATAAATAGGCCCCAATCCCTAGGGTTAGGGTCAACTTACTTTAATCCAAAAAACTGAGTTCACTTTCCCATATCCTTTGCTCCTGTTTGTATACCGTTCGTGTGTGCGCCGCCAGTTTTGTTTTATCCTGGTGTTTGTTCCTCTCCGCCGCCACCGCTCTTCATGCGCATGTCAGAATCAGTATCTCAGGCATGCCAAAGAAATCAAGCGATCAGGTTTTATTCTTCCTGTTTCTTTCATTAAGAGCTGCTATGCTTTCGTCTTTCTGATATCTTGATATGAGTGCGTGTTTATTTGTGTATTAGTCCAGCTGTTCCGATTTTTGTGCGCCTAAGTTTTTTCTTCGTCTCGTTACTGTTTTGGCTGCATGGCTGATCTGTGTTATGCGTTTGTTTGCCTTGAGGATTCATAGACTAGCAAGTCATATTTATTTTTATGCTAGTTTTTTGTTGTATAGCCGTTGATGTGTGCTTAGTCTGCAGCAACAAATAGACTAGCTAGGCATAGGTACAGGTCTCTGGATCTATGCTGCAAGCTAGTCAAGAGGCTAGAGTTTAATTATTTTGTCTATTGCAAGAACAACACGATACAGCTGTAGTCCTTCAAGTAGTAGTATAGCCTTTTCAGCTAGTAGTGAGCCTAGAATCTAGGTTGTGTGTGTAGAATGGCCATCCAAGAGTAGCTGTTTGCGCAGGAAGTTTTTCCAAGGAGAACAACGTGTAAGGTTGGTGTGTAGGTGCCTTCTTTTATTTTTGTTTTGCTGCTGGTAGCTTTAGCTCGTGTCAGGAGCTTCAGATTGTGCAGGTGCCTTGCTTGTGATGATGGTCTATGAACAGGATGTTAGTTTTTTGCTTGCCTAGGCTGAGTAGTGCTCAGGTGTTGATTCGTGTAGAGAAAGTAGAGATCCTGCTATTCGGAGTATGCATTGTAGGCCCCACATTGCATTGAACAAGTTTTTTTGAGTGTGTGTTCTGCAAAGATCTGATTGCTTCGCATACGGAGTTCGTGAGAGTAGGTTTCGAAGTTCGAGGCTTGACGTTCATTTATTTTGCCTTAGCTAGGTGTGCTGCGAAGTTTCTTAGAAGGCTTCTTTTTCGAAGGTGAGTCCGGAGGTTTACGGACTTCGGTTCGGAGTACACTCTTCGCTGGAACTTCGCATCTGTCCGGATGATCTCGGTCTATAGTTCGGAGTTCACTCACTTCAGAGTTGTGCTCAAATAGGCTTCGCATATGCTTCATTTGTCATTTGCATAGACCTTCTGACTCTCTTTTTGCTTCGGAGTGTTTATTTCTGTGAACTTCAAATGACGAAGTGTGCTTTCGGTGAAGCTCTGCAGACTTCGAACTTAGTTTAACAGACTTCGCTTCAGAGACTAAATTCGTTCTGTGATACTTTGCCTTGGTTTGCGTGCACTTGAATTAAATTGTTTGAGTTGTTTGTTCTGATGATGCCTAGAATGATTTTGTCTTGAATACTCAGTTAATCTGTTTTTAAGCACTTTGTTGGTGTCTTTTCGATTAGGACATCGGTCGTTTTTAGGCTAGATTATTTTTAGCACTTGTGATCTGTGTACTTCCGTTGACTGTCTGTTGAGGTGCGTTGGGTGTTGGGAGCAGGCCATTGTTTCGAAAGAATTTTTTTTAGGCTCCCATTCACCCCCCCTCTGGTCGCTACTTTCGGTCCTACACTTGGAAGCCTATGGCTATAACTATTGGAAGACTCGCATGCGAGCCTATCTCATGAGCCAGGGTTCGGACATTTGGGACATTTGCGTTCACACCACATTTGTCATATTGCCAGTCGCTGAGCATGGTACTGCTGGTATCATTGCTCAGCATCGGAGCAACAGTAAGGCTATGAACATTCTTTTCTCTGGTTTAGGTCCCACTGAGTTTGAGCGTGTGTGCCATCTCTCCACTGCGAGAGAGATCTGGGCTACCCTCAAGGCACACCATGAGGGAACAGCATAGGTCAAGGCTCGGCTCTATCAGACCTACCAGCGTGAATATGAGAATTTCACACAGAAGCCGGGTGAATCTGTTGAGGCTTTGTTTGGTCATTTCAGTCGATCATAAACAAGCTTCGGGACAACAAGGCTGAGGGTGCTCAGTTAGTCTCAGATCATGAGCAGGCGCTCAAGGTTCTCCATACCTTGGACCCAAAGATCTGGGAGATCAAGGTATCTTCTATCATTGAGAGTACTTCTTATGATACCTTGACCATTTCTGAGTTGTTTAGCAAGCTGAAGGCTACTGAGGTTGATCTCCAGCTGAGATCAAATCTCACTGGTTCTGGATCAAAATCTCTGGCCCTTGCTACACCTTCTGTTGATCCCTCTTCTGTGAGCTGTGCTGGGTTCTCTTTGATGTCTATCACTGAGGACCAACTTGAGTTGTTGTGTGATGATGATTTGTGTCTTTTTAACAACCAGGTGCGTCGTGTCTATGACAAGAGAATGTTCAAAAGACACGGCACAAAATCCGGATGCTTTGAGTGTGGTGATCCAGGACACTTCATCGCCGACTGCCCCAAGCGCAATGGACACAAGAAGGGCACCGGTGGCAGCTTCCACGACTCCGGCAAGCACGACAGCTCTTCCTTCAACAAGGGCAAGCCGAAGACCAGATTCTTCAAGAAGGCCCTGAAGGACTACCGGCGAGAGAACAAGAAGCGCAACAAGGCCTTCTTCGCCGAGATGGAGAAGAGCTACTCCAAGCGGTCCATGTCTTCTTCCTCTTCATCGAGCTCAAGCGATGAGGAGATCGCCATCAGGAAGGGGAAGGACAAGGACGATCCGGCGGGCCTCTGCTTCATGGCTTTCGGGGACAAGCCGAAGAGCCGCTCAAACCAGCACCGAAGATCCTGCAAGAGCTTCTACTCAATGGCTCTTGGGGATAAGGAAGAAAAGAGCTCCTCCGACGACTCCGACGATGACAATGAAAAGGTATCATCCTATGAACGTGAAATCGTTGATTTACTTGAAAGCAATCGTCAGGAGTTGAAATATCGGGAAAACTGCTTAGGGGGCTAAGAAGAGGATAGATGAGTTAGAGAGTGAGCTTGCCATGGCCAACAGCAGAATTGAGAGTCTATCTTCTTCCCCTTGCTTGGGTGATAGCAGTGAGTGCCCGAAGTGTGAGATGCTTCTGTGTGACTTGTCGACTCTGAAGTCCAAGTACACAGAAAGGGTTGATGAGAGGGACGCTTTGGCCACTGAGCTTGAAAGCGCTCAGCTGGAGCTGAAAGATGCTCAAGCCACTGTCGTCGCACCCTGTGCTGATTGCCCATCTCATCTAGCTGTCCTAGCTGAGTTGAAAGCCAAGGGCGATGAGCATTTAGGGGATTTGGAGAGAGTGAGAGCTGAGATTGCACAGACTAGGCTAGAGCTTGAGACATTGTCAGTTCCACCCAGTGTCTGTGAGAACTGTTTGTCTCTTAGAATGGAGTTGATCAAACTGAAAGCCGAAAAGTCTGTCCAAGTAGAGAGTGAGTGTGAGACCTGCTTGTCTCAGGTGGAGGTTCTAGCTTCCTTGAGAGAGGAGCTAGCTGATTCTCAGAATGAGAACTTTTACCTCCGCTCTATCCTGAGTTGGATCAGTGCCAGAGAGCCACATCTCAGCATGATGATCCAGCAGTTCAAGAGGCAGGATGGGTTTGGAGTAGGTTACACCTACACCAAGGCTGACTTTGAGAGTTCCATTAGCCGGGCAGTGGAGTGGAGTAAAATGACTCCAGAGCAGAGGTATCCCAAGACTCACTCCACTGAGTCCTCCCAGGCTTGTCATCCCAAGGATGGAGTGATCAATGAACCACCAAAATCTCCACCCAAGAAACCTATCTGGGTTCCAAAGCCCAAACACCTCCAAACTCCTATAGACTCTCTTCCTGGACCCTCTCAGCCCAAGAAGACAACACCAAACACCACTAAGCCCAAGAACCCCAAGCCTCAACCACATCCCAAGAAGCCCACCTACCATTGTGAGTACTGTCAGAGAGACGGGCATCTTGCGGAGTTTTGCTTCAGGAGGAAGCGGGTTGAGAGAGCAGAGAGAGCTCATGGTGATCAGGAGCAGTTCTACCAGTAGGGTGGTAGACTGCGGGTTCCTCGACGCGGGGAGGGGCTGGAGGCCAGGCCGCGTCGTGTAGGTGGCGGTAGAGGAGACGACTTTCTTGCCCGTGCTCCAGTTGGTGGTAGTCGTTCTGGCAGAGCTCTAGGCCGTTTTGGCTACGGTCCTGGACCTCGTAGCCGAGGCTTTAGGCAGATCCGAGGACCGCGCTTTGAGCCGCGTTTTGGTCCGAACTTTCATGATGATTTCTGCTTTCCGTCTTTTGAGCAGATGGCTCGACACTGGTTTAGCTCCTTTGCTAAACCTGGTGCCGGACCATTTGCTCCCACTTACAGCCACTGATTGTGCAGGATCGGGGACTGGAGGATGTTTGGATCATGGACTCAGGATGCTCCCGCCACATGACGGGACATCGCAGATGGTTCTCCAGTCTCACTCCCCCGAGCTCCAAAGAATACATTACTTTCGGGAACAGTGGTCAAGGGAAAGTTTGTGGCATTGGCTCAATCCGCATTTCAGATCATTTCTCTTTGAAGAATGTTGCTTTGGTTAAAAATTTGAATTTCAATTTGATTTCTGTTTCACAACTTCTTGAGGATGGTTTGGAAGTGCGTTTAAGAAGGGCAATTCTTCTGTGTTTGATTCTAGAGGGTCTTTGATTTGCCAGATTTTACCATTTGGTAAAGTTTTTCGAATTGACTTCTCTAGTTCTTTTGGCCCTTCTCGTTGTTTGATAGCTGGATCTTCTTCTGAGCTCTGGAAGTGGCATAGGAGGTTAGGCCATTTGAGTTTTGATTTGCTAGTCAGGTTAAGCTCTATGGACCTCATCCGAGGATTGCCCAAGCTTAAAATGGAGAAAGATCTAGTTTGTCATCCCTGTCGTCATGGGAAAATGGTTGCCGCTTCTCACTCACCTGTGACTCAAGTGATGACTTCGTATCTGGGCGAGCTTTTACAATTGGACACTGTTGGTCCAGCTCGGGTACGTTAAGTCGGTGGGAAGTGGTACACACTTGTCATTGTTGACGACTTCTCTCGATTCTCGTGGGTTTTCTTTTTGGAGTCTAAGGATGAAACTTTTCAGTTTGTTCATGACCTGATTTTGAAGCTGAAGAATGAGAACAATGGTCGGATGCGAGCAATTCGCTCCGACAACGGCTCTGAGTTCAAGAACTCTCAGTTCGTCAGCTTCTGTAGTGATCAAGGTCTTGACCATCACTTTTCTTCTCCTTACACTCCCCCACAGAACGACGTTGTGGAACGAAAGAACCGCACGCTAGTCGAGATGGCCAGGACGATGCTCGATGAGCACAGGACTCCTAGGCGTTTTTGGGCTGAAGCCATGAATACGGCTTGCTATCTGGCCAACCGCATCTTTCTTAGAGCTTACCTTGGTAAGACATCATATGAACTGCGGTTTGGTAGACAGCCCAAGGTGAGCCACTTGCGAGCGTTTGGATGCAAGTGCTTTGTGCTCAAGAAGGGAGGGCATTTGGACAAGTTTGAGTCTCGTTGCTGGGATGGTGTTTTTCTTGGTTATGCATTGCATTCTCGAGGTTACCGTGTTTGGAAACTCGAAACCCAGCAGCTTGTCGAGACTTGCGAAGTTTCATTTGATGAGTCCTTGCCTTCTTTGACTCCTTCTTTTGAGCCTTCTAATGATGATGAGCTCGGAGAGTCCATCTTCGAGGAAGATGAGGATACTCCAGCTGCTTATGAGGGTGGGCCTTCTGCACCCCCTGTAGAGCCCACACCTTCTGAGACTTCGACTGAGGATGAGGGTGGACCTCTGATCACGTCTTCCACTACGATCGAGCCCCCTCAGTCGAGTCCAGAGGTGCCAGCTGCTGACTCGGGTGAGGTGACTTCAGATCACCAGGGACCCCGAGCAGTTTAGCGTGACCATCCCTAAGAGCTCATCATAGGTGATTTGACTGAGAGAACTTTGCGTTCATCTACCTCTCTTGCTGTGTTTACTGAATCTGCTTTTGTTGCATCTTTTGAGCCCAGAGATGTTTCTCATGCTCTTTCTGACTCAAATTGGATTAATGCTATGCAAGAAGAGCTTGAGAACTTTGTCCGCAATCGGGTTTGGACATTAGTTGAGCCGCCACCAGAATGCAACCCCATAGGCACCAAGTGGGTGTTCAAGAACAAACAAGATGAAGATGGGGTTGTGGTGCGCAACAAAGCTCGACTAGTTTCCCAGGGTTTTTGCCAAAAAGAGGGTATTGATTTTGAAGAAACTTTCGCCCCTGTTGCCCGTCTTGAGTCCATTCGCATTCTCTTAGCTTTTGCCGCTTCGAAGGGTTTTAAGCTTTTTCAAATGGACGTTAAGAGTGCTTTTCTGAACGGGTTCATAGAGGAGGAAGTTTATGTTAGGCAACCCCCCGGTTTTGAGAACCCTAAGTTTCCTCGACATATTTTCAAATTGCAAAAAGCTTTATACGGGTTGAAGCAAGCCCCCAGGGCTTGGTATGACCGGTTGAAGCAATTTTTGTTGGGGAAGGGCTTTGTAATGTGTTTAGTGGATAAAACTCTTTTCTTGCTCAGAGACGCTTCAGATTTTTTAGTTGCTCAGATTTACGTGGATGATATTATTTTTGGCGGTACTACTGATGATCTTGTGTCCAAGTTTTCTGAGCAGATGCACAGTGAGTTTGAGATGAGCCTCATGGGTGAGCTTAAGTACTTCTTAGGACTCCAGATCAAGCAGACCAAGGACGGCACCTTCATCCACCAAGGTAAGTACACTCGCGATATGCTTAAGAAATTTGACTTTGGTGGGGAGTTGAAGCCGCAGATGACCCCGATGGGCACATCTGGGGGTCTGGACAAGGACGAGAGCGGCATCAAGGTCAATGAAAGAGAGTTTCGAGGGATGATCGGCTCGCTGCTGTACTTGATGGCGACCAGACCGGACATTCAGTTCGCCGTGGGACTGTGCGCGCGCTTCCAGTCTGCACCTCGCGCGTCTCATCGGCAGGCTGTCAAGTACATATTCCGATATCTTACTTATGCGCCCGATCTTGGTCTTTACTATTCAGCTTCATCATCTCTCGATTTATCTGGATTTTCGGATGCCGACTTTGGTGGGTGCCGGTTGGATCGCAAGTCGACTTCCGGTACTTGCCAGTTTCTTGGTTCTTCTCTTGTCTCTTGGTCTTCTCGAAAGCAATTTAGAGTTGCTCTTTCAACCACAGAGGCTGAGTACGTAGCTGCTGCTAGCTGCTGCTCATAGTTGGTTTGGATGATTTCCACTCTACGAGATTTTGGGTTGTTCTTTCCTACCAGGGTTCCATTGTTTTGCGATAGCACTAGTGCTATTAGTGTAGGGAAAAACCCATGTCTTCATTCAAAAACCAAACATATTTATGTGCGCTTTCACTTTCTGCGGGATCAATATGAGAAAGGTGTCATTGACCTTGTTCATGTTGATACCCATCATCAGTTGGCTGACATTTTCACCAAACCCCTAGATCAGTCTACCTTTGAGCGTTTACGAGGGGATTTGGGTGTTGTGTATCCTTTCTAGAATTTTTTGCGTCAGTTTTCTTTCTTCTTTACTTTTTTCTTGAGTCTTTTTGTGTGAGTTCATATCTTGCATATTCACATATCACACTTTAGAGCTGCTTCTGTTATATGTTTGAACTGCTTTACTTATTTTAGCTGGTACATGTTTTTGATTACTTGTCGATGATCATGCTTTGCTTCAGTTCACTTGATATGTCTGATATCTGTCATATGCATGGCTTTTATGCTTTAAACTTGAAAAAATGATCACCATTGCTTCTAGTAACTAGCATGCGTAGGCTGACTGTTTTTGCTATCTGTTACATGCCTTGTAGCTAGTTCCTGACTTAGATGCAAACATGCAACTTGGACATCTTTCTGCTTTAAAACATGGAAATGTGCTGTAAAAAATGATGAAAAATAAAAAATTAAAATTCCATGCTCTTTATGCATAACTTGAAAAGATCTAGGTGGGTTTGTTTTTGTCGCATTGCATTGTTCTAGACTGCGTACCATAGCACTTTGGTATGAACTAGGACATTATAATGTATGCCAAGACCAATGTCTTAAGCTTTTGATGGTCCAGTTCTGGCCTAGGCTTGACTTGGTCGGTTAGAATAAGGCTTGACATGCAAATAACCCCTGGCATTAATGAAAAAGAGAAAAGAAAAGCTTGAACATTGAAATGATAACAAGTTTGCTGAAGCACTTTGATTTGGACAATGCTTATCTTGCTAGATATCAGTTATCTTTTGCATCTCATGCTTTACCTTGCGTGTTTACTGGAAAATATGGTGATGCTTTTGTTTGCAACAACTGAAAAATGCGTGCAAATGACTTTCTTTAGATATCATCTGTTGCACTGATCACGCCATGTTTCGTTAACAGTATGTCTTTTGCTGTATCTGTTAGATGTTGTAATTGCAGTCAATTATATCTGAGAAGCATGCTTTATTCACTCCACCTGCACTCCAGTGACATTCATTGCATATGTTGAGGGGGAGTTTTTTTTCAGGGGGAGTCTGTGTGTAATGACCCTAACAGGCTGGTGGAATATTCTAGGTCATTGGGCAGCCTATAAATAGGACCCCAATCCCTAGGGTTGGACTACCCTTCTAGAAATCACTTTTTCAATCATTCCTTGGGTCATTTTGTTCCTGCGTGAGTTTCCTCTCTCCTGTGTGTGCGCCGCCAGGCTAATTGTTGCTGTTCATCTATTTTGTTCCCTGCTTTTGGATGATTCTATTCCTTCTGTTTCGTGTGTAGCATCTCATTTAATGGCTTTGCAGTTTTCGGTTTGCTCATAGTGATTTCATTCCTGGTTTTGAGTGCTTCGGTTGCTACTGTTCTTCACGGAAGTAGTACTCGTTCATGCTGGTTGCAAGTAGTACTACTACACTGTAGCAACAGTACACTAGTACTCTAGCCTTGCTTTTACTGCACAGCTTTTTGATCGAGTTGACAGGATTAAAGTCCCTTTTCTGGCTGTTCTCTGGCGAAGCCCCTTCTCTGTTCGAAGCCCCTCAGCTCCGTGAGGCAGGCTTCGACCTGACATCCTCGAGGGCTTCGCTTGAACTTCGAACTTTATTTTATATACTGAGTTGCTAGCTTCGAAGTACTTTTTGAACTGTCAGCGTATCATACTTCGAACGTCTGTGCGAAGGTACTCCAACTTGAGCTCTTCGAAGTCCATACTTCGACAGGTTTCGAAGTTGGCTTCGAAGCTTGTCTTTCTGTTAGACTTCGCTCAGTTTTTGCATCCGTCCTCTTCGAAGGTCCTTGTTGTGGTTTGTTCGAAGGCAGAGCGTAGGCTTCGTTTTTTGGTTCTCTGTCGCGTGTCAGCCTTCGCTTCTCTTTTCGAAGGTTGTTTGTCTGTGTGTTGTGTTCGAAGCATTCTGTTCGAAGGATAGGCTTCGAAGCACTCGGTTCGAAGCTAGCTTCGATACTTCCGCACCTAGCTTCGAAGCATCTTGGGTCTTTTGCCACCTCGAACTAGGTTAAACCAAACCCCCTCGGCAGACTTCGTCATTCGAAGCAGACCTCGACCTCCGAAGCAGGCTTCGACCCAGCGAAGCAGGCTTCGACACTGCGAAGCAGGCTTCGACCAGCGAAGTAGGCTTCGCCAAGTTTCGAACAGGAGAAAGATTTCGAACGGTAACTTCTCATTTCACTCCTTATGCATTTATACGAGAAGTTTATCTTGCCTTGTCTTTTGTATACTGTTTATCTGTCTATTAGCACTGCATAGGCATTTCTCTGTTTATCAACAGTTGCTTCTAGGCTAGATACCTTTAGACTTAGGCAATCTGTTCTTTCTGTGCTGTTTAGTCTTTAGAGGTGTGTTGGGTATTGGGAGCAGGCCATTGATTCGAAAGAATTTTTTAGGCGCCCATTCACCCCCCCTCTGGTCGCTACTTTCGGTCCTACAGAGGATGGGACTATAGTTAGAAACAAGGCTAGACTTGTAGCTCAGGGTTATTCTTAATTAGAAGGGATTGATTTTACTGAAACTTTTGCACCTGTTGCTCGTCTTGAGGCCATTAGGATCTTGCTTGCCTTTGCGACATCCCGGGGATTCAAACTCTATCAAATGGATGTCAAAAGTGCTTTTCTTAATGGTTTCTTACGCGAAGATGTTTATGTAAAACAACCCCTGGTTTTGAAAACCCCAAATATCCACATAAACTCCTTAAACTTCATAAGGCTCTTTATGGACTCAAGCAGGCCCCTCGGGCATGGTATGACAGACTTAAGTCTTTTCTGCTCGAGCGGGGGTATTTGATGGGCTCTGTTGATAAAACTCTGTTCACTCTCTAGCATGGCAAAGATTTCCTTCTAGTGCAGATTTATTTGGATGATATCATCTTTGGTGGCTCTTCTCATGCTTTGTTTGCCGAGTTTGCAGATGCCATGAGCAGGGAATTCGAGATGTCCATGATGGGCGAGCTTACATTTTTCCTTGGTTTGCAAATCAAGCAAAGCAAACAAGGTACTTTCGTCCACCAGACGAAGTAAAACAAGGACCTGCTCAAGAAATTCGACATGGCCGATGCGAAGCCACTCGCCACTCCAATGGCTACATCTGCAGCATTGGATCCTGATGAAGATGGAGAAGCCGTAGATCAGAAGGAGTTCCGAAGCATGATCGGCTCCCTCCTCTACTTGACTGCTACGAGGCCGGACATACACTTCGTAGTGTGTCTGTGCGCTCGTTTTCAGCCTTCACCACGAGCCTCGCACCGCCAAGCGGTAAAGCGCATTCTAAGGTATCTCAAACATACCCTTGAGTTCGGCATATGGAATTCAGTGTCTTCCTCTTTGTGTCATCGAGGTTATTCTGAAGTGGATTTTGCTGGGTGTAGAATTGATAGGAAAAGTACCTCTGGTACTTGTAATTTTCTGGGTACATCACTGGTTTGCTGGTCTTCCCGCAAATAGTCTAGTGTTGCACAATCGATGGCTGAGGCCAAATATGTTGCTGCAGCTAGCTGTTGCTCTCAGATTTTGTGGATGGTTTCCACTTTGTGGGATTTCGGGTTAGATTATAAGAGTGTTCCACTTTTCTGTGATAACACTAGTGCTATTTGTATTGCAAAAAACCCGGTTCAGCACTCCAGAACCAAACACATTGATGTGCGATATCATTTTCTCAGAGATCACAATGAGAAGGGTGATATTGAACTTCAATATGTTGATACCCAACACCAGCTAGCTGATATTTTCACAAAACCCCTCGATGCTTCTCGATTTGCCTACTTGCGTGGGGAACTTGGTATTTGTCACCCTTACGGCATTTTGTGAGGGGGAGCTGATTTTAATTGTCTCGCATATGCTCATCATGTGTGAAATTGCATTTACATCTGTTGCACTTATATGTCCAATTTTAATTCATGAAATCATGACAGCTCAGCTCTATTTAATATATCTGAAACATTAATGTGCATGATGTTTTCTTTCCAACCTCAAATCATGCTCACTGCTTAGTCTTGAATCTAGCATGTTTAGGCAGGACTGCTTTAGCTATCTTTTATCTGCTTGATAGCAAGACACTTTTCTTTGGATGCTAAACATTGCAACTTGAAAAATTGTTCTACATATTCATGGCTATTCATAAAGTGCTAAACAATTTGTTCACTTAATCAAATTTCCAAAAATCCATGATTTGCATGCTTCAAAGTAAAAAGATCCAGGTGGATTTGTTTGTCGCACTACCCTATTCTAGACTGCTTACCATTGCACATCGGTCTGAACTGGAATAGTGTATTGTATGCCAAAATCATTGCCTTAAGCTTCTGATGGCTTTCATGCCTAGGCTTGGCTTGATTGGAAAGTATAAGGTGGACAAACAAATAACCCCTGGCATTATGAAAAGAACAACAAAATTTATCTGATCATCAAGTTTGCTTTTAATGCTCCACTTGAACTAGACTTGTCTGTCTAGAGTAGAAATTGCCTAGCTTTGCGCAGTCCTTGCTTTTACTTGTCTAGTTACCTTGATTGAGTGGTGATGCTTTTATTTCAAACTGACAAAATCACATGCTATCATCATGTTTTTAGAGAATGTTAAATTGAGCTGAGCACATGATCACTGGTATTACTGTTGGCATATTTTTGCTTTATATGTCTTTGCAATGCTGCCCATTTCGACGCTATGCATTTTTTAAATGCTCCTTGATGCTTGCATTGCCAAAGGGGGAGAAATTTGAGTTCTCTATTACAAGGGGTAAAATTACTCAGGGGGAGTTTCTATCTTGAAAAAGGGGAGATTTGCCGAAGGGGCTTTTACTCTTTTGAAAAGGGGGAGGAAAATTCTTTTATCAAGTGACATGATTTGGCTCGTTTCTGAGTTTTTATGGTCACTTGTGTGCTGAAAGTCTTTAAATTTTCTTGAACTTGAATTTGGTTGTCAATGCACTCATCAAGGGGGAGATTGAGAAACCAAGGGTTGGTTTTGGAGTTTGTGATGAGTGATTGACAGTATTTACCCTCTGTTTCGAAGGTGTTCGGAGGGTGTTTCACCGAAGGGTTCGGTGGGTTTGGTTGCTGCAGCTGTTGCAGCGGAGTGTGCCTGTCGGAGGGGTCCAACAGTACACGATGACTGTGTCTGTACCGAAGGTCTCGGTACTTTGGGCGGTACACCGGAGTGTGTGCCGAAGGTTGCTTACCCGGAGAGGTCTCCGGAGTACTGGATACACTTGTCTGTTTGTCTGTGGTGCGCAGGGGACTTCGGAGGCGACGGACGGTTTGTAGCAGGTGAACCTGGGTCAAGCGGGAGGCTTGATGCCAGTGGAGCGGGGAGCTTCGTCACGAAGGCTGCGAAGGGGTCTAGGTCAGACCTCGGGTCGAGGTGCACCAGGAGAAGGCAATAAGTGCGGAGCGTGGCTCCGGGTGAAGGTACTCCGAGACGAAGTCCTCGGAGGCGAGGCACTTCGAAGGGTACTCCGGAAGGAGTGACTTCAGAGTATGGTGGATCAAGTCCTCAGCTGAGGTAAAGGTTTCGAAGTGTGCTCCGGAGGGAGACACTCGAAGGTACCCGACGAAGGTCTCAGAAGTCGAGGTGCATCAAAGGCATGGTCCGGGTGAGGCTCGTCGAGGAGTGTGCTCGGGGAGAGACACTGCGATAAAGTGCTCATGGAATGCTTCATGCGGAGGCCTTGGACGAAGGAGGGACTTCGAAGGGTGGTACTCCGAAGGTGGGGCTTCGGAGTGAAGTAGACTTCGGAGCAAGGCTGACTCCGGAGTGAGGATGACTTGAGGTACTTCGGCCATGCATGGTTTCGGTACACGGACTGACGGAGTTCGAGCTGGGGGAAGCTGTGAAGCCGTGGTGGTCCAATCCGAAGGTGTTGGTGCGAAGGCCCAAGGGCTTTGACGGCTTCGGCTCAAAACCGTCACTGTATCGAAGGCTGACTTCGGTGAAGCGAAGGCCGTTAGGCTCAAGGCTTCTCACCGAAGCTACCGCACCCCTCGCGTGCGAAGGGGGGCTTCAGAAAAGTCAAAGACTGTAAAGGCTGGCAATGTCTGCTCTGCAAAAAGCTAACGCTGTCCCCTCTGCAAAGCTGACAAAGAAGCCTCCAGAATAAAGTTGACTACCTTTTGTACCCCTCTGTTCTGTAGAGACAAAACCAATGTAAACCCTAGGGGTAAAGTAGTCAATTCACTTGGGTGAATAGTGGCTATAAATATGGGGGCTGGGTAGGTAACATTTAACACTTTTGAGCATTCATTGTTGAGCTCCTGTACTAGCCTCCACATACTTTGTATTCATCCAGTGAGTTTATTTTTAGTGTTCCCTGTTCAAGCAGCGAAGCCCTGTTTCTGTGTTCATTTTCTGCTTGAGCTTGTTTGCATACCTAGCTGCATACTTCGATTTCTAGTGTCGAGTAGTAGTGCACCGAAGCCTATTTGGACGAAGGGTGTTTGTGCGAAGTGTGCTTTTCAGTGTGCGTTCGCTCTATGTAACTGGAGGCTAGCCCTCGCTGTTTACTAGCGAAGCACTGATCGAAGCCCGTTTAGCCTCTCGTGTCGAAGCCCTTAGTGAAGTATGTCTTGTGTGCGTTTAGACCTTTGTAGTACGAAGCCCAGCACTAGTTGCTGTCGCTAAGTATTTGGTCGAAGTCCTCAGAGGGTAGTCCACTCTTGCGAAGGGTAAAGTGCGAAGCCTGCTCGAAGCACCCTGTGTGCGGAGCCTGCACTGACTTAGCAGAGTTGTTTTTTTGGGGTTGTGGGTGGAGTGAAGTCTTCTTGGCTTCGAACCTTTGCTCCTTGCGAAGCCTGTGTTCGGAGCTGTAAAATACCTCCGAACCAGAACATCGAAGGTTGTGTTCGAAGCATGTTCCGCAGAAGACAGAACTAAAAACAGAAGGCTATTTTTAGCCCGAAATTTTAAAAGCTCTCATTCACCCCCCTCTCTGGTCGCCATTTCCGGTCCAACAGGTTCTATGTTTCTTAATACATTTCAATAAAATATATTTGTTGTATTGCAATCTTGGTTGCAACTCTATTTTGTATATCATATCTGTGTTATCCCGTTTCGACCCATCATCTAAAACTGTTATTTATTGATCTTATTCCTTGACGATCATCATGTTATTCATTGGATCAATCTTCCCATTAGTTCAATCAAATTGCTAATATTATGTAGCGGATTAAATCATTGTATCCATCATGCAGCTGATTCTACTATATTGACGTCATCCCTATTAATCATGTTCTGATCTACCCTTGTCTCAACTCTAGTTTAATCTTTCTATTTCACCATATTTAAGTGAGCATGTTGATATCGTATCAACCGCCTCATTTAATCCAGAGGAATAATCTCGCGATTATTTCTTTCTTTTTTTAGGGTTCTATCATTTCATGTGAATGATATGAACTTCTAAAATTCGTATCCTTTCCGTTTGAACTCCAAATCAATCCATTCAAATTCCATAAATTCCCTCTTTTAATTCTTTACAACTTGAACTAATTTAATTGAAATGTTTGTACTGTTTATTTTATTTATTTTAATTGTTTATTGTTATTGTTTCGCGTGCCGAGAAGATTACGATGCCGTCGAAGAGCCGGAGTTTTATCCTGAGGTTCCACCTTCCCCATTCGCTGATCAAGGCAAGTCACAACCCCCATTTTGATCATCATTGAGACCATGTTTTAATAAAGTATCGCTATAACTCATAGGATAATATTGCATTAGTCAAATCTCAAGCCCTACACTTATATTTATTAGATCCCCGTCCTTGTGTGCAAACCCAAGCCATGCTTATTGAGCCTACACTCCTTGTCACTCTACAAATATTATATTAGCTAGTGTCCAATGTACCGACACAACTACTATAGGATAAAAAGAATGAGTCGTAGATAGATGGATTCTACTATATGAATTTCCCCGTTATTCTCGTCTCTGGACTCTGTTGGAGTTGGCTATGTTATAAGTATGGTGGGTTCTGGGTGCAAGCTCGGGAATTGGTTGGTCGCACCCGGGGCACTATAAGGACCGGTCTGCGGGATCTGTTGCAAAGCACCGTACCAATAACAAGTCTAATGGGTAAGTCCTAATTGAAAGTATGGAACAATCTGACTCGATGCACCATAGTGGAGGGGGCAAGGGGCAACCTGCGGGTGACTTGTACCGACGTGGCTCAAGGGGGGTATGGTGAGGCTCGACACGTCGAGACACGATACGAAACCCATAAGAGGGCGCTGTCGGATCGAGGAGGACCATATGGAACGTTTTGGAACGAGTTCCCATGGAATGGGTCATCTCGTTAAACTTTGGTGTAAGTGGTGAGTGCGTGCCTTGTGGGTACAGTGGTACACCTCTGATCAGAGTATTTAATCTTTTCGAAAAGCCGAGCCCATGGTCAAGGGCGGGTTGTGTGACTACTCGCGGTTACTTTACTATTGTGTGAATGGTTGAGTTATTCATGGCATGTAAGGACTGTTGAGCGAGGTGGGGCTGACTGTACCCCTCGAGTTAGAAGATGATGATGCATACACATGTTTACATTTCAGTACTAATAACTTGATCACATTTAATGCTTTACAATTATGCTTTTCCGCAAAATTAGCCACTACCCCCTTGTTATTACTCTGCATTATATTTGCATTCGGTGGCTTGCTGAGTACATTTGTACTCACCCCCGTTGACTTACACCACCAGAGCCCGTCTACTACGAGGAGGATGAAGGTCTGGAGTAGCGACCCAGTCATGGCGAGACTGGAAGGAGGTGTTCATCTAGGACCCTTTGATTTATTAGTTTTTCTTCACCTTTATTCACTTTTGTATTAATACGGTCTACGAACCGTGAATGATTGCTCGTATTTGTACGTGGTCGCATGATGAACGTCTTGGTTTATTGATTTTCTATGGAATTTCAATAAAATCCTGATTTATTAAATCGGGCCGTGACAAAGACCCTTTTCCCGTGAACACCATCGATATCGACGAAAAGAGAGTGCTGATTCGGACAGAATAGGTTGAGTCAACTAAGGGGAAAGCGGTCGTCATTGGAGAACCGCGCACATGCACACTCGTGCCTAAGAACCCTGAAGTAGGAGTGTGGAAGCATAATGTTCGCACGTCTCCTTCAGCTAGGGCTCGCAAGAAGCCGAAGGTAACGTATCAGATGTTGGTAGACAAGCACCAAAGAAAAGCTAAAGAGACAAGCCCCCGTGCCAAAAGGCTAAGTTAGCCGAAGGGACCCAAGCGGTCGGAGGGTTGCTTCAGACCACAGTGGCTGAACCCTCTGCACGGTGGCTTCGAGCCATAGTGGCCTAACACCCCCTACAGTGGCTTCGGACCCCATTGGCCAAACCCTCCGTACAGTGGCCTCGGACCCTAGTGGTCGAGCCCCATGCAGAACGAGTTCGGCTCCCAATAGCCGAACCCAGCACCGCTTTGGACGAGCCCTCCGGCAAGAGGCTTTGGCCCACACTGGCCGAACATACCTCCGGCCTGGCAGGACCCTTCACTGATATGGTCCAAAACACCGTCAACCTGGCCGAACCCCCCTCCAGGTAACGGGTTTGGCTCACAGTGGGCGAAGCCACTGGAGCCACTGATGCCTCCACCATACAACTAGGCAGGGACCCCATGGGCTCCATACATATCACGATCAAAGTACCCTCCGCAACATAACACTGTTCCTTGTTTTCCTTCGGAGTATTATGACTGGCAAGGGGAAGCATACATAGTAGAGGGGGCATCATCTACATGCTCTGTGTGGTACCTCTGAATCGACTCGCACAAAACAAAGTCAAAGATGAATGCGAAGAGGCAAAGGACAGGGAGTCTGAAGCTATCACAGTCAGAATAGGGTCTCAGGAAGTCCCAATCGCGAAGGCCCCTTCGCCGAAGCCTGACAGAGGTAAGTCTCCTGCTCAGGTCGGAGCCCGCACCAGAGCCTGGTCCGATCGGCCAAACGAGGCCGGTCCAGTTGGCACAGTTCATAGTGAAGGCCTCTCCGATCATGAAACATGTGAGGCTGAGCTGGATAGTAACACTTCGGCCAAAAATGATAGGAACCAGGCAGTGGAACCTGGTACCAAACCACAACCATCTTGGGCACTTCCAGGTATGTCCAAATCATAGAATAGGTGTCTGCAACAACTACGGGCACAGGAGATCCACGAGAAGAAAGCTGAGGATGAGCGAGACACTATCTTTGAAGAAATCCGCCCTCAGCGAACGATGAGACAGGTATGGAGGATTAAGCCGGTTGAGACAGCCAACCCGTCTCCCAGCCAAAGCGACGACGACAATGACATGCTCGACAATGACTACTCGCCTATCTCCGAGCGATCCACACCCTAGGCAATGGACATCAACGTCGTCATGCTGCCCGCCGAGGTCGCTCAGTTGAACCTCAGCCCACGTAGTGCTATTTTTGAGAAACCCGAGGATACGGCTCACCATCTAAAGCCTCTATACGTCAGAGGTCACATTGATGGGAAGCCGATCTCTAGGATGCTTGTTGATGGTGGTGCCACTGTTAACCTAATGCCTTACTCACTATTGAAGAAACTTGGCAGGGATGAGGAGGACCTAAAGAAAACCAACTTGATGCTCAACGGATTCAACGGCGAGAGTACTACCTATCAAATATGGATTTAGGCCTTATAAACAGCCTCCTCGTCACTTTAATTCGGCCGTCTATGACCGAGTTAAGGAAGAAGTGGAGCGACTACTCAAACATGAGTTTATTAGGCCATGCAGGTATGTTGAATGGGTCGCTAACATTGTGCTTGTAGAAAAGAAGGGGAGCGGCAAAATACGAATTTGTATTGATTTCAAGGATCTAAACAAGGCCACTCCAAAAGACCAATATCCAATGCCGATAGCCAACATGCTAATCAACGATGCTTCAAGACACAAGGTACTAAGTTTTCTTGATGGCAAATCTAGTTATAATCAAATCTTTATGGCCGAAGAATACGTCTACAAGACAGCCTTTCGATGCCCTAGTTTTGCCGGTTTGTTCGAGTGGGTCGTTATGACTTTTGGTTTAAAGAATGTCTGTACTACATATCAACGTTCTATGAACTTGATCTTTCATGACTTGCTAGGAGTTATGTTAGAGGTTTACATAGATGATGTTGTAGTCAAATCGGATGCTATGGGAAACCACTTAACCGATTTGAATGTTGCTTTTGATAGAATGCGACAGTATGGCTTAAAAATGAAATCGCTCAAATGTGATTTTGGTGTGTCAGCGGGCAAGTTCCTAGGCTTCATGATTCATGAAAGAGGTTTGAGAAGATTAGAAACTTTGCAGCGCCGACATGCAAGAAAGATGTGCATAAGCTGCTAGGCAAGATAAATTATTTGCGTCGCTTTATATCTTACTTGTCTGGCAAGATTGATGCCTTTGTCCCCATACTCCGGCTAAGGAATGAAGCCGAGTTCACTTGGGGGGCAAGTCAGCAAAGTGCCTTCGAAAAGATCAAGTAGTGCTTGTCATCACCACCCGTGGTGATGGCACCGAAAGCCGGGATTCTATTTTGGCTATACATCGCTACTGAAGATAGCGTGATCGGGGCCATGTTAACCCAGGAGTTGGAGGGAAAGGAGTACATCATCACGTTCTTGAGTCGCCGCCTACTGGACGCCGAAACCAGGTACGCGTTTGTGGAATGCTTATGTTTATCACTTTACTATGCATGTACCAAACTACGCCATTATCTTCTCCCTACTACATGTGTTGTTGTTTGCCAAACCGATGTTATAAAACACATGTTGCAAAAACCGATTCTAAGTGGAAGAATCGGGAAGTGGGGTTACACTTTGATTGAGTATGATTTGGCCTATGAACCCCTAAGAGCTATGAAAGGCCAAATTGTCGCTAACTTTATAGTTGATCACCACATAGATGTCAGTTGGAGTAACAATGTTGCTCTAATTGAGGTGGTACCATGGAAACTTTACTTTGATGGTTCACCTTGCAAGAGTGGCCAAGTTATTGAAGTGGGTCTCATATCACCTAGTGGGATGCACTTGGAAACCTCGGCTCGTTTAGAATTTCCCTCTACTAATAACCAAGCTGAATATGGGGCGTTATTGCTAGGACTGGAGTTGCTATAATCTATGGGTGCTAAACACGTTCATGTGCATATTGATTCCCTGTTAGTAGTACAACAAGTAGCTAAGAGTGCTCAATGTCTTAATGGCTTGCTGAATAGTTACTTGGATAAATGTATAGACATAGTTGCTACTTTTGATGACTTCAAAATTTCTCACGTGTCAAGAGAGGCCAATTCCATTGCAAATGATTTGGCTCAGCAAGCATCTAGCTATCAAATCAGGAGAGGTAAATTTTTTCTACAGGAAAAGCTGATGCTTGGTCTCACTGCCGAAGCCAGGATCTTCGGGAAGGCACGAGGGCTGCCGAACCCTCCGGGTCGGGCCCCTCCGGCTGTCGGAGAGTTCCACACACTAGAGCCCCTAGGCCGGAATACTCCGTCCGCCGAAGAGCTTGGCGCGCCGGAGCCCCTACGCAGAAGCCCGTCGGACGACAAAGGTTTTCGGGAAACCGAACCCTCTAGCAGGAAGCTTCGGACTGACAGGCTCCGTGCGGGCAAACCAGGCAAACTTCAGTAGAAGCAGGAAAGCCCCGGGGGCACTCCGAAATCAGTAGTTTAGACGTCACTCTAGGGAATGAGTTAGCAAACCCTCCGGAAGCCCATAAGTGCGATTGAAGAGTTCTAATCGTCTAGTATTTGAGAAATCGTAGTCAAAGCATTGATCGAAAAGTTCGGTGACAAGCGTTTAAATTTGTGTTGCTAGATGATATACTATATCATCGAACTATTGATGCAGTACTTTTAAAGTGTCTAAACAATGAACAATCCTAGGTAGCTACGAGAGAAGTCCATGAGGGGCTTTGTGGCACTCATCAGTCGGCCTAGAAAATGAGTTGGATGCTCAAAAGAGCAGGTTTCTATTGGCCAGCTATGACTGAAGATTGTTTTAGATATTATAGAGGGTGTGAGGCGTGCCAGAAGTTTGGCAATATTCAACTAGCTCCCGCCTCATTGCTTAACCCTATTATCAAGCCATGGTAGTTTCGAGGTTGGGGTTTAGACTTCATCAGCCAGATATATCCTCCTTCTTCAAAAGGGCATCAGTTCATGCTGATGGCGACAGATTACTTCACCAAATGGACCAAAGTCGTGCCTATCAAGAATATGACTCATAACGAGGTACTTGATTTTATCTTAAAACACATTATACATAGATTCGATATTCCTCAAACTCTCACTACAGATCAAGGTAGTTCATTTGTTTCTAAAGAAGTGAGAGACTTCACCGAATTTTATGGTATTAAGCTAGTAAACTCTTCACCATACTATGCTCAGACCAATGGTCAGGCCGAGTGTAGTAATAAAACTGTGATCAAACTCATTAAGAGTAAAATAGAAGAGTTCCCTAAGAGGTGGCATGAAGTGCTTTCCGAGGCATTATGGGCTTGTCGAATTGCAAAGCACGGTGCTACCAAAGTCAGTCCATATGAGTTGGTATATAGGCAAGAAGTCGTTCTACCTGTAGAGGTGGATCTTGGCTCTTTAAGAGTTCTAAAGCAAGATAGATTATCGGTCGATGAGTATGAGTTGGTATATGGGCAAGAAGCTATAGAAATAGACAAAAGGAGAGTAGCTAAGGCCTATAAGAAGTTATGCACTAAGAGTCCCAAGTTTGGTAAATGGTCACCTAGTCGGGAAGGCCCTTTCAGAATAGCCGAAATTGCTCCCAGCAATGCATATGTGTTGGAATCTCTGTAGGGAGAGCGGTTTAGAAGAGCTTTGAATGGCACAAACTTGAAAAGGTACTTCCTAGGTGTGTGGCAAATGACCTAAGAGTGTCGAAAGGCCGATATGAGAGGTATCGTCCTTAGCCCGTTATGTTTTTAGATCACTTAGTTCACTAAAGGCAGGGGGCATGTGTTGATAGAAAAAAATGGCATTAATGGTTAAGATTTTCAAAATATCAATTTTGGTATATTGGGGTGAAAATAAACATGTCCTAGACTGGGTCGAAGCCCTATAGGGCCGAAGGCCAATCGAGTTGTGGGCTTCGGAAGTTTCCACAGGACTGCTACCTTCGGCGCGAAGGCCTTCGGAGGCCCACCTTCCCGAAGCTTTGGCTCGAGGAGCAGGCTTCGGCGGGCCTGGCCGAAGGCCCACTTCGGGCTGAGTTCTGGAGATAGAATTTGAGTCCGATTCTGGCTAAGTTTTATCCCTACGTGTGATTTAGCCGAATCCTATCAGATTAGGCTTAGAGATTAGAAGTATAGCCCCTATAAATATAGGGGTGAGGTCGGTTCATAAGGCCCCCCTCAAGAAACACAAATCAACACAAAGCCCTAGCTTTGAACCGTACCTTTACTTTTTATTTACCTTTACTTTTCTACAATCTTCATGGGTTTGCCTGGAAGCCCTCCGACGGCCACTTCGGAATAGTAGTAATCCTTGTTACTTCGCTTGTGAAGTATCCGCTAATCTATGTAATAGATTGCTATCACCTTGTTACTTCGCTTGTGAAGTATCTGCTAATCTGCGTAACAGATTGCTACCTTCGCTCCTAGTGCAACACTTAGCAGAATTCAGTCCCCGGGCCGAATTGGTACTTGATATCTATTCTGTTGCAGGTTTTCACGTTCGGATCCACTTCGTCGGAGGTGTCCGGAGCTAAGAGATTGGTTTCGGAGGCTGCCAGAACACCCCTCGGCAGAAATACTACTTTGACTACCCGTGCTGTGGACTGTCACCCTATTGTCGGTGTGACCGAGTCCAACGCACCATCACGCTTCGCAACAGGCTTCTCCACGCTAGTACCCCAAGTCAGATGAAGACACGCCCGCGCGTTGCGTCTAGGTTATTTTATCGTGTCAGAGACTTCGCGCCAAACCCCGCTGTTTGGAGTTGATTGTCATGTCAAGATCAGTTCGGAGCCAGTCTTCGGCCAGATCGGTCCGAACGCTGAAGACACCCTTCGGCGGGACCCTTCGCATCAGACGCCAAAGGTACCATTTGGCAATACACTCTACATTGTATACTTTGAATCAGCCAGGCTCCGCTCGGCTTGTTGATATGTCCTGTTTAATATATTTCTTTTGGCTGATTGGATTATTTCGGTGTGATCTGATTACCTTGTGACTCCACCCCCTTACCACGGTTAAGGGTAGTCAGAACGCGACGTCACTGTTATGTTACGCTTAGGCTTGTTCATAAGTATCCGCACACTTTTGCATCGTCGAAATGACCCAAGTGCGGGGGCACGTTTTCATGTCATTAGGACCCTATTGATAGCAAAAAATGGCATTAAATGGTTAAGATTGTCAAAATATCAATTTTAGTAATTTGGGCCAAAAATACACATGTTCTGGATTGGGTTGAAGCGCTATAGGGCCGAAGGCCCATTGAAGCTATGGCTTCGGAAGCTTCTATCAGGCCTCCTAGCTTCGGCCCAAGGAGCAGGCTTCGGTGGGCCTAGCCGAAGGCACACTTCGGGCAGGATTCTAGAGATAGAGTTTGAGTCTGATTCTGGCTAATTTTATCCCAACGCATGATTAGGACAAATCTTAACAGATTAATCTTAGAGATTAGAAGACTAGCCCCTATAAATATAGGGGTGAGGTCGGTTCATTAAACCCCCCGCAACACAAATCAAACACAAATCCCTAGCTTTGAACCGTACCTTTACTTTTCTGCAACCTTCGTGGGTTTGCCTGGAAGCCCTCCACCGGCCACTTTGGAACAGTGGTAATCCTTGTTACTTCGCTTGTGAAGTATCTGTTAATCTAGGTAATAGATTGACATCGCCTTGTTACTTTGCCTGTGAAGTATCTGCTAATCTGTGTAACAGATTGCTACCATCGCTCTCTAGTGCAACACTTATCTGAATTCGGTCCCCAGGCCGAATTGGTACTTGATTTCTATTCTGTTGTAGGTTTCCACGCACGGAGCTACTTCGCCAGAGGTGTTCGGAGCAAGGAGACTGGTTTTGGAGGCTGCCAGAACACCCCTCGGTGGAAATACTGCTTCGACCATGCGTGCCGGACCGTCACGCTATTGTCGGTTTGACCGAGTCCCGCGCGCCAGCATGCTTCGCATCAGGCTTCGTCATGACAGGCTTCACCATGTTCGTACCCCACGTCACGAAGTCACGCCCGCATGCTGCGTTTGAGTTATTTTATCGTGTCAGAGACTTCACGCCGAACCCCGCTGTTTGGAGGTAATTATCGCGTCGAGATCTGTTCGGAGCTTGCCTTCGGCCAGATCAGTCCGAACGTCGAAGGCACCCTTTGGTGGGACCCTTCGCATTAGACGCTAAAGGTACTCTTCGGCGATACCCTTTGCGATGTATACTTTGAATCAATCAGGCTTCGCTCGGCTTGCTGATTTATTCTGTTTAATATATTTCTTTTCAGCTAATTGGATTATTTCTGTGTGATATGATTACCTGGCGACTCCACCCCCATTACCACTATTAAGGGTAGTTAGAACGTGCCGTCGGTGTTGTGTTACGCTTAGTCTTGTCCCTAAGTATCCGCACACTTTTTGATCGTCGAACTGCCCCAAGTGCGGGGCACGTTTTCGTGTCAACACACTTTTTGTCGACTCCGTTGGGGAGGGCTACGCCAACATGACGAGTACATCTACATCGGTCGTCGGTATGTCTACGACGACTACTACATCTACATCGCCGATGGATCCCGTGGGAGGCACAGATATCGACAACCACAACATCATGATGCCTACCCACGACGATATTCCTGCAGAAGACCGAGCAGAGATTGAGGCAAAAATGAAGGCACTCCAGGACCTCATGCTTGGGAGCTACGTCAAAACATGCGTGGGCTTCATCAAGCACGACGTCAACATCCCTGACCTCGCTCGGATCTAGCTAACTCTAGTATCGCCTCATTTATCTTCCTTAGAGATTGAGCAAAAGATAGCCTCATCAGTAGACTAAGACGTTAGCGCTTCGCTAGCCAACCGTTTAGATTCGACAGTTAGCTCTTAAGTAGAGGTGACACTTAGAAGGTTCGGCTTTACTGAGGCCGTACCTCCAGCTCCTATTGCTAGCATACCTCCAATAAATCACATTTGCAGCAGAACTGATGGTAGTACCGGCAAAGCCATTACGTCTCCGGCCTCAATATCCATGGCCGAGACCAATCACTATACTTACGGCCAAACTAGTGCCGCCCACCATGCACCACCTCCACTTACACCAGCGCCAGTCTTGCCCACGCTGCCCGCGCCACATGCACAAGTGCATAGGCCCGAACACGTTGTACGTCCTGAGCTAGCGCATGAGGAAGAAACCCGTGGCCAACACGCCGACATCCCATCACGTGTCACGCCCCCGCATGAGAGACGTGCGTAGGCTGTAGGTCAGGATGACATTGAGGAGCGAATCCACGTACTATTTAGGGAGTGCACTGGCTTCGTACCTAGGGGTCGAGCTAGGGTTTACCAGAAGTCATACCCCGATCATTTCAACACGATACCTTACCCTCGTGGCTATAGAGTCCCTAAATTCACCAAGTTTGACGGTGAGGGTAACAAAACCACACTGGAGCATGTCAGTCAGCTTTTAGCACAGTGTGGAGAAGCTAGTGGGTCGGACACTTTAAAACTTAGAGTATTTTCTCTCTCACTATCTGGCACCACTTTCACTTTGTTTTCGGCGCTCCCGCCAAACTCCATACAAACGTGGGCTGAATTAGAGCAAAAATTCCACGACTACTTTTACACAGGTGAAACAGAACTTAGGCTTTCACACTTGATGTCGGTTAGACAGAAATCTAGCGAGAGCGTCTCTGAGTATATCAAGCACTTTCGAGATACCAAAAATCAGTGTTTTAGTCTTAATATTTCGGAAAGGGATTTGGAGGATCTAGCTTTTAGCGGGCTGCATTCTGAAATTAAAGAGAGACTAAACAACCAGCACTTTTTAGAAGTTAGCCAAGTCTTGCAGCAGGCTCTGGTCCGGGAAGGCCGAGCCAAGGATAAAAGGTTTATTAAGACGTTTAACAATCCTAGGGCTGAGGTCCACGTCATGGAACACTCCGACGAGGAAGAATTGGAAGAGGAAGAAGATTCGACCGACATGTACGCGGCTGAATTGGTTTGGAACCTAAAAGCAAGCATGTTACTTTCTCTGAGTTACGACTGTCTCCCACCAAGAATCGTCTTAGCGAGGTCAAATACTTGTTTGATATAACTAAGTGTGATCAGATATTTGATTTCCTCTTGAAGAACCAGCTTCTCAGGTTGCCTAAAGGCCAAGTCATTCCCTCTGCCGACGAGCTAAATAAACACCCATACAGTAAGTGGCATGATTCGCATTCGCATTATACTAACGACTACAATGTTTTTCGTCGACAGGTTCAATCGGCCATAGAAGAAGGACGATTGAAGATAGATCCCAGTCCAAAGATGAATCTGGACAAAGACCCCTTTCCCGTGAACACCGTCGACCTCAATGAGAAGAAAGTTCTAATTCGGCCAAAGCAGGCCGAGTCAACTAAAGGGAAAGCGGTTGTTATTGGAGAATCATGTACACGCACACTCGTACCTAAGAACCCTGAATTAGGAGTGTGGAAACGGAATTTTAGCACGCCGCCTTCAGCTAGGGCTCACAAGAAGCCGAAGGTCACATATCAGATGCTGTTGAACAAACACCAAAGAAAAGCTAAGGAAATAGGCCCCCGTGCAAAAAGGCTAAGTCAACCAATGGGGCCAAAGCAATCGGAGGGTGGCTTCGGACCATAGTGGCTGAACCCTCAGCATGGTGGTGTTTGACCACAGTGGTCGAACCTTCCGCATGGTGGCTTCGGACCACAGTGGCCAAACCATCCGCACGCTGACTTCGGGCCACAGTGGCCTAACACCCCCTACGGTGGCTTCGGACCCTAGTGGTCGAACCCTCCGTACAGTGGCCTCAGACTCTAGTGTTCGAGCTCCACACAGAACGAGTTCAGACCCCATTGGCTGAACCCAGCTCTGATCTAGACGAACCCTCCGGCGGGAGGCTTCGGCCCGCAATGGCCGAATGTGCCTCCGGCCTGGCAGGACCCCTCACTGATATGGTCCGAGATACCATCGACCTAGCCAAACCCCCTCCGGGTAGTGGGTTCGGCTAATAGTGGGCGAAGCCACTGGAGCCACCGATGCCTCCGCCATACAATTGGGCGGGGACCCCATGGGCTCCGTACGTATCACAATCAGAGCACCCTCCGCACCATAACATTGTCCCTTGTTTTCCTTTGGAGTATTATAACTGGCAGGGACAAACAGACACAGCGGAGGGAGACATCGTCCACAACCTGTTCGTAGTACCTTCGAATCGACTCGCACAAGGCAGAGCCAAGGGAGATTAACACGAAGAGGTGAAGGACAGGGAGTCCGAAGCTATCATAGTTAGAATAGGGTCTCAGGAAGTCCCAATCCCGAGGGCCCCCTCACCGAAGCCTTACAGAGGTGGGTCTCCTACTCTAGCCAAAGCCAGCACCGGAACCTGGTCCGATCGGCCAAACGAGGCCGGTCCGATTGGCAGGGTCCGCAGCAAAGGCCCCTCCGATTATGAAACATGCAAGGCCGATCTGGGTAGTACCCCTTTGGCCAAACATAATAGGAACAAGGCGGTGGCACCTGGTACCAAGCCACAACCATCTTGGGCACCTCCAGGTATGTCTAAATCACAAAAGAGGCGTCTGCAATGCCTACAGGCACAGGAGATGCGTGAGAAGAAAGCCGAGGATGAGAGAGACGCTATCTTTGAGGAAATCCGCCCTCGGCCAATGATGAGACAAGTATGGAGGGTCAAGCCGGTTGAGATAACCAACCTGGCTCCTAGTCCGAGTGACGATGACGACGACATGCTCGACGACAACTACTCGCCCATCTCCGAGGGACCCACACCTCAGGCGATGGACATCAACGTTGTCATGCTGCCCGCCGAGTTCGCCCTACCACAGGATGAGGCCGAGGTCTCTCAGTTGAACCTCGGCCCACGCAATTCTATTTTTGAAAAACCCGAGGATACAACTGTCCATCTAAAGCCTCTCTACGTCAGGGGTCACATTGACAGAAAGCTGATCTCCAGGATGCTTGTTGATGGTGGCGCCACTGTTAACCTAATTCCTTACTCGCTATTGAAGAAACTTGGTAGGGATGAGGAGGACCTGAAGTAAACTAACTTAATGCTCAACGGCTTCAACGACGAGAGTTCCGAGGGCAAAGGTGTGCTCTCCATGGAGTTGACAGTAGGAAACAAGATGTTGTCGATGGCATTCTTCATCGTCGACGTGCAATGTAACTACAGTGTGCTGCTCGGGCGTGATTGGATTCTCGCAAACTGTTGCATTCCTTCTACTTTGCACCAATGCCTAATTCAGTTGGACAACAATCATGTAGAGGTCATACCCGCAGATACTTCGGCCCATGTAGCATTGGCCGATGTGTCCATTGACGCCATCCACAATAAAGTAGAATGTCTATCGGGTAGAGATCTTTCAGATTATGACTTTGTTAGCGTGTCCGGAGGACGTTTCGTACCAGTGTCTGTAAAGTCGGCTAGTGTAGCACGGCTATTTCTAAATTAGTAGTCATGTCTAGCAAAAGTAATTTAGATTGGCTGAAGTCTTGTGTGGAGCAATATCGGTCTGCTAAAGATGGTATTGCCGAGGCCATCGAAGACTTTAGCGAAGTAGAGAAATTAGGACAAGGTTTTCGGTCGGCCGATCCTTTAGAGGAAATTGACATAGGCGATGGTAGCATCCCAAGGCCGACTTTTGGAAACCAACATTTATAGGCTGATGAGAAGGCCAAAGTAATAAAGCTGGTTCGGTCGTACGTCAATTGTTTCACATGGGAATATAGCGAGATGCCCGGATTAAGCCGCGAGCTTGTAGACCATCGGCTACCTATCAAATCTAGATTTAGTCCTTATAAGCAGCCTCCTCGTCCCTTTAATTTGGCAGTTTATGATCGAGTTAAAGAAGAAGTGGAGCGATTACTCAAGGCTGAGTTTATTAGGCTATGTAGGTATGCTGAATGGGTCGCTAACATTGTGCATGTAGAAAAGAAGGGGAGCAACAAAATACGAGTTTGTATTGATTTCAGGGATCTGAACAAGGCCACTCCGAAGGATGAGTATCCAATGCCAATAGCCAACATGCTAATCAACGATGCTTCAGGACACAAGGTACTAAGTTTTCTTGATGGCAACGCTGGTTATAATCAAATCTTTATGGCCGAAGAGATCCTCTACAAGACAACCTTTCGATGCCCTGGTTTTGTCGGCTTGTTCAAGTGGGTCGTTTTGACTTTTGGTTTAAAGAATGCTGGCGCTACATATCAACGTGCTATGAACTTGATCTTTCATGACTTGTTAGGAGTTATGTTGGAAGTTTACATAGAAGATGTTGTAGTCAAATTGGACGCTATGGGAAACCATTTAGCCGATTTGAAAGTTGCTTTTGATAGAATGCGACAGTATGGCTTGAAAATGAACCCACTCAAATGTGCTTTTGGCGTGTCGGCGGGCAAGTTCTTAGAATTCTTGATTCACGAAAGAGGTATAGAAATTGATCCTAAGAGGCTTGGGAAGATTAGAAACTTTGCAGTGCCGACATGTAAGAAAGATGTGCAGAAGTTGCTAGGCAAGATGAATTATTTGCGTCACTTTATATCTAACTTGTCTGGCAAAATTGATGCCTTTGTTCCTATACTCCGCCTAAAGAATGAAGTCGAGTTCACTTGGGGGGGCAAGTCAGTGTACGATCGAAAGTAGCGACCGGAGGGGGGTTGAATGGGCGCCTAAAAATTCTTTCGAATCAATGGCCTTCTCCCAACACCCAACGCACCTCAATACACAAACATCAGAAGTAAAAAGAGATCACAGGTACTAAAATAATCTAGCCTAAAAACAACCGGTGTCCTAGTTGAAAAAGACACCAACACAGTCCGATATGCGAAGTCCACCCGTCGTCAGACTCCTCTGCAGCCTTCGCTCAAACGTGCATCGTGCTACTCTGCAGCCTTTGCCCAGGCGAGCACTAAGCTCAGCAGCCTTCGCCCATGCAGAAAACAGCTAGCACCAAACATTAGCAGCTAGGCTAAAGAGCCTACACGCCATGCTGAACCTACTCCGTGTGCTACTGGAATTTTCTCTGCTCAGTACACACCTAGCACCTAGCCAATAGATGCCTAGAGCACAAGCACCGAAACACATATGTCCTAGCTACAATTAAGCTGAAGTACTACACGCGTTGAGCAGGAAAATAAATAAACAAAGGTCCTATAGCAAAAATCAAACCAGCACACATAGATTTCTAATATGGGCACGTAAATCGAGAAAAGAGATTAAAAATGATCTTGGCTAATTAGAACCTCTTTCCTTGAAAATTCTGCAGCCTGGTTCCTCGCAAAGCGTGACGCCGCAGCGCTGCTCTCTTGGCTTCTCTGCTCGCCGCTAAGATCCCATGCTTCTGCACGCACAACACCACGTAGCTACATCTGCTGCTACTACGCATCACACGCAACCGTCGCAGCTACGCACTGCCAGCGTAGCTAGGCTGCGGCCCTACTGCCTTGGCTGCCACGCGCGCACGTCTAGGCTGCCATGCGGCTAAAGCCATCGTGCACACGATGCCGGCGATGCAAAGAAAAAGATACGGCGGAGAAACATTTCTAGAAGAACAGTGGCGGCTAGGTAAAACTGCGGCGGTGGAAAAATTTGGGGAAAGCAAAAATGAACTCTGATTAAAATTTCTGATGAGTTAACCCTAACCCTAGGGGATTGGGGCCCTATTTATAGGCAGCCCAATAGACTAGGAAAAAACCAAAAATACTCTTAGGGTTTAAACAGACGCTGAAATAAACATGGAAAAGACCAACATGCCCTTAAGATTTTTTGCAGACTCGACTAACACAGACTGTGGGCCTAAAGGCAAAATAGTAAACTCCTAAATAAAGATAACTTGTCCTGATGCGGAGATTTCATAGCAGCTACGGCTTCGCCTCAGAAAGGTCAGATCTGAGATCAGCGGTCGTTAGTTTTGCACCGAAACTAATAAAGCATCCACCGTCTTCGCAAAGGGTACCCAGATTGGGCTGGCCCGATTCCGCGGCTCCCTTAGCCCAGCAATCGCTCGCCGCCCGTTTACCTGAGTCAATCCCGGTCAAGAGACCAGTAGATCCTCTGCCGCTCCTATCCCATGTACCTAGATTGGGCCGACCCGACTCCGCAGCCTCTCTGCCTGGTAGTCGGTCGATGCCCGTGTACCCGAGTCACACGCGGCCCAGACACGGTAGGTCTCATCTTCTCTTCCTTTTTTTCTTGACTTCCATTGACAATCACTCATCACATCTGGAGCCATAAGGCACATGCTCTTCAACATGGCTCCTCAATCTCCCCCTTGACGAGTGCATTGTCAACACGTTCTTCAGCAATTCTTCAAAACCTGCAAAACTCGTTGAAACACGAAAAGAAAACAAAAGAAAACGGAAAGAAGAAAATAAAAAGTTTAACCCTAATGACCAAAAGCCAAACAAAAGCAAGAAAATGGTCATTATGGTTAACCAAAAAACTCAAAAACGAGTGCAATCTCAGGATTATCAACAAGGATATTCAAAGAGTAAAGGTAAAAGATACTAAAACTCCCCCTGAAACAAATCCTAGAGAAAGCTAAAACTCACCCTATGCTCTTTTAAAAGATCGAGTAACCCAAAATTTCTCCCCCTTGTTGACAATTGGACGCATCAAGCGAGACTAAATGCACTACAAAGAGACACAAATTCAAACTCCCCCTGAAATGTAGTTCCCCCTCAAAATATGCAACGAATGCAACTGGGGTGCAAGTGGAGTGTAAAAAGCATGCTTCTCAGATATGATTGACTGCAATTATAACATCTTGCAAGTATAGCAAAAGTAATACTATCTAAGACACATGGCATGATCAGTGCAACAGATGATATCCAAAGAAAGTCATTAGCACGCATTTTTCGATTTTTGCAAACAAAAGCATCACCATATTTTCTAGTCGACAAGCAAGGTAAAGCATGAGATGCAAAGGCTAGCTGATATCTACCAAGATAAGCATTTTCCATAACAAAGAGCTTTAGCAAACTTGTTATCTTTTTAATTCTCAGGCTTTTTCTTTTCCTTTTTCATTTTTTCCAGGGGTTATTTGCATGTCAAACCTTATGCTAACTGACCAAGTCACGCCTAGGCCAGAACTGGACCATCAGAAGCTTAAGACATTGGTCTTGGCATACATTACACTATCCTAGTTCATACCAAAGTGCTATGGTAAGCAGTCTAGAACAATGCAATGCGACAAAGCAAAACCACCTGGATCTTTTCAAATTAAGCATAAATAGGCATGAATTTTAGTTTTTCTGATTTTTATCATTTTTATAGCATATTTTCCATGTTAAAGCATATAGATGTCCAAGTTGCATATCTACATCTAAGTAAGGAACTAGCTACCAGGCATGCAAAAGATAGCAAAAGCATTCAGCCTACACATGCTAGTTACCAGAAGCAATGGTGATCATTTTTCAATTTTAAAGCATAAAAGCCATGCATATGACAGATATCAGACATATCATGTGAACTGAAACAAAGCATGCTCATCGACAATTATTCAACAACATATACTAGCTAGTAAAGCAGATCAATCATATAACAGAAGCAAGCTCAAAGTGGTTATATGTGAATATGTATGATATGAACACACACAAAAAGACTCAAGAAAAGAGTAAAGAAGAAAGAAAAACTGACTCAAAATATCCTAAAAAGGATACACAACTCCCAAATCCCCTCGCAAACGCTCAAAAGTAGACTGATCTAGGGGTTTGGTAAAAATGTTAGCCAACTGATGATGGGTATCAACATGAACAAGGTCAATGAACCTTTCTCATATTGATCCCTCAGAAAGTGAAAGCGCACATCAATATGTTTGGTTTTTGAATTCACACATGGGTTTTTCCCTACACTAATTGCACTGGTGCTATCACAAAACAAAGTTACTCTAGCAGGGAAGAACAACCCAAAATCTCAAAATGTGGAAATCATCCAAACCAACTGTGAGCAGCAGCTAGCAGCAGCTACATACTCAGCCTCTGTGGTAGAAAGCACTACTACATATTGTTTTCGAGAAGACCAAGTGTTGGGGGAATAGGTTTCCCTTGAATAGGGGCCAAATGACGTCAGCCTCTGACAGCCTTCGGCCCGGAGCCCAGCACTGTCGAAGCCTGTATCTCCCCAAAGAAGCTGTTTCCAGGCTCCAAGGTACCCTTCGGAGCCTGCCGGGGCGAAGCCCCCGAGCTCCGTCGAAGTCCTCTGGAGCGAGGTCCTTCGGAGCCCTCCTGAGAGAAGCCCTAAAGATTCCTTGAAGACCACCCGAAGCTGTCTCAGGCTAACTTCGAAGCCAGCCTCCGGGCCTTCTTCGGAGTTAGCCTTCAAGCCCTGTTCGGGGTTAGCCTTCGAGCTCCCTTCGGAGCTCCTCAGAGCTAGTCTCTGGACCCTCTCCAACTGGTTCAAAGCCAAGGCCCCAGTTCGGAGGCCCCAGCTCGGAGGCCCCGGTTCGGAGGGCCCCAGTTCAGAGGCCCCAGCTCGGAGGCCCCTAGTTCGAAGGCCCCAGTTCGGAGGCCCCTGTTCGGAGGGCCCCAGTTCGGAGGCCCCAGTTCGGAGGCCCCAGTTCGGAGCCCTGGTTCGGAGCCCCGGATTCAGAGCTCCGGCCCTACTCCGAACCCAGAAGATATTTACGCCCCACTACAGTATAGAAGTCATACCAGGGGCCCCTCTGCCCATAGTCTGTCGTTTAGCTGGTCAAGATGTGACGTTACCTGACACGCCTGTAAAGCTGTAAAACACTTTTGTACCGTAGCTAGCCCCTTTTCCCCTCTCTGCCCCTAAGAGCCTAGGGCTCATAGAGGGCATCTCGGTCTTTTCCTTTGGCCTGCGTGCCTATAAAAGCAGGGCCAAGCCCTTGTAGCGGGGACATGCTCAAGGAGGCCATGAGACCCTGGAGTTCTTTCCTCCACACCAAGGCATACCATGCCAAATCCACCACAAACTGGACGTAGGGCTATTATCCCCTAGGGGAGATCCGAACCAGTATAAACCCCTTCTCCCTCTGAGAGAACCCATCGAGGTTCATTCTCCACATCATATACACACATACAAAACCTGTGCTGTAGCTAACACAATTGCTACAACAGTTGGCGCCGTCCGTGGGGACCTTAGTCCAAAAAGCTAAGTTCTCTGCCACTGTCTACAACTCGAAGTACGCTTGAGGGGGGAGCTTCAAAGCTTTCTTGCTTCGCGCACCCTTCGGCAAGGGGCTTCGGGTGTAGCTCAAAGGCCCTCTCCGCCTTCCCTTACCCTTCGCATACCGGAGCTCACCCTACAGCGAGGGGCTCCGCTTCATGCATCGAAGGTCGTCAAAGCCCCAGGGGCTACGAGGCCAACCTTCAGCCACTTTACGAGGTATGTCCACTATCCGAAGTACCACTTCGATGTACAATTTCGCAATTACTTTGATATATATTCGAAGCCCTGCTTCACCTTGAAATTCGAAGCCCTGCTTCGCCTTTAAAGCAAATTTCTGCCCCGTCTTATTGGAAAAATTCGAAGCCTTGCTTCGCCTTATCAAAAACACGAAGCCTTGCTTCACCTTATTTAAAATCCGAAGCCTCGCTTCGCTTTACAAAATCTGGAGCACCCCTCCGAAGGCTACACAGTGCCTCCGGGCCCGTAGCAGTGGGCTAAAAGGACTCCGGGCCACTGGCCTGATGCGTCCAAGGACTCCGCGCCACTGGCCCGATGCGTCTAGGGATTCTGGGTTCCGCACCCGAAGCATCCCAGGGTCGAAGGTGACCCAGAGTCGAAGGTGGCTCAGAGTCAAAGGTGGCTCAAAATAACAGGTTCGGTGAATCCACACCAAATATCCTTTTCACTACAGGACCATGCTCCAGAAGCCTTGCTTCGCTATCTAAACACGCACCAAGGCCTCGCTTCGCGTGACGTGATTTAAGCTAAAAATCAAGCATGTCGAAGCCATGCTTCGCTTAAAAATCTGAGTGCGTTTCGGAGCCTTGCTCACACACAACACCCAAATCCTAGCACGCCGAAGCATGCTTCGCTTAATTTGGCTACGTTGAAGCCTTGCTTCGCTCCAAATTAACGCGGTCGAAGCCCAAAAGAGGCCTTCGCTCAATACATTTCAAGCATCTGAAGCCGCCAAAAAGGCGCACCCCTCCGCATTTTTATTTCCCGCACCAGCAATGGCTAAGTCCCTAGCTGCCACGAGCAAGGGGGGAAGCATGTATGCGAGGTGTGCGAATACGCAGTATGAGCGTGACAAGCTAAAACGTTCGAAGTCATCA
>JAAALK010000287.1:2598790-2686568 GCA_019279435.1 Zizania palustris
GTGGGGGAGTGTAAGGAGAAGAAAACTGATGGTCAAGACCTTGATCACTACAAAAGCTGACGAACTGAGAGTTCTTGAACTCAGAGCCGTTGTCGGAGCGAATTGCTCGCATCCGACCATTGTTCTCATTCTTCAGCTTCAAAATCAGGTCATGAACAATTGAAAAGTTTCATCCTTAGACTCCAAAAAGAAAACCCACGAGAATCGAGAGAAGTCATCAACAATGACAAGTGCGTACCACTTCCCACCGACTGAACGTACCCGAGCTGGACCAACAGTGTCCAAGTGTAAAAGCTCGCCCGGATACGAAGTCATCACCTGAGTCACAGGTGAGTGAGAAGCGGCAACCATTTTCCCATGACGACAGGGATGACAAACTAAATCTTTCTCCATTTTAAGCTTGGGCAGTCCTCGGATGAGGTCCATAGAGCTTAACCTGACTAGCAGATCAAAACTCAAATGACCTAACCTCCGATGCCACTTCCAGAGCTCAGAAGAAGATCCAGCAATCAAACAACGAGAAGGGCCAAAAGAACTAGAGAAGTCAATTCGAAAAACTTACCAAAAGGTAAAATCTGGCAAATCAAAGACCCTCTAGAATCAAACACAGAAGAATTTCCCTTCTTAAAACGCACTTCCAAACCATCCTCAAGAAGTTGCGAAACAGAAATCAACTTGAAGTTCAAATTTTTAACCAAAGCAACATTCTTCAAGGAGAAATGATCTGAAATGCGAATAGAGCTTATGCCACTTACCTTCCCGTGACCACTGTTCCCGAACGTGATGTACTCTTTGGAGCTCGGGGAGTGAGACTGGAGAACCATCTGCGATGTCCCGTCATGTGGCGGGAGCATCCTGAGTACAATTAGCAAATGGTCCGGCACCAGGTTTAGCAAAAGAGCTAAACCAGTGTCGAGCCATCTGCTCAAAAGACAGAAAGCAGAAATCATTATGAGAGTTTGGACCAAAATGCGGCTCAAAGCGCGGTCCTTGGTTCTGCCTAAACCTGTGGCCACGAGGTCCAGGACCGTAGCCAACACGACCTGGAACTCTGCCGGAACAGACACCACCAACTGGAGCACGGGCAAGAAAGCCGTCTCCTCTACCACCACCTACACGACGCGGCCTGGCCTCCAGCCTCTCCCCTCGTCGAGGAACACGCAGTCTACCACCCTGCTGGTAGAACTGCTCCTGACCACCACGAGCTCTCTGTGCTCTCTCAACCCGCTTCCTCCTAAAGAAAAACTCCGCAAGATGCCCGTCTCTATGACAGTACTCACAATGGTAGGTGGGCTTCTTGGAATGTGGTTGAGGCTTGGGGTTCTTGGGCTTAGTGGTGTTTGGTGTTGTCTTCTTGGGCTGAGAGGGTCCAGGAAGAGAGTCTAGAGAAGAGTGGAGGTGTTTGGGCTTTGGAACCCAGATAGGCTTCTTGGGTGGAGCTTTGGGAGGTTCATGAATTACTCCATCCTTGGGCTGACAAGCCTGGGAAGACTCAGTGGATTGAGTCTTGGGATACCTCTGCTCTGTAGTCATTTTACTCCACTCCACTGCCCGACTAATGGCACTCTTAAAGTCAGCCTTGGTGTAGGTATAACCTACTCCAAACCCATCCTGCCTCTTGAACTGCTGGATCATCATGCCGAGCTGAGGCTCTCTGGCACTGATCCAACTCAGGATAGAACGGAGGTAAAAGTTCTCATTACGAGAATCTGCTAGCTCCTCTCTCAAGGAAGCTAGAACCTCCACCTGAGACAAGCAGGTCTCACACTCACTTTCTACTTGAACAGACTTCTCGGCTTTCAGCTTAATCAACTCCATTCTAAGAGACAGGCAGTTCTCACAGACAGTGGGTGGAACTGACAGTGTCTCAAGCTCTAGCCTAGTCTACGTAAGCTCAGCTCTCAACCTCTCCAAATCACCCAAATGTTCATCACCCTTGGATTTCAGCTCAGCTAAAGTAGCTAGATGAGATGGGCAATCAACACAGGGTGCGACGACAGTGGCTTGAGCATCTTTCAGCTCCAGCTGAGCGCTTTCAAGCTCAGTGGCCAAAGCATCCCTCTCATCAACCCTTTCTGTGTACCTGGACTTCAGAGTCAACAGGTCACACAGAAGCACCTCACACTTCGGGCACTCACTGCTATCACCCAAGCAAGGGGAAGAAGATAGACTCTCAATTCTACCGTTGGCCACGGAAGCTCACTCTCTAACTCATCTATCCTCTTATTAGCCCCCCTAAGCAGTTTTCTCGATACTTTAACTCCTGACGATTGCTCTCAAGTAAATCAACGATCTCGCACTCATAGGATGATACCTTTTCGTTGTCATTGTCGTCGGAGTCGTCGGAGGAGGTCTTTTCTTCCTTATCCCCAAGAGCCATTGAACAGAAGCTCTTGCGGGATCTTCGGTGCTGGTGTGAACGGCTCTTCGGCTTGTCTCCGAAGGACATGAAGTAGAGGCCCGCCGGATCGTCCTTGTCCTTCCCCTTCCTGATGGTGATCTCCTCATCGCTTGAGCTTCGATGAAGAGGAAGAAGACGTGGACCACTTGGAGTAGCTCTTCTCCATCTCGGCGAAGAAGGCCTTGTCGCGCTTCTTGTTCTCTCGCCGGTAGTCCTTCAGAGCCTTCTTGAAGAATCTGGTCTTCGGCTTGCCCTTGTTGAAGGAAGAGCTGTCGTGTTTGCCGGAGTCATGGAAGCTGCCACCGGTGCCCTTCTTGTGTCCATTGCGCTTGGGGCAGTCGACGATGAAGTGTCCTGGATCACCACACTCAAAGCATCCAGATTTTGTGCCGTGTCTTTTGAACATTCTCTTGTCATAGACACGACGCACCCGGTTGTTAAAAAGACACAAATCATCATCACCCAACAACTCAAGCTAGTCCTCAGTGATAGACATCAAAGAGAACCCAGCACAGCTCACAGAAGAAGGATCAACAAAAGGTGTAGCAAGGGCTAGAGATTTTGATCCAGAACCAGTGAGATTTGATCTCAGCTGGAGATCAACCTCAGTAGCCTTCAGCTTGCTAAACAACTCAGAAATGGTCAAGGTATCATAAGAAGTACTCTCAATGATAGAAGATACCTTGATCTCCCAGATCTTTGGGTCCAAGGTATGGAGAACCTTGAGCGCCTGCTCATGATCTGAGACTAACTGAGCACCCTCATCCTTGTTGTCCCGAAGCTTGTTTATGATCGACTGAAAACGACCAAACAAAGCCTCAACAGATTCACCCGGCTTCTGTGTGAAATTCTCATATTCACGCCGGTAGGTCTGATAAAGCCGAGCCTTGACCTGTGCTGTTCCCTCATGGTGTGCCTTGATGGTAGCCCAGATCTCTCTCGCAGTGGAGAGATGGCTCACACGCTCAAACTCAGTGGGACCTAAACCAGAGAAAAGAATGTTCACAGCCTTACTGTTGCTCAGATGCTGAGCAATGATACCAGCAGTACCATGCTCAGCGACTGGCAATATGACAAACGTGGTGTGAACGCAAATGTCCCAAATGTCCGAACCCTGGCTCATGAGATAGGCTCGCATGCGAGTCTTCCAATAGTTATAGCCATAGGCTTCCAAGGACGGGACCTTGCCAGGAGACGTCATGGTCACTACTGGGGTTTAGAACCGATTAAGGTATGGAAAAACCCTAACCTGGCTCTGATACCACTTGTAGGACCGGAAGTAGCGACCAGAGGGGGGGGTGAATGGGCGCCTTAAAAATTCTTTCGAATATATGGCCTGTTTCCAACACCCAACGCACCTCAAAAGACTAAGCAGCAGAAAATGAACAGATAGCCTAAGTCTAAAGGTATCTAGCCTAGAAGCAATTGATGTCAAAACAGAGAACTACCAAAGTGGTGCAACTAGGCAGATAAACAAAGTACACTGGACATGTCAGGCCAAACTTCTCAATGAAATAATTTAAGTATATATAAGGCGAGATGAGAAGTTACTATTCAGATTTGTCTCCTGTTCGGAACTTGGCGAAGCCTGCTTCGCCTGTCGAGGTCTGCTTCTGATGTCGAAACCTGCTTTGCTGGTCGAGGTCTGCTTCGGATGTCAAAGCCTGCTCCGGAGATGATTGAGGAAGTCTGCTGAGTGGGTTTGGTCTAACCTAGTTCGAGGAGGCACAAGTCTGAAGATGCTTCGAAGCTAAGTACGAAAGTATCAAAGCTAGCTTCGAACCGAGTGCTTCGAAGCCTATCCTTTGAACAGAATACTTCGAACGCAACGCACAGACAAACAACCTTCGAAAGGAGAAGCGAAGGCTGACACGTGACAGAGAAACCAAAATGAAGCCAAACCTCTACCTTCGAACAAAACACACCAAGGTCCTTCGAAGTAGACGGATGCAAATACTGAGCGAAGTCTAACAGAAAGACAAGCTTCGAAGCCAACTTCGAAACCTGTCGAAGTATGGACTTCGAAGAGCTCAAGTCGGAGCACCTTCGCACAGACGTTCGAAGTATGATACGCTGACAGTTCAAAAAGTACTTTGAAGCTAGTAACTCAGGACACAAAATGAAGTTCGAAGTTTATGATAAGCCCTCGCGGATATCAGATCGAAGCCTGCCTCACGGAGCGGAGGGGCTTCGAACAGAGAAGGGGCTTCGCCAGAGAACAGTCAGAAAAGGGACTTTAGTCCTGTCAACCCGATCAAAAAGCTATGCAGTAAAAGCAAGGCTAGAGTACTAGTGTACTGTTGCTACAGTGTAGTAGTACTACTTGCAACAGCAAGAACTAGTACTACTTGCGTGAAGAACAAAAAGCAACAGAGACACAATCACTCAAGTAAATGCCTGTGCACGTGAAATGAAGCCATAAAACTGCTGCAGATTTCCTGCGCACGATTAGAGAATAGAAGCTTCACTGCATCAGTAAGAACGAAATAAATGCAACTCAAAATGCCATAACCAGCAGCCTGGCGGCGCACAACAGGAGAGAGAGGCAAAAACGAAGGAACAGGAATGACCCAAGGAATGATTGAAAAAGTGATTTCTAGAAGGGTTTTTACAGACGCTAAAATAAAGGAAAAGACTCAACTGCCCTTAGGAATTTTTACAGACACGACTGACTGACTGTGGGCCTAGAGATACAGATGACTTATCCGGAAGCTAAGCTTTCGTAGCGACTACGGCTTCTCTTCTGGACACTCCGATACAAAATCAACGGTTGTCAGTTTTGCGCCGAAACTGACAAAGCCTCCACCGACTTTGCACCACGTACCCGGATTGGGCCAGCCCGATTCCGCAGCTCTCTCAGCTCGGCAATCACTCACCGCCCGTGTACCTGAGTCAATCCTGGTCAACAGCCCAGTGGGTCTTCTGCTGCTCCTGGCCCATATACCCGGATTGGGCCAGCCCGACTTCGCAGCCTCCTCTGCTCGACAGTCGCTTGCTTCCCGTGTACCTGAGTCACACGCGGCCCATGAAACAGCAGATCTTCACTCTTCATCTGTCCTCTTTTGACTATTGTTGACAATGACTCATCACATCTAGAGCCATGAGGCCCACGCTATTCAACATGGCTCCTCACAGGGTTTCATGGCCCTGGCCAAGCTATCCTGTTACAAGGGCTTGGCCCTGCTTTTATAGGCACACATGCCAAAGGAAAAGACCAAAATGCCCTCTATAAGCCCTAGGCTCATAGGGGCAAAAAGGGGAAAAGGAGCTAGCTACTGTATAAAAGTGCTTTACAGCTTTACAGACGTGTCAGACAACGTCACTTATTTGACCAGCTAAACGACATACTAGGGGCGAAGGGGCCCGTGGTATGACTTCTACACATTAGCGAGGTGCAGATATTTTCTAGGTTCGGAGTAGGGGCAGGAGCTCTTCAGGCAGAGGCTGCAGGAGAGACTTCGAAGTATGCTCCGAAGTGGGCTTCGAAGTATACTCCGAACTAGACTCCGAACTGGGCTCCGAACTGGGGCTCCGAATTGGGGTCTCGGAGACTTAGCTTTGAATTGGCTGGAAAGGGTCCAGAGACATGCTCTGAGGGACTCCGAAGGGAGCTCGAAGGTTAACTCCGAACAAGATTCGAGGGTTAACTCCAAACAGAGCTCGAAGGCTAACTCCGAACAAGGCCCAGAGTCTAACTTCTAAGTTAACCTGAGACTTAGCTTCTGGCAAACCTCAAGGGATCTTGCGGGCTTCGCTCCGGAGGGCTCTGAAGGGGTTCGGAGGCCTCGCTCTATAGGGCTTCGCCCCGTAGGGCTCCAAAGGGGTTTGGAGGCCTCGCTCCAGAGGGCTTCAAAGTGAACCTTGGGACTTGGAAATAGCTTCTTCAGAAAGGAACATGCCTCGACAGTGTTGGGCCTCAGGCCGAAGGATGTCGGAGGCAGACGTCATTTGGCCCCTGTTCAAGGGAAAACTTATTCCCCCAACAGTACCCCTCGCTTGTAGGCCTTCGGGACGAAGGGGTGCATGCGCCCTTGGGACAAATGACAGAAAATTACAACTTCAGGGGAAAATGGGCCTTCGGAGCTTGGACTGAAGGTAGCTTCGAAATGCGCAGGTAGTAATTGCCTGCGTCAGATGTCAGAATGACCTCGGGGGGATCAACTGACCCCACAATGGCTATAAAATTGACCGTTACAGTGCGCCGGGCCACTTCACCTTCACTGGAGGCCCACCTGTCAGCGGGTTCGGCCCACGAACCGTCGGGATTTTTACCGCCTATAAATAGGGGTTTACCGCACACGACTTCGGCATGATTCTCACTTGCTTTCTTCTCAACGCCTTGCATCCTTCGCTCTCTTCTCGTTCTTAGCTTCGCGCGAAGCACCCCTCGCAAGCTTTAGCCCCTTCGCGCCGAAGCTCCACAAAATGTCGAAGAAGGTTGCTTCGAAGGCTTTGGCCTTGGGTTCGAGCTCGAGCTCCGCCCAAGCACAGGCAGCGGTAGCTGCGGCAGTGAAGCCTGCACCGAGGCGGTTGGGGCCGAGGGACCTTCGGTCACCATCCGACAAGTTTGAGCAAACACTGGAAATGAGGGCCTCGATCTCCACAAAGGAGTCTGTCCAGAGGGCCTGCGAAGGAAAGATTGCTTCGAAGATTCAACTTAGAGTGTCGGAGAAGTCTGAGGCCATACCAAGGCCTCGAGCTGACAAAGTGGTGTTGTTTGAAGCCTTCTTTAAAGCCGGCCTCGGGCTGCCAGCAGTGGGGATGTTGAGCGAACTCCTCAAGGCTTACAACCTCGAGCTTCCTCAACTTTCGCCCAATGCTATGGTGAGGCTTGCTGTGTTTGAATGGGCCATGAGGGCCGAAGGTTTTGAGGGCTGCGTAGACGTCTTCGTCGCCCTTCATGATGCCAACTGCCAACCGAAACTGAGGGAGGGTGCAGACCGCGTCAAGAGGTCTTTGGCCTTCGGAAGCACCAACTTCCAGCTTCGGAAGGAGTACCAAGATGTTTTCCCGGCCAGGGCCACCAACAGCAAATGGTACTCGAAGTGGGATCAAGAGTGGTTCTACGCCTCCGTCGGCTCGAACTCTCCCCTTCGGAGTACCAATGCCCTTATCTCTTATCGGCACGAAGGTGTGGTGAAGACCAGCTCCGACACCCTTTGCTCGAGGATCTCGCTCCTTCGGAGGGTTGCCGCGAAGATGAGCATGAGGGACCTCGCCGATGAGTTCATCACCCTCTGGCTCAGCCCCCTTGCACACTCTTGGCCGGAGGGTCTCTTCCAAGCTTCAGGCCGAGGGGGCCTAAACGAGGTGGCATTTGAACGCCTCGGATCTTTATGAAGCCACTCTTGAAGTGAGGACACTAGAGGAGGCCATCGCTGCGGCGGAGCGTGTTTTCGGGGCCCCGACACCGGAGGAGCAAGCCCAGTGGCTTGCTCTGGTGGGGACTTGGGAGCATTGGAACAGGGTGTGGACCCTGCTTGGCTTCGAGGAAGTCCAGGCTCTACCAGACTTCTCCTACCTCGCAGCTTCGACAACTGGCTCCAAGAGGAAAAGAGGGGACGATGACGAGCCCGAAACTTCGAGGGCTCGGCCGGAGGTCCCCGCGACCGAAGCCTCTACCCCGGAGGAGGCAACGGCCGTGGACCCTCAAACAGAAGCGGAGCCGACAAGTGCTCCGACAACGACTACCAAGGTGGTAGCAAAGGCCTCGACGGCGACGGCTTCGGACGTGGAGGTTGATGCGCCATCTTCGCAGCGAAAGGATTGGGGGGGCACACATTGACCCCTCTACCTTCGAAGAAATCTCTAACGAAGGTAAACACTTCAAACATACTTCTCTTTTATATGTGGATTTTGACTTGAAATGTTTTGCAGAAGATGATGCCGGTGCGAGGCCCATCGCTCCGAAGCCAACGGAGATCTCCAGCAGCAGCAGCAGCGACAACTCGGAGTCCGACAGTTCCTCATCTGAAGAAGACAGAGGCAACGGTCACGACGAAGGGGATCCCCGAGGCGACGAGGAAGTCGAGGTAGTGGATCGAAGCCCCGCACTGCTGAAGCCTGTGCAGGCAGTTGTGGCAGAGGAAATTGTCCGGCCTTTATTGCCGAAGGGGGCCATGACGGAGACGTCCCTCTGAGCCTTCCGGGAGGGCTACGCTGCTGCGGAGGCAGGAGGCTTAGTGGCCCAACTCAGCCATTCGAACCCCATGGACCTCTTCATCAACGCAAACAAAGCCCTCATCCAGGTGAGCGAAGTCCTACGTAGCCTTCGAGTTATACTTTGGTCTTCGATCAACACTTATGATTTTCTTGAATTCTTACAAGCCTTTGCACTGAACGCAGCAGCGTCAACCTCTGCGGATAGGCAGATGATGCGCTTGGCGGAGGAGAAGGAGGCCCTCCAACGCGAAGTCTCGGTGGAAGCCGAAAAGCGAAGGCGGGCCGAAGCTTCAGCGGAGGCGGCGAGGGCCGAGGCCGACAAGGCTAGGGAAGCCTTGGCCTCGAAGACTGACAGGCTCTGAGCAGAGCTTCAAGCTACGAAGGATGCCGAAGCCCAGCTGGCGAAGGAGAACTTCGAGCTTCGCCAAGGAGCTTTGTGCCTTGAAAACTTTGTCGTTGGCAACATCGGTGAAGCCACCCTGAGCCTGACCGAGGTCCTTCAACAAATAGGGACCGAGTGCTGGGCTCTAGACTTTGGCAACCAGGATCCAATTGGGGACCACGTTGCATTTTTGAAGGTGGTGGTTGCGATGGCGGAGCAATCTCTGAAGGGCTTCGCCTTGATGGCCGGCCGAGTGGCTGGTCAAGGGGTGTTGCAAATGCTTCACGACGCGGGGTGCAACCACCTTGAAGCAGCAACCTCTGCGACTCTGGTGGCCTTCGGAGGCCAGCACTTGGTGACGCCTCCGGCCGGCGTCCGCGGAGCTTGGCGGCGACTTCAGGAGCCTTGGAAGGACCAAGGCTGCGAAGCAGTCCTCAAGCTTCAGAAAGCCCTCTGCCTTCACCGAGCCAGGGCACATGCCTCGCCAGCCCAGCCTTCGACATCGGCACCTCCGCCTCTGAAGGTGTAGATCTCCTTAGGCTCCTTGTAATTCTTAGCTGTAGGCTTGTAAAAACTTATCAGTTTATTAATATAAATGTGGGGGTGCTTTATACCTGCCCAGGCTCAGTCTCCGAATCTTGACTTCGAAGTACTTGAGGACTCTAAAGAACTCTGCCAGTTATGGGCGGTCCTCGAGGTAGCTAGGTCTGAAGGCCCCCCTCTGTTCAAACTTCCGAGGGGGCCTAACGGCGAAGCCATCCTTGAAGTAGTCCAGGATCTGCTAGCTATTGTGAAGACAGAATCCCTTCGGAGTTCTTCATCCTTACCTTCGTGGATGGCCTTAGCAGGCGATGAAGCCTTATACTTCTCTGCCTTCGACACGGCACCGCCTGCCTCGCAGACTTGGATTGACCTACAAAGTGGAAGACGAGGTCTGCGGGCTTCGGGGCGTGGACGAACCGGACGTGGGAGAGCAGGCTCCGACGAGGCTTTGTCCAGCCAAGGGGGCCCTGGCTGAAAGAAGGGCAAGCGAGGGCTGGGGCCTCAAGCTCGCATTTTCTTAGGCTTAGATACAGACTACTTGTAGTTTTGTTTTTGAAGTGTATTTGTAACATACTTCTCAATTATCATTCAATGAATGGAGTTTGTTGTATTTGCATACTTCGCCTGCATGCTTCGCATTGTTTGATGGCTTCGAACGTTTTTTAGCTTGTCACGCTCGTACTGCGTATTACATTCGCATACTTCGCATACATCCTTCCCCCTTTCTCATGGCAGCTAGGGACTTAGTCGTTGCTGGTGCGAGCAATAAAAAATGCGAAGGGGTGCGCCTTTTGGCGGCTTCGGATGCTTATCACACATCGAGCGAAGGCCTCTTTTGGGCTTCGAACGCGTTAATTTGGAGCGAGGCAAGGCTTCAGCATAGCCAAATTAAGTGAAGCATGCTTCGGCATGCTTGGATTTGGATGTTGTGCGTGAGTAAGGCTCCGAACGCACTTAGATTTTAAGCGAAGCATGACTTCGAGATGCTTAATTTTATAGATTAGATCACGTCACACGAAGCGAGGCCTCGGTGCGTGTTCAGATAGCGAAGCAAGGCTTCTTGAGCTTGGTCCTGTAGTGAAAAGGATATTTGGTGTGGTTTCACTGAACCTGTGATTTTGAGCCACCTTCGACTCTGAGCCACCTTCGACTCTGAATACCGAGAACGGATCTCGGAATTCTGGGATACGTTAGGCCGGTGGCCTTCGGATCTCGGACGCATCGGGCTAGTGGCCCGGAGTCCTTTTAGCCCACTGCTACGGGCCCGGAGGTGCTATGTAACCTTTGGAGGGGTACTCCGGATTTTGTAAAGCGAAGCAAGGCTTCAAATTTTAAATAAGGCGAAGCAAAGCTTCAGGTTTTTGATAAGGCGAAGCAAGGCTTCGAATTTTTGAAAGGAAACACAAAGCAAGGCTTCGACTTTTAAAGAGATGGAGCAAAAGTTTGCTTTAAAGGCGAAGCAGGGCTTCGGCTTTAAGGTGAAACAGGGCTTCGATTTTATACTAAAGTAATTGCAAAATTGTACATCGAGGTGGTACTTTGAAATGTACATACCTCGTAGCCCTTGGGGCTTTGACGGCCTTCGAAACGTGAAGCAGGGCCCCTTGCCAGAGAGTGAGCTCTGAAACGCGAAGGATGGAGGAAGGCGAAGATGACCTTCGAACTGCACCCGAAGCCCCTTGCCGAAGGGTGCGCGAAGCAAGAAAGCTTCGAAGCTCCCCCCTCAAGCGTACTTCAAGTTGTAGACAGTGGCAGAGAACTTAGCTTTTAGGACTAAGGTCCCCACGGACGTCGCCAACTATTGTAGCAATTGTGTTAGCTACAGCACAGGTTTTGTATGTGTGTATACAGTGTGTAAAATGAACCTCGAAGGGTTCTCTCAGAGGGAGAAAGGTTTTATATTGGTTCGGACCTCCCCTAGGGGATAATAGCCTTACGTCCAGTTTGTGGTGGATTTGGAATGGTATGCCTCGGTACAGTGTAATGAACTCCAGGGTTTCATGGCCCTGGCCAAGCTATCCTGTTACAAGGGCTTGGCCCTGCTTTTATAGGCACACAAGCCAAAGGAAAAGACCAAAATGCCCTCTATAAGCCCTAGGCTCATAGGGGAAAAAGGGGAAAAGGAGCTAGCTACTGTACAAAAGTGCTTTATAGCTTTGCAGACGTGTCAGACAACGTCACTTATTTGACGAGCTAAATGACATACTAGGGGCGGAGGGGCCCCTGGTATGACCTCTACACTGTAGCGAGGTGCAGATATTTTCTCAATTCGGAGTAGGGGCCGAAGCTCTTCAGGCAGAGGCTGTAGGAGAGGCTTCGAAGTATGCTCCAAAGTGGGCTTCGAAGTATACTCCGAACTGGACTCCGAACTGGGCTCCGAACTGGGGCTCCAAACTGGGGCTCCGAACTGGGGTCTTGGAGACTTAGCTTTGAATTGGCTGGAAAGGGTCCAGAGACAGGCTCTGAGGGACTCCGAAGGGAGCTCGAAGGTTAACTCCGAACAGGATTCAAGGGTTAACTCCGAACAGAGCTCGAAGGCTAACTCCGAACAAGGCCCGGAGGCTAACTTCGAAGTTAACCTGAGACTTAGCTTCTGGCAAACCTCAAGGGATCTTGCGGGCTTCGCTCCGGAGGGCTCCGAAGGGGTTCGGAGGCCTCGCTCCAGAGGGCTTCGAAGTGAACCTTGGGACTTGGAAATAGCTTCTTCAGAAAGGAACATGCCTCGACAGTGTTGGGCCTCGGGCCGAAGGCTGTCAGAGGCAGACGTCATTTGTCCACTGTTCAAGGGAAAACTTATTCCCCCAACAGTAGTTGTCCACCCTCTTCCTCTTGGAGTCACTCGCCAAAGGTGTAGGGCTAGCGAAGTCTGGCAGAGCTTGGACCCCCTCGACACCAAGCCAAGCCCACACTCTGTTCCAGTGTTCCCAAGTCCCCACTAGAGCGAGCCGTTGAGCCTGCTCCTCAGGCGTCAGAGCCCCAACGACGCGCTCTGCCACTAAGATTGCCTCCTCCGGAGTCCTTACTTCGCGAGCGGATTCATCAAAGCTCCAAGTAATCACAAGTTCATTTTGCGAAGTATGAAGATGAAAAGAAATCGAAGTCTTACTAAGGCGCTCTGTTGACACCTCAATTGAGCCCTCCGAGTCCGAAGGTTGAAAGATACCCTCCGGCCAAGAGAGTGCGAGGGGGCAGAGCCAAAGGCTGATGAACTCCTCCATGAGGTACATCATGCTCATCCTCAAATCCACCCTCCGTAGGAGCAAAATCCTCGAGTGAAGGATGTCAGGGCTCGTCTTCACCACACCTTCGCATTGGTAGGAGATGAGCGTGTTGGTACTCCGAGGGGGAGAGTTCGTGAAAAACCAAGGTGTAGAACTACTCTTGGTCCCACTTCGAGTACCACTTGCTGTTGACGGCCCTCGCTAGGAAGGCATCCTAATACTCCTTCCGAAGTTGGAAGTTGGTGCTCCCGAAGGCCAAGGCCCTCTTGATGCAGTCTGCCCCCTCCCTCTTCTTCGGCTGGTAGTTGGCATCATGGAGGGCTACGAAGACATCTGCGCGCCCCTCGCTGCCTTCGGCCTTCATAGCCCACTCGAATATGGGCAACCTCACCTCGACATTTGGCGACAGATGAGGAAGCTCGAGGTTGTAGGCTGAAAACGTGCAAGCGGACATTCTAGCGAAGGCTGCAGCCGGAGCTGTGGATGTGCCTGACGAAGCTTTCTATGAGGAGCTCAATGTACCTTCGGTGTCACAAATTGCCTCTGCGGAGATTCTTTGCATTCCTAGTGCAGATTGGAAAGATTCGATCATAGAACTCTTGCAAGGAGGAACAAATTTGCCCGAAGAGCCCCAATTGTCAAGATTAAAGCTCAGAGCAAGAAACTATCAGTTAATCAACGGTATATTATACAAGGCCGGAGTATGTTCCCCTCTACTCCGATGTATATCTCAAGCCGAAGGCCAAGAAATTCTTCGAGAAATTCACGAAGGCCTTTGTGGAAGCCATTTAGCCCCTAGAGCTCTGGCAGGAAAAACACTTCGCCAGGGGCTTTATTGGCCCACAATAACAGCTGATGCGGAGAGCTTGGTCCGCACTTGTCAAGGATGCCAGTGGATGGGTCGACGGAGTCATCGCCCACCAACAGCTCTTCAAGTCATTGCTCCGGTATGGCCTATGGCCAGATGGGGTATGGATCTAATTGGTCCCTTTCTGTTAGCAAAGGGAAATCTGAAGTTCGCAGTGGTAGCTATTGAATATTTTTCTAAGTGGGTAGAAGCAGAGCCCTTAACAGCTATCACTTCGAACAATGTACAGAAATTCTTTTGGAAGAACATTATTTGCCGGTTCGGAGTTCCTAGATATCTCACAGTTGATAATGGAACACAGTTCGACGCAGAACCCTTCAGGAAGTTTTGCGAAGACCTAGGCATTCAACTATGTTTTGCTGCAGTGAGACATCCTCAGTCGAATGGAGCCGTTGAGCGAGCCAATGGAAATATTTTATCAGGGCTAAATCGAAGAATAGTAGGATTATCAAAGGGACTGTGGACTGAAGAGCTTCCGAAGATTCTGTGGTCCATTCGGACTACGCAAACAAGGTCCACAGGTTTTACTCCGTTCAGACTGCTATTCGGAGATGAAGCTATGACTCCAACGGAGCTCAAAGGGGGGTCATTTCGCAGCACCGAACCAGACATCGAAGAAGAAAGGCAAGCTTCGTTAGATTTGTCAGAAGAAACAAGACTTCGAGCTGTAGCTAATTTATCAAAGTATCATCAGCAGACGAAGACTTGGTATGACCCGAAGGTTAAGCTCAGTGAGTTAAGGCCGGGTCATCTTGTTCTACGAAGCATTATAGCACCAGGGAAGTTAGGCAGTAAATGGGAAGGTCCATATCTAATTGTCCGCTCAGGGCTCCCTGGTTCATTTAAATTAGCTAATTTAGAAGGTGAAGAGTTAGCACATACTTGGCATGCGGAGCACCTAAAGCGATACTTCGCATAAGGGCTCCTTGTAATTCGCTTGTAATCACCTCTAAATTAATAAAGCGTACACCCTGATAGGGGCCTTCCCCTCATACACTCCCAGCTTCCCGAGCGGACGCACTGGAACCATGGGGTCGACTGAGAGGGAAGTGTCATTAAGCTGGGCTGTATTTCCGGACTTCGTACCCATAAAGTCGAAGCCTCCGGTGTGGTGGCTGAAATCCATCCGGAGCCCAAGTTGATAGCTTGTAGGCATCCGTAAAAGAGCCAATACCACATTCTACGGAGTCCAAGCCATTGGCTGGTAGACTTCCGTAAAAAGAGCCGAAGGTGGCCAAAATCTGCGGAGTCCAAGCTGCAGTTTGCAGACATCCGTAAAAAGAGCCGAAGGTGGCCAAATTCTGCGAAGTCCAAGCCATTGGCTGGTAGACTTCTGCAAAAAGAGCCGAAGGTGGCCAAATTCTGCGAAGTCCAAGCCATTGGCTGGTAGACTTCTGCAAAAATAGCCGAAGGTGGCTACAATTATACGGAGTCCAAGCCATTGGCTGGTAGACATCCGTAAAAAGAGCCGAAGGTGGCCAAATTCTGCGAAGTCCAAGCCATTGGCTGGTAGACTTCTGCACAAATAGCCGAAGGTGGCTAAAGCAAAACAACATTTGAGCCATGAGCTTCGAATGTCTGTTCATATAAGTCCAAAGTGACAAATTTCTTAAGACACTAAAGTGTCCTGAAAGTTATCTCAATTGATTTCTTTCGTTAAACAAAGGTACCAAGTTACCATCCTTCTGACTACAAAAGTCGAAGGCATTTCATAAGATTTCAAAAGATCTTTAAATGACAGAGGGGCTCCGAACCCCCAAAAAATTGTACTCCGAAGTTTTTTCTTTGCGCATAACCATCTTTGAATACAGTTCGAAGTTGCTTATACCCAAAGAGGGGCTAGTAAATATGGAGACAATTTTAAATCGGCATTCATTATTGAAATAAATGTATTTACAGATTACATTATGAAAAATTGGTATCTATACCAAGAAGGAATCGAAGACCTCTTCGGTCCCGAGAGCTAGGGGTGGAACGACTAGTTCCAACATCGGAAGTTCTAAGAACTTTACGTTTAACTCTCTTCCTCCCCTTCGAAGCTCTAAAATCCTTCTGTTCTTGTTGAAGCTCGGCCCAAGTTCGAAGCCGCTCGGGGCTTCTTTCCCAGCTTCTAAGATCTTCAGATCTTTTATTTTGGGCTTCACCTTCGTCTTCAGACCAATTAGTGTCTTCAGAAGACGAGGTGTTTGCGTCAATCTATTTATCTTCCTCTTTAATATAAGACAATACGTCTTTGATTACTTCGGGCGCAATAACGCCGAAGTCATCTCGAGGAATAAGAAATCGAGGACGCTTATAACTCTTTAGAAGTTCGAAGGTGTTCCACAGTGAGCGAAGTTCGCTGTTAAGCTCTAACACTTCGATATCTTCCATAAGAGGCAAAGCCTAAAAATAGGACAAACAAGACTTTCATTGATAAATGTTTACAAGCATGAGCTTTACATAATCAAAAAATCCTAAGTAATTCCTAAACCTGCGGGTTCGGAGGAGGCTGACTGCTCGAAGCTTGGTTCCGAACTTGCTTCTGACGTTGGCCTTCGTCAATCCAAGCCTTGATCGCAGAACGACCTTCGGCTCTGCATGAAGTTTGGAAGGCTCGCCAAGCAGCAGCTACGCCTTCGGAAGGAGTCAAAAGTCTCGCGTCGTCGAAGATGATGGAGCCCTCTGCGCTCGGAGTGATTGTTCGGCCTAAATCCTCGTAGTAGCGAAGTAATCCAAGGGCAGACACTTGTCCGGAGAGTTCTCCATAACGCATGCCTGCCGTCTTCATTTGCTTCGCTGCTCCTTGGATCCTCTTTAACCAGCGCAGCAGAGTCACATTGTCATCCGAAGGTAGTGATCCAGTAGTACCGAAGTACTCCAAGACACCTAACATCTGCTCGATGACCTCCGAAGCCACCTTCTCAGACTTAAGCCTTTCCTCAATAAGCGCATCCTTGACCGAAGTCGTTTCTGCTAAAACTCCGGAGATTCTAGCGTTCTCCGTAGTCAAAACATTCTTTTGAGTCCGGAGTTGGCCAGCCTCTTCTTGAAGTCTTACAAGTTCGGACCCCTTAGCAGCATCCTCCGTCCGCAGTCTTTCAATCTCCGCTCGAAGCACAATTCTTTCTGCTTCGAGCTCTTTCTTCGCAGCCTCCAAGCTTTGCCTAGCCCTTCGCTCTGCTAGTATTACATTATCCATCTGAGCTACTCGACCTTCGGAGAAGTTAAAATTTCTTTGAAGAGCTTCGTTCTCCTCCCGAAGTTGAGCAATTTCATTTTCGCTCGATAAAGCCGCAGCGCGGGCTAAGACTGCTTGCTAAGAAAAAAGAAAAACTGAAATAAGAAATTATTCATATATAATTTGCTATTTAGTTTGAAGATGCTTTATACCTGATAAGCTGCTCTTTCCACAGCAAGGTTAAGTTCCGGGCCCTTCGCTCTGCTTAAAAGGGCTACCAGTTCTGTTTCCCCGACTTTGCGACTGGCTTCACCCAAAGGTTTAACCAAAGTCCCAAGTCCGGTTCTCTCCTCCAAAAAAGGAGTTATGAGAGGAAGCATTTCTGAAGCCTTCTGATCAGCTCTACTTAGCGAAGGTCCGGAGAGTTCTTCCTAGGCCCTTGGAACTTCTGAAGATGGCCCCCCCTCAGTTGATTCACTTTCATCTGTTGACTCAGATGAAGTCGATCCTTGAGTAGGGAGAGGCTCTATGTGTCTTTTACCTCTTCCAGGCCCTTGTTGAGTAACCTCCGGGTGTGGCTCCGAAGTTGTCGAAGGTCTTTGAATTGTATCTTCGTGAGATACTTCGACAACAGGAGGCTCTGAAAAAACAAAAATATTATACATTGTATAATTTTGCAGAAATTGATAAGAATTATGCGAAATTTACCTTCGACATCCTCCAGATGATCGAGCACTGGACTGATCGGAGGATCAAAAGTAAAGTCATCATCTGACTCCGCAGTTAGATTCTCCGCTATCGGAGCATCTCCGTGATCAGCCCTTTCCTCCACAACCGAAGTTGCAGGAACTTCGGCTTCATCTCCACTCGTAGGGGCTTCGATTTGTTCCTCCTGGGTATCCGGAGCTCTTACTTCTTCGATGTTGGCTTGGGGCTCCGGTATACCTGCAGTATCCTCAATGTGAATACTTCGTTGAGCTGTATCTTCATCAATTAATTTCACTAATAATATACCTTCATCTTCTTTAGAACTAGAGATCGAAGCTCTCGAGCTCGAAGGTACAGGATCTAAAGGTGCGAGGTTCTTCGGCTTCCGAGCCACTTTCTTCACCGGAGTCCTTGCGGAGCTTGAAGCTCCGGCTTCAGCTACTCTTTTCTTGGGTCCTTTCTCTTGAGGCACCCAGTCCATCAGAGGGGGCGGAGTTAACTCCAACATTCCCCATAATCTGTTAAATCGCTCCCAACTTCCGACTAATTTGATTCGCCATTCTTTTTCCGACGGAGTTGGGGCACCCAGAATCTTCTCCGAAGCCCTTACAATTTGCTCTGAAGTAATAGGGGCTGAAGAAGCTAAAAAATAATTCGAGTTAGTCTTTCTTCGAAGTAAATATGTATAATGCATGTTGGTTTCGAAGTTACCTGCAGGGCTCGAAGTATAATTGATTTTGCGAAGACCGCCTTCGGAGTCATCTTCGAAGATGATAGGCCGGTTGGCCATCAGTGGAGGAATTTGAAGACCGATGAATTCTTCAGCCAAGTCTCGCATACTGAGCCTTCGGCTAACTTTCTGAAGCAAGTTGAGGCGAGCTTCGAGCTGGCCTTCGTCAGGATGCACTAAGGCTTCCTTCCGGAATTGGATTTCTTTGAGGGGCCCAGCCAGAGGACTGCTCGCTCCGACTTCGGCATAAAACCACCTCAGGACCCAATCGGTGTACCATCTAGCATTGATGGCTTTAGCAGGGAATTGCAGGGCATATTCGTCTCGAAGCCTAAAATTAATGCTTCCGAAGGCAACCACCACTTTCTCACCTCCGGAGCCTGTGAACGTCTTCGGCTGACAAGTCGCTCTATGAAGTGCAGCGAAGATTTCAGCCCTCCCCTCACAACCTTCAGCTCTCAGCGCCCACTCGAAGATAGCTAATCTAGCTACAGCATTCGGAGATAGCTGGGGGAGGGTTACATGAAATAGGTCAAGAACTTCGGCCAAGAAATCCACAGCAGGGAGGCCCAAGCCTGCTTCGAAAAAAGCTTCGAATACCACAACCTCTCCGGGTCTTGGTGATGGAATCAATTCTTTGCCCGGCTTCCGAATCATAACTCCATTGCTAATTTTTTCCCCTGCTGTGATTGCCAAAGACTCTTTCTTGCAGGTAGAAGGCCCTAACTCAAAAGACTGATCCAAGTATTTGGTCGACGGTGGGCACAGACCTTGGTCATCGGCGATTTGGGGATTTCTCCCCCCTGCCGCCATAGATGTTGCCGCCTGCATCGAGGGTGCCGCCGCCAATGTCGCCGCTGCTGCCGCTGCAGCTGCCTGTTGCCGAGCCAAAGCCGAAGGAGGCGCAGATCCCTTGGTCTTCACCATTACGATCGCTCGATTACTTTGAAGAAATGGAGACTAGGGCTCGAGAACTCAAAGGCTAGGGCTCAAGAACTCAAGGGGCTCACAAAGCTTTTGACTGAGAGAAAGCGGTGAAAAGGTAATCGGGTAAGTTTCGGGCTCTTTATTTATAGCCTAAACGTTCCGCTTGTTACCGTTTGGGCTCTGCCTTTTCGCATTCTCGCCCGTTATTTTCCTCCGGAAATAACGCATCATATAACTTCCGTTAGAAACAGAAACTAACGGCTATTTTTTCTAAGTCTAAAAAGACTTTCGAACTTCCTGAGTCAGTTCTGAGATAGTTCGAAAAGTAATTATCTTACAACTGATTCGAAGTTCATATCTTCATGCATTTCGGAGATAAAATAAAAACCAATAACCCCTATGATTGGTTATCTTTTCTTTGCGTATACTGCTCTCCTAACGTTACAGGTCGAACGGAGAAGCGTATTCGAGGGGCTACTGTTGGGGGAAAATATCTCATCTTCGGGGTTATTGCCGAAGCAGCATAAAGATAGTCAACCAGTTCGAAGATTGTCCGAAGACCATCTTCGAAGATGCCCAGAACCTCGTTCGAAGCCCGAAGACAGGCACTAGTTCGAAGTATGTCTTCGAACCAAAGCCCTTCAGGATCTTTTCTGCCAGCTAAGATGGAAGACTTATCTTCTATCCTATTAGATTAGTCTATTACCATTTTAGCCCTATTAAGGAAACCGAATAGTTTCCTTAATGTCGGTTGTAATAGAGGGGTAAATAGGTCTTTTCCTTAATGTTTAGGCCTATAAATACCCCCCATTTCACCCTGTAATAGGGACCGATTACAAGTGATTCAATACACACTTTCGAACTATTCTAAGCTATTATCCTTTCGGAGGCTTAGAACAGTTTGCTTCGCAAACACTTCGTTTGTTAGTTTCTTTTCTACAGAAACATGTTAGCGTAATCTTTTACGCCAACAGTCTAGAACTTACCCGGTTACCTTTTCACCGCTTTCTCGCAACCAAAAATCTTTTGAGCCCCTTGAGTTCTCTGAGCCCTAGCCCCCATTTCCCAAAAGAAATCCAGCGACCGCAATGGCGAAGACCAAAGGTTCAGGGCCTTCAGATTTGGCTAGGCAGCAGGCCGCAGCTGCAGCAGCGGCGGCAGCAATGGCGACGGCACCTCCGGCATCTGCAGCGACATTCATGGCGGCAGGAGGGAGAAATCCCCAAAATGTCGATGATCAAGGTCTGTGCCCGCCATCAACAAAATATTTGGATCAATCTTTCCAATTGGGGCCTTCTACCTGCAAGAGAGAGTCATTGGCAATCACAGTAGAAGGGAAAATTAGTACTGGAGTGATGATTCGCAAGCCCAGGAAAGAGCTTATTCCATCACCAAGGCCCGGAGAAGTGATTGTATTCGAAGCCTTCTTCGAAGCCGGCTTGGGCCTTCCTGCAGTAGATTTCTTAGCGGAGGTACTCGATCTATTCCATGTCACCCTCCCTCAATTATCTCCGAATGCAGTAGCTAGACTAGCTATCTTCGAATGGGCATTGAGAGCCGAAGGTTGTGAGGGGAGGGCAGAGATATTCGCTGCACTTCATAGAGCAACATGCCAACCAAAGACCTTCGTAGGCCCCGGAGGTGAAAAAGTAGTAGTAGCCTTCGGTAGTATCATCTTTCGGCTTCGAGATGAGTATGCCCTTCAGTTTCCTGCCAAGGCCATCAATGCCAGATGGTATACTGATTGGGTTCTGAGATGGTTTTATGCCAAAGTTGGGGCAAGTAGTCCTCTGGCCGGACCCCTTAAAGAAATTCAATTCCGGAAGGAAGCCTTAGTGCAGCCTAACGAAGGTCAGCTCGAAGCCCGCGTCAACCTGCTTCAGAAGATTAGCCGAAGGTTAAGCATGCGAGACTTAGCCGAAGAATTCCTCGGTCTGCAAATTTCTCCGCTGATGGCCAATTGGCCTATCCTCTTCGAAGAGGATTCGGAAGGCGGTCTTCGAAAAATTGCTTCAACTTCGAGCCCTGCAGGTAACGCTCGAGAACTCAAAGGCCAGGTATTCCCTCGGAGTACCCTTTGGCGAGCCCCTAGCCCCCCTTTTTCTGATTCGCCACTTCTTGTGCAGGTAGTCACGCTGGCGCAGGGATCGCTGCTCTCCTTGCTTTCCGAGCGTCACCGTCGTGAGAACGACGCTTCGGAGCTCTCCGGCCGAGCGGACGTCGCCGAGAGGCTGGTCCGCGAGCAGGCAGTGGAGATCGAAAGCCTTCGCCTCTGGACCGCTAGAGCCGAAGCGCTCAAGGCCCGGGTGGCGGAGGTCGATTCCCTCAAGGCTCGAGTCGTTGAGCTAGAGGGGCTCTGGGCTCGGTCTGCCCGAGCGGACGAGCTCGAGGCGGAGGTTGACGCCCTTCGGGCCCGGGCCGCCGAGGTGGAGAGGCTCTGGTCCCGAGCCGAGGATGTGGAGCGACTCGAAGGAGAGGTCTTCGCGCTTCAGGCTCAAGTCTCAGAGATGGACGAGCTCCGGGAAGCAGCAGCCAACGTCGAAGCTCTCGAAGCCCGAGTGCTCCAGCTGGAGCGGACCGAGGTGGACCTCCTGGCTCGGAATGAGGAGATGACCGAAGTGCTCGCCCAGGGGGAAAAGACGGCGGTCGACACTGTGGTGTCTCTCCGGAGTGTGCTGGCGCACTACGGCACCGGGTGTGCGGCCTTCGACATTGCCCGGGAGCCCCTTGGCCACCGGCTAAAGTTCATCCAGTCCGCCGTCCGGCAGATAAGCCTCACCGTGTCGAAGTACGGTGAGGTATCAGCCCAGGTAGCCGCCTTCGGGATCCTTTGGCACCTTGAATTGTCTGGCCTCCCCCTTCCTTCGTCTTCAAGCTCACATCCCGTTGCCTTCGGGGGGAGCCACCTCCGGTCGCCGAGTCTGGCGGTAGCTCAATCTTGGAGAGCGCTCAAGGTGACCTGGCAAGCCGAGGGCCCTAAGGCGATCAAGGCTTGGTTGGAGGAGGCCCTTCGTTCTAGCGAACCTCTGACCCCTTCAAAGCCTCCGGCCACGGCACGCCAACCGGACCCGAAGGTGTAATTCCCTTTGGATCTCTGCGCTGCCCATCTTGTAATAGTTTAGAAACTTATCTATTCATTTAATAAAAAGTACTTGCTTTTCCGAGCTATTCAGGGTGTCTACGTCTGCGATTGCGATATTGAGGTACTCGAGCCTGACGATGCTCTTCGGCACCGATGGGCTATTCTCGAAGCCCTGAGAGCTAATCGGCCCGCGCGCTTCGTCCTTCCCCGGGGTAGTGACGGGTATGCGGACCCCAAAGTTCTTAAAGGGGTTCTGAGCCTAGTAGGGTGCGTCGAGCCGGAGCTCGGAACCCGAACGTAGGGTGCGTCGAGCCGGAGCTCGGAACCCAAATCGAGAATGCGTCGAGCCGGAGCTTGGATCCCAAACGTAGGGTGCGTCGAGCTAGAGCTCGGAACCCGAACGTAGGGTGCGTCGAGCTGGAGCTCGGAACCCAAATCGAGGGTGCGTCGAGCCGGAGCTCGGAACCCGAATGTAGGGTGCGTCGAGCCGGAGATCGGAACCCAAATGTAGGGTGCGTCGAGCCGGAGCTCGGAACCCGAACGTATGGTGCGTCGAGCCGGAGCTCGGAACCCAAATCGAGGGTGCGTCGAGCCAGAGCTCGGAACCCAAACGTAGGGTGCGTCGAGCCGGAGCTTGGAACCCAAATGTAGAGTGCGTTGAGCCAGAGCTCGGAACCCGAACGTAGGGTGCGTTGAGCCGGAGCTCGGAACCCAAATCGAGGGTGCGTCGAGCAGGAGCTCGGAACCCGAACATAGGGTGCGTCGAGCCGGAGCTCGGAACCCAAATCGAGGGTGCGTCGAGCCAGAGCTCGGAACCCAAACGTAGGGTGCGTCGAGCCAGAGCTCGGAACCCAAATCGAGGGTGCATCGAGCCGGAGCTCGGAACCCAAACGTAGGGTGCGTCGAGCCGGAGCTCGGAACCCGATTGTAAAAATGATGTCTAGATAACGAAGTGTGTATTTTGACCAGAGCGTCTTCCTGATAGTATTAGTGGATTGCAAATTGGGTAAAACAGCAGGCGACATCGGCCATCGCCTGTAAATACTTATAGAATTATGCAAAATAGCGCTTCAGGTGTTCGGCGTGCCAGGTGTGCTTCAGGTCTTCACCTTCTAAGGTAGCCAGGCGGTAGGACCCGGGCCGCCCGGAGCCTGTCACGATGTATGGACCTTCCCATTTATTGCCTAGCTTCATCGGGGTAGCCACTGCGCGCAAGACGAGGTGCCCAGGCTGGAACTCGCTGCGCTTTACCTTGGGGTCGTACCACTCCTTTGTCTGCTTTTGGTATTGTGAGAGGTTGGCGACGGCTCGGAGCCGTGTCTCCTCTGTGAGATCGAGGGAGACGGCGCGTTCTTGATCACTTGCGGGCGACGTGACTCGCATCGAGCCAGCCCGAAACTCCGTCGGGGTCATTGCTTCGTCACCGAAGAGGAGCCAAAACGGGGTAAATCCGGTGGCACGGGAAGGTGTGGTCCGGATGGACCACAAGATCTTCGGGAGCTCTTTAGGCCACAACCCCTTAGCTAAGCCAATGATACGTTTGTTAAGGCCAGAGAGTATATGTCCGTTAGCCCGCTCAACAGCCCCATTTGACTGAGGGTGCCGAACTACTGCGAAGCAGAGCTGGATGCCCAATTCTTCGCAAAATGCTTTGAAAGCCCCAGCGTTGAACTGCGTGACATTGTCCAGCGTGAGCTGCTTGGGCACTCCGAAGTGGCAAATGATGTTCCGCCAGAAGAATTTCTGGACACTTCGGGAGGTGATGGAAGTCAACGGCTCGGCCTCGACCCACTTGGAGAAATACTCAACGGCGACGACAGCGAAGCGCAGATTACCTCTTGCCCTAGGGAACGGCCCAATGAGGTCCATCCCCCAGCGAGCAAGAGGCCACACAGGTGGGATGAGCTGCAGGCTGACTGGGGGCCTGTGACTCCGCCGCCCCGTCCATTGGCACCCTTGGCAGGTACGTACCAGGTCTTCTGCATCGGCGGTGATTGTGGGCCAGTACACGCCTTGCCGGAGGGCCTTTCCGGCAAGTGCCCGAGGTGCTAAATGGCTGCCACACAACCCCTCATGGATTTATCGAAGCATGACCATCCCGTCCGAGCGAGAGATGCATCGGAGCAGTGGGGAGCATACCCCGGACTTCTATAAAATGCCATCAATGACTTGGAAAGACCTGGTGCGGAGTCGGAGCCGCGCTTGATCCGAACTGGGTCGGTCGTCCGTATCGCCGCCGAGCGTTCGTAGAATGGGCTCCCACCAATCGCTGCTGGCCGTGTAGAGAACTGCAGCCGGCCGAAGCGATGCTGTGGGTGTGACTAGAGCAGAGGTTGATGCTTCATCGCGGAAGAGCGCCGAAGGTTGGGTAATTTATTCGAAAAAGGCGCCCGGTGGCAAGGCCTGGCCGCCGGCTCCGGCCTTGGCGAGGGCGTCGGCTTGGCAGTTTTCGCTTCTTGGGATGCTTTGGACGGATATCCCCTTAAAGGATGCTTCGAATTTCCGAATGGCTTCGAGGTAGGTGGCGAGGTCGGGGTGTCGGGCCCGGAAGCTCTTGTCGATATGTCCGGCGATGACCTGAGAATTGGTCCTGACTACGACTCGAGCGGCTCCGAGCGCACGCGCCTTGCGAAGACCCAGCAGCACTCCTTCGTACTCGGTGATATTGTTGGTAGCCTTGAAGTTCAACCGAGCGGAGTACGAAGCCTGCTGGCCAGAGGGGGCGACAATGACTGCTCCGGGCCAGGCTCTTGAAGCCTGGTAGGCACCGTCCGAATAGACAGTCCAGACTCCCTCGCCTGCTACGGCATCGGCGTGATCGGCCGCAGACGTCCATTCGGCAACGAAGTCAGCGAGGATCTGAGACTTGACGGCAGTTCGGGCAACGAAGGAGATCCCGAATGGGGCCAGCTCCACCACCCACTTCCCAATGCGCCCGGTGGCATCCTTGTTTCGGAACATGTCGCCCAGTGGGTATGCGGTTGGAATAACGATATCATGGGCCAAGAAGTAGTGTAGAAGTTTTCGGGATGCCATGATGAGAGCGTACGCCACCTTCTCGAGCTCGGAATACCGCGCTTTTGCTCCGGAGAGGGCTTCAGATATGAAGTAGACGAGTCGTTGCACCGGCTTCCCGTCAAGGTCTTCTTCCTGGACCAGGGCCGCACTTGCTGCGCTGCCAGAGGCGGTGAGGTAGACCAGAAGAGGACTGCTGGCCCGAGGTGTGGCGAGGGCCACGAGGCTGGAGAGGTACTCCTTTAGTTGATCGAAGCAGTTTTGACATTCGGGGGTCCACTCAAAATCTTTAGAGCCCCACAGTACCTTGAAAATGGGCAAGCTTTTTTCGGCCGATCTCGCCAAAAACCGGCCAAGAGCGGCTAGGCGCCCTGTGAGCTTTTGTGCTTGCTTCAAATTCTGGGGAGGAGACATGTTCTGTAATGCGCTGTCTTGCGTTGGGCTGGCTTCGATACCTCGGCTAGAGACTAGATACCCGAGCAGCTTCCCAGTGCGTGCTCCGAAGACGCACTTCTCCAGATTAAGGCGGATTCCACACTGCCAAAGGCTGTCGAAGGTCTCGGCTATGTCGGTACTATGGCGATCCTTGATGGCACTTTTAATGACAATATCATCCATATATGCTTCGATGTTACGGCATATCTGATGGCCCAGAGCCTTGGATATCATCCTCGAGAAAGTAGCTTCGGCGTTGCGGAGGCCAAAAGGCATCTGAACGTAGCAAAATACTACCGAAGGGGTAACGAAGCTTGTCTTGACCTGATCTTCAGGCTTCATCCAGATCTAGTGGTATCCCGAATAAGCGTTGAGGAAACTGAGGAGCTCAGCACCGGCAGTGGAATCGACTAACTGATCAATGTGAGGCATGGGTAGGGGTCACGAGGGCAAGCTTTATTCAGAGAAGTGAAGTCGATACACATGCGCCATTTTCCAGATGTTTTCTTCTGGACAAACACTGGATTAGACAACCACTCAGTGTGACTCACTTCTCGAATGACCCCCGCGTGAAGCAGCTTCTCAGTCTTGGCCTTGGCAAGCTCAGCCTGTTCGACGGAGAGCTTTCGGAGCCCCTGACGCACTGGCCGAGCCTTAGGGTCGACCGCCAGGGAATGCTCGATAATTAAGCGGTCAATGCCTGGGATATCTTCATCGGACCACGCGAAGATGTCTAGGTTGTTGCGGATGACCTCCTCGAGCTGCTCCGACACCTTCGGCTCTAGGCGCCCTCTTAACCGGATCGGGTACTCCTTCCCGTCCTGGATCAAGATCTTCGTGATGACATCCCCTTCCGGGAGAGGCTTGACCAGGCGCCCCTTGGGCACAGAGTCTCCGGCGCCGGGCAGGCTGATTCCCTCCGAGCCTTCGCGGACGCTATGGATCTGGCGTGGTTCTAGCGGTGCCGAGTGGCCGTATTCGACCCGACGGGCCGCTGCCTAGTCACCTAGGACCGACAACACCCCTCCTGGAGTCGGCATCTTGAGGCACAGATAGTTATGGTGGGCGATGGCTCCGAAGCGGTTGAGCATCCCCCTCCCGAAGATGGCGTTGTAGGCGTACGGGGTGTCGATGATGTCGAAGAGGATCTCCTCGCTGCGCCGGAGGAGGGAGTCTCCGAAGGTAACTTCCAGCATGATCTGGCCCAGGGCATCGAGCGGTGGGCCCGCGAAGCCCTGGAGTGGCCGGGAAGCTGGCAGCAAGTGCTTCCGAGAAAGACACAGCTGGTCGAAGGCCTGCACGAAGATGATGTTAGCAGAACTTCCGCCATCGACCAGGATGCGACGCACCTCAACTTCGGCGATATCTGCAGAGATGACGAGGGGGTCGGCATGCGGGAACTTGACGCCGGCACCATATTCGGCGGTGAAGGAGATGGGAACATGGCACCACTCAGGGAGCACAGAGGGGCTGGACGTACCGATGTGCTCGACCTCCCGAACGTAGTCTCGCCGCTGGCGCTTGGACAGGGCTCCCAGGGCTCCTCCTCCAGATATGGGGAGGACCACCCGTTTCCCCCGATCCGGTGCATCTTCGAGTTTGGGAGCCTGGGCCCTGTCGAACTCTGGGGCTAGGCCTAGGACTTCTGGCTCGTCGCGGCGCCCGACCACCTGGACCACTTCTGGGCGAGGTAGAGGGGCTCCCTTGTCAATGTAACCACGGCCGGCGTTTCGCTCGAGGTAGTCATTCCGGAGGGTGAGGATGGTCCGGCAGGAGTCGGTGTCATGGCTCTGGTTTTCGCCGTGGACGCTGCAGTAAAGCGTGGCCCCTCCGGAGGCGCTCGTGATGGAGCCCTAGCCCCGGTGAAGCGGCCTCCGCTGGACGTGTGCTGGTGCTTAGCGGGGACTCGAGGGGTGATGCTGAAGACCTCCCTATGAAGGGGTTATGCTCATTAATGACATGTATGACAAGGTTGTGACTAGTGTCCGAACAACTGATGGTGATACAAATGTTTTCCCGATTAACATAGGACTACATCAAGGTTCAGCTTTGAGCCCTTATCCATTTGCCTTAGTGATAGATGAGGTCACGAGGGATATACAAGGAGATATCCCTTGGTGTATGCTTTTCGCTGACAATGTAGTTCTAGTAGATGAAAGCCGGGAAGGAGTAAATAGAAAGCTAGAGTTATGGCGTCAGACCCTAGAGTCAAAAGGATTTAGAATTAGCAGGACCAAAACCGAGTATATGAGATGTGACTTTGGTACTACAATTAGTGAGGATGGAGATGTAAGCTTGGGAGGCCAAGTAGTACTAAAGAAGGACACCTTCCGTTATTTGGGATCGATGCTTCAGAGAGATGGTGATATTGATGAAGATGTTAGCCATAGGATCAAAGTGGGGTGGATGAAATGGCGTCAAGCATCGGGAGTCCTATGTGACAAGAGAGTGCCACAGAAGTTGAAAGGCAAGTTCTACAGGACAGCGATTAGGCCTGCTATGTTATATGGGGCTGAGTGTTGGCCTACTAAGAGGCGGCATATCCAACAACTATGTGTCACAGAGATGCGTATGTTGCGTTGGATATGTGGGCACACAAGATTGGACCGAGTGAGAAACGATGACATACGCGATCGGCTAGGAGTAGCGCCAATTGAAGAAAAGGTTATGCAACACCGGTTGAGATGGTTTGGGCATGTCCAACGGAGACCCCCAGAGGCACCGGTGCATAGAGGTATCATAAGACGGGTCAATAATGTGAAGAGAGGTAGAGGGCGACCAAACTTGACATGGGAGGAGGCAATCAAAAGGGACTTGAAGGAATGGAATATCCCAAAGGAGTTGTGTTTGGATAGAAGTGCTTGGAAAGAAGCTATCCACGTGCCCGAACCGTGATTAGGCCTTTTCCCTTTTAGTGCTCTTAAAAGCTTTTCCCCTCCCCTTTCTCTCTCTCTCTTTTTGGTGACTTCTTGTTGGGTTTCAACTCTAGCCTAACCCAACTTGCTTGGGACTAAAAGGCTTTGTTGGTTGGTTGGTGTGTGTTGGTGTCAAGAGTTGTTGTTTGTAATTTCTGAAATGCTACAATAATCTTTGGAAACCTCATAGCAATTGTTTTACTGTGAATCTTTGTTCACCTACTGCATCTAGTTTCTCAAAATTGCTGAATATCACTCTTTCATCTTTTCTGAAACCTGTCGGTTCATTATTATCCGATTGATTTCTATCGTCATATCATTAATCGATCAATGAGATACACTTCGGAGAATCAATCTTCGACAGTCTTTTTGGTATATGAAATTTTGATCTAGAAAAGAAGTTTGAGGTAAAATTGATTTCTGCTCTGATTTATTTCCGTGTTGTTCTAATTGAGTCTGGGGAAATATTTTAGAGGTACGTTGGGTGATCTAAACAGGCCATCACATTCGTGAGAATTTGTCGAGACGTCTATTCACCCACCCCTCTAGTCACCATTCCGATCCCACAAAAGGGCATCGATTCGTGTTGATGGCGATGGACTACTTCACCAAATGGACCGAAGCCGTACCTCTCAAGAATATGACTCACAATGAGGTACTTCATTTTATCTTGAAGCACATTATACATAGATTTGGTATTCCCCAAACTCTCACTACAGATCAAGGTAGTTCATTTATTATACAAAGAAGTGAGAGACTTTGCCAAACTTTATGGTATTAAGTTGGTAAACTCTTCACCATACTATGCGCAGGCCAATGGTCAGGACGAGTCTAGTAATAAAAATGTGATTAAGCTCATTAAGAGGAAAATCGAAGAATTCCCTAAAAGGTGGCATGAAGTGCTTTCCGAGGTGATATGGGCTTGTAGAATTGCAAAGCATGGTGCTACCAAAGTTAGTCCATATGAGTTAGTATATGGACAAGAAGTCATCCTACCTATAGAAGTATATCTTGGCTCTTTAAGAGTTCTAAAGCAAGATGGCTTATCGGTCGATGAGTATGAGACTCTTTTGAAGGGTAATTTAGAAGAAGTGACCGATAAGAGGCTAAGGGCTTTAGAAGCTACAGAGATAGACAAGAGGAGAGTAGCTAAAGCCTACAATAAGAAGGTTAAACCAAAATCGTTTCAAGTGGGTGACTTGGTTTGGAAGATGATTTTGCCCTTAGGCACTAAGAACCCTAAATTTGGTAAATGGTCACCTAGTTGGGAAGACCCTTTCAAAATAGCCAAAATCGCTCTAGGTAATGCGTATGTGTTAGAATCTCTACAAGGAGAGCGGTTTCGAAGAGCTTTGAATGGTAGGTACTTGAAAAGGTACTTCCCGAGTGTGTAGCAAACAACTTGAAAGTATCGAAAGGCCGATATGAGAAGTATCGTCCTTAGCCCATTATGCTTTTAGTTCACTTATTTCGCTAAAAGTGAGGGGGCATGTGTTAATAGCAAAAAATGGTTAAGATTGTCAAAATATCAATTTTGGTAATTTGGGCCAAAAATACACATGTCCTGGATCGAGTCGAAGCCCTATAGGGCCGAAGGCCCATTGAAGCTATGGGCTTCGGAAGCTTCTAGAAGGCCTTCTAGCTTCGGCCCAAAGGCCTTCGAAGGCCTGCTTCACCGAAGCTTTGGCCCAAGGAGCAGGCTTCGGCGAGCCTGGCAAAAGGCCCACTTCGGGCAGGATTCTAGAGATAGAGTTTGAGTCTGATTCTAGCTAATTTTATCCCTACGCATGATTAGGTCGAATCTTAACAGATTAATCTTAGAGATTCGAAGACTAGCCCCTATAAATATATGGGTGAGGCCGGTTCATTAAACCCCTCCAACACAAATCAAACACAAGGCCCTAGCTTTGAACCGTACCTTTACTTTTACCATTACTTTTTTGCAACCTTCGTGGGTTTGCCTGGAAGCCCTTCGTCGGCCACTTCGGAATAGTGGTAATCCTTGTTACTTAGCCTATGAAGTATCCGTTAATCTACTTAATAGATTGCTATTGCCTTGTTACTTCACCTGTGAAGTATCCGCTAATGTGCGTAACAGATTGCTACCTTTGCTCTCTAGTGCAACACTTAGCAGAATTCAGTCCCTAGGCCGAATTAGTACTTGATTTCTGTTATGTTACAGGTTTCCACGCTCGGAGCTACTTCGCCGGAGGTGTCCGGAGCTAGGAGACTGGTTTCGGAGGCTGCCAGAACACCCCTCGGCTGAAATACTGCTTCGACCACGCGTGCCGGACCGTCACGATATTGTCGGTTTGACTGAGTCCTGCACGCCAGCACGCTTCGCATTATGATTCGTCACGACAGGCTTTGCCACGTTCATACCCCACATCAAACGAAGTCATGCCCGTGCACTGCATTCGAGTTATTTTATCGTGTCAGAGACGTCGCGCCGAACCCTGCTGTTCGGAGGTGGTTGTCGCGTCGAGATCTGTTCGGAACCTGCCTTCGGCCAGATCAGTCTGAATGTCGAAGGCACCCTTCTGCGGGACCCTTCGCATCAGATGCCGAAGGTACCCTTCGGCGATACCCTTCGTGTTGTATACTTCGAATCAATCAGGCTTCGCTCGGCTTGCTGATTTATTCTATTTAATATATTTTTTTCGGCTAATTGGATTATTTCTATGTGATCTGATTACCTAGCGACTCCACCCCCTTACCACTGTTAAGGGTAGTTGGAATGTGATGTCGGTGTTGTGTTATTCTTAGTCTTGTCCCTAAGTATCTACACACTTTTGGATCGTCGAACTGACCCAAGTGCGGGGGCACGTTTTCGTGTCAACAGACCCAAATCATTGACCAGGACCTCAACTAGGTTCTCCAGCTGACGCAACAAGTCCGATAAGGTCTCCCGCACTTTAGGAGTTAGTGGAGCGGTAGTCGATGGAACGACACTAACGACTACATTGGAATCAATGTACGAGCTAATGTCAAAAGGAAAGTGTCGGACGAAGGACTAGAGAAAAGAAAAAAAAGGGTTAGATATATAAAAAGGAGAACCATGCTAGGATAAATGCAAGGACACTTATGTCAGATGGCTTGGCTGGGACGACTGATGGAAATGCATTGTCGGTAGAGGAGGTCGATGTGACAGGGAGAGTAGGCAAGTGCTCCTTATCGAGATTGTCCTCCTTAGGCGTTGGCTGCACCTGAGACTAGTGTTGGTTGCATGGAAGACAACAAAAGACAAAAGAATGGATAAGTAAAGATACCTGGCGAGTGGTCTCAACATTGGCAGTCGATGCCTCCGAATCGGCGGTATCACTCCCTTGCTCATCAACCCCAAGGGTATCGGTTCCAGTAGGTACGGCTCTAGTGGCGGCCACACGTGGAGCAGCGAAGACATCGGTGGCGAATGGTACATTAGGGTCGATGACAACAGCCTCCGGTGTATCGGCCCGAGCAGCAACCCCCGCAGCAACAACTTCAATGACCTGAGCCAGTTGAGGATCGGCGGGTTCATCCGACATATGGTCAAAAGCCGCATAGAGGGAGTCGACGTTGATAGGAGATAATGGTGGCTGGGAACAGAGAATACGTCTAGTGTCAGAAACATGAATAAGGAAATGACAATGACACGAAAGACAAGTGCAAACCTAGACAGATGATGGGACTTCGGTTGCCGGTGAATTGCGAATGGCAGGGGCCTGTGCAGTCAAAGAGACGATCGGCGTTGGCTGCAAAATAAGCCAAAGATATAAGTACACTTCAAGAACCAACATTACAAAGAGAAGTCAAAACTTACTAATGGTCGTGGAGTCGAAGGTAATGGGCTCGTATGACTAGATCAGGCCTTGGTGGATCAGCGTGTGATTAGGGTTGACGCTTGGTGTTTGTGCGGTAGGACCTTGGACCGCTTTCCACTCACCTAGGCCATTGGAGTGGGGGAGCCGATGTGCAAGTTTGTACTGGCCGATATAGGGCCATACCATATCGTCCGACCACTTGAACTCACCAAAGGGGCATCAAGGTCATCCTCCTGCAAGAAGTAAAGGTAATCAGACAAAAGGAAGGTGATGAAAACAAAGCAAAAAGTAAGTTGAAGTGCCTACCTTGGGTCCCGTGTCAACTTCGACTGGGTGAAGCCACTACTGGTAAAGTAGTGAAGGGCGGTTAAAAACATGCTCCTTGAGTTCGCTCCACCATTGGCGGAAGATGATGGAGGTCACTCGATAGGTTGTCCAAGAGGCAAAATCACCGGTAGGAATCCCATCGGTCATATGGAGAAGGCGATCCAACTCCATGATATCCTTGACTTCCCCACGAGTTTGGATTTGATTAACAAAGAATAAGTGGGGTAGGAGTTGGTTGAAGCCTAGTTGTCTCGCAAAGACCGATGGGTGGTAGAACTCATAAGAGCCCTTCCGAGAATGCTCGTCAGCGAAATTGATAGGGAGCAAGCAAGGGAAAATCATGGATGTGAAGATGCGAAGGGATTAGCTGATGAGGGCATTCATACTACGAGTAATATTCGAAGGGATACCAGATGGTCCGATCGTAGAATCCAAGGTAAAACCCTTGAAGAAAGCGGCCAAGGATGCAAGAGACAAAGGAAAAGTGGAAAAGCATGCTGCTGCTCGCCCAAGGAAGAGTAGCCGATTCTCTAATAACATCGACTGTATAAACATTAAGCCAGAGTTGAAGGAACCACCACAGGCCACTAGGATGGCCAATGGGATCGCCAGCCAACAGTTTGGCTGATACAAGGTGAAGAATGTGATAGGTAGCTCCAAGGAGGTATCGGCCAAGGGGGACTCGCATATGAGCTGCAGGCTGTTCGTCTAAAAACTGAAATTTGAAGATTTTGACTAGGGACGATATGCAAAAAAACCTCTCCAACTAGGTTTAGGAAAGCGATGTGTTCACGAATGTCTACATGGCCAGTTCTCTTATTGTGTCTTATAATGTATCGGCCCCAGCTATCCGTAGACTTGGTGCTGAGACGGTGGATTGGTTTGGAACGAAAAGAGAAGGGGTTGGTCGATGAGTCGATGTCAAGACAAGTTAAAAAGAAAACATCAAGAAAGGTAGTACTCATCGGCCCATGACCAAAAATGAAGGCATTCAAGGCATCAGACCAGAAGTAGCAGGAAGTGGCTAGAATCGGCTCATTCTGATATGGCTCAGCGAGGGAGAGGCCGATGCAATGTCCGATGTCAATCTCATCCCAAAAGGTACGGTAGGTGGCTGATATGTCAATCAACGAGGGAGAGAAGGAGGAAAAGATTTGAAGCTGGAGTTATAGTCGGAAGAGAGCATAGGAGAATATTTAAAAGGGATTCGGCAAGTTTCGACATTGATATAATCTGTGGGGTCAAGATTACCCAAAGGACCCAAGTAGTAACGAGGTGGATGAGTGGCTATGGAGATCAAAACTTGGTTCTGCAAGTCCTATAGAGAAGAAAGTAAAAAAAGAAACAATGAGAAAAGGGGAAGAGTGAAGAAAAGCGGCGGATGAACCAAGAAGAACCGAAGAACGATGAAAAGAGGGGAATGTCGAAGGCTTAACTCAGGAATCATGTTGATGGTGGCCATCGTTGGTGTTGCCGGCGTGCAAGGTCAGCGGAGAAGAGGAAGACGACGAGCGGCAGCGGTCACAAGTAATGCTAGAAACAGATGGCGGTGAGCTCGAGGGATAAAATGAGCAGTGGACAAAAAGCGTCAAGAAGAAAGGTGGAGTGACCGAGAACTTATAAAGCAAAGGGTGACTCCTCGGCAGCCAAGTCAAACTGATCCCATAGGATAAGGTGGGGACCACCTGCAAAGTTTGGCAAAAGGTAATCATGAGTACAGTTTTCAAAGCACTGAGATCTATGCCGGACCGGGATTAGAGGAACAGAATCTTCAGCTTAAAGAACATCAACACAAAATTTTGTAGGATGAATCCTAGTCTGACGCCGCTACAAAGAAAAGTAGATGCGTCAGACCAGGCGACACCCATCGCAGTTGTGAATGGATGGGGAAGAAGAAGCAAAAAGGGAGAAGAAAAGTTATATGGAGCTAGGACCCGGGGAAAATCTTATAAAGTACCATAAGGTGAAGGGTTTCGGCTAATATTAATGAGTGTGAAAAGACATCATGGCTAGACGTTTGAAAAGACTTGATGGCCGGAGGTGATGATGGCCGGTAATTTCGAAGCATCGGAGGCCATTTAATGCTCCGAAACTGGGGGGCATGTGTTGTCGCTAAGATTTAGTATAGTCCAGCCCCACCAGGGATGTCGCATGGTCAACAAAAGTCAAAAGGGGTCCTGTCAAAGGTGGTCAAAGAATCCCGTCCATATTGTTATAATATGACCGAACATGCAGAATCAATGAAGGCGGGAGAAGATAGAGATGATCTAGAATCGGTTACAATGTAGATTACTTTGACGGGAAGTCTTTAGACTATAACTATGTATCTAATTAGCAAGGCTTACACACACAATCAACCACAACAAACTATTACTTTCTGCACATCGCCACCCTTGGATTTCCACACTTGGAACTAGGCTGCTGTTGGCGTAAAAGATTACGCTAACAGGTTTCTGTAGAAAAGAAACTAACAAACGAAATGTTTGCGAAGCAAACTGTTCTAAGCCTCCGAAAGGATAATAGCTTAGAATAGTTCGAAAGTGTGTATTGATTCACTTGTAATCGGTCTCTATTACAGGGTGAAATGGGGGGTATTTATAGGCCTAAACATTAAGGAAAAGACCTATTTACCCCTCTATTACAACCGACATTAAGGAAACTATTCGGTTTCCTTAATAGGGCTAAAATGGTAAAAGACTAATCTAATAGGATAGAAGATAAGTCTTCCATCTTAGCTGGCAGAAAAGATCTTGAAGGGCTTTGATTCGAAGACATACTTCGAACCAATGCCTGTCTTCGGACTTCGAACGAGGTTCTGGGCATCTTCGAAGATGGTCTTCGGACAATCTTCGAACTGGTTGACTGTCTTTATGCTGCTTCGGCAATAACCCCGAAGATGAGATATTTTCCCCCAACAGTAGCCCCTCGAATACGCTTCTCCGTTCGACCTGTAACGTTAGGAGAGCAGTATACGGAAAGAAAAGATAACCAATCATAGGGGTTATTGATTTTCGTTTTATCTCCGAAATGCATGGAGATAAGAACTTCGAATCAGTCATAAGGTAATTACCTTTCGAACTATCTTAGAACTGACTCAGGAAGTTCGAAAGTCTTTTTAGACTTAAAAAATAGCCGTTAGTTTCTGTTCCTAACGGCAGCTATAAGAGGCGTTATTTTCGGAGGGAAATAACAGGCGGGAATGCGAAAGGGCAGAGCCCAAACGGTAACAAACGGAAAGGTTAGGCTATAAATAAAGAGCCTCAAAACTTACCCGATTACCTTTTCACTGCTTCTTCTCAGTCAAAAGCTTTTTTAGCCCTTTGAGTTCTTGAGCCCTAGCTTTTGAGTTCTTGAGCCCTAGTCTCCACTCTCTCAGATCGATCCAGCAATTGCGATGGCGAAGACCAAAGGCTCTGCACCTCCTTCAACCTTGGCTCGTCAACAAGCGGCTGCGGCGGCGGCAGCGGCAACAGTGGCGGCGACGCCTTCGATGCAGGCGACAACTTCCATGGCGGCAAAGGGAAAAAATCCCCAAATCTCCAATGTCCAAGGTCTGTGCCCACCCTCAACCAAGTACTTGGATCAATCTTTTGAGTTGGGGCCGTCTACCTGCAAGAAAGAATCTTTGGCAATTACAGCAGGGGGAAATATTAGTGATGGGGTTATGATTCGGAAGCCGGGCAAAGAATCAATTCCATCACCAAGACCCGGAGAAGTTGTAGTGTTCGAAGCTTTTTTCGAAGCGGGCTTGGGCCTCCCGGCTGTGGATTTCTTAGCCGAAGTACTTGACTTGTTTCACGTAACCCTCCCCCAGCTGTCTCCGAATGCTGTAGCTAGATTAGCTATCTTCGAGTGGGCACTGAGAGCCGAAGGTTGTGAGGGGAGGGCTGAAATCTTCGCTGCGCTGCATAGAGTGACTTGTCAGCCAAAGACCTTCGTAGGCTCCGGAGGTGAGAAGGTGGTAGTTTCCTTCGGAAGCATCAATTTTAGGCTTCGCGATGAATATGCCCTACAATTTCCTGCTAAGGCCATCAATGCCAGATGGTACACCGATTGGGTTCTGAGGTGGTTTTATGCTGAAGTTGGAGTGAGTAGCCCTCTGGCCGGTCCCCTCAAGGAAATCCAATTCCGGAAGGAAGCCTTAGTACAACCCGACGAAGGCCAACTCGAGGCTCGCCTCAACTTGCTTCAGAAAATCAGCAGAAGGTTGAGCATGCGGGACTTAGCCGAAGAGTTCCTCGGACTTCAAATTCCTCCGTTGATGGCCAACTGGCCTATCGCCTTCGAGGATGACTCGGAAGGCGGTCTTCGCAAGATAAGCTATACTTCGAGCCCTGCAGGTAACTTCGAAACCAACATGCATAGTACATATTTACTTCGAAGAAAGATTAACTTGAATTATTTTTTAGCTTCTTCAGCCCCTATTACTTCAGAGCAAATTGTAAGGGCTTCGGAGAAGATTTTGGGTGCTCCAACTCCGTCAGAAAAAGAGTGGCGAATCAAATTAGTCGGAAGTTGGGAGCGTTTTAACAGAGTATGGGGAATGCTGGAGTTGACTCCACCCCCTCTGATGGATTGGGTGCCTCAGGAGAAAGGCCCCAAGAAGAGAGTAGCTGAAGCCGGAGCTTCAGGTTCAGCAAAGACTCCGGTGAAGAAGGTGGCTCGAAAGCCTAAGAATCTCGCACCTTTGGATCCTGCTCCTTCAAGCTCAAGAACCTCACTTTCTGGTTCTAAAGAAGACGAAGGTATTCTATTAGTAAAATTAATTGATGAAGATGCAACTCAACGAAGTATTCACATTGAAGATACTGCAGGTATTCCGGAGCCTCAAGCCAACATCGAAGAAGTAAGAGCTCCGGATACCCAGGAAGAACAATTCGAAGCCCCTATGGGTGTAGATGAGGCCGAAGTGCCTGCGAACGTACCGGAGTCTGGAGATAATGTTGATCAACCAATGACTTCGGTAGTTCAAGAAGATACAACTCAGGCCGGAGTTCCTGTGAACGAAGGTGGGATCGAAGTCACTATGACTTCGATTCTTGAAGAAGTAACGAGGACTTCCCAGGACGATGCTCCTGCAGTCCAAGATTTAGCGGCTGATTCGGATGAGGACTACACTTTTGATCCTCCGATCAGTCCGATGCTCGATATTCCAGAGAATGTCGAAGGTAAATTTTGCTTAATTCTTATCAGTTTTTGCAAAATTATACAATGTGTAATATTTTTGTTTTTTCAGAGCCTCCTGTTGTCGAAGTATCCCTCGAAGATACAATTCAAAGACCTTCGACAACTTCGGAGCCACAACCGGGAGTTACCCTACCGGGGCCTGGAAGGGGAAAAAGACACATAGAGCCTCTCCCAGCTCAAGGATCGACTTCATCTGAATCAACAGATGAAAGCGAATCAACTGAGGGGGGGCCATCTTCGGAAGTTCCAAGGGCCTCGGAAGAACCCTCCGGACCCTCGCTAAGCAGAGCTGATCAGAAGGCTTTAGCACTGCTTCCTCTCATAACTCCATTTTTGGAGGAGAAAACCGGACTTGGGACTTTGGTTAAACCTTTGGGTGAAGCCAGTCGCAAAGTCGGGGAAACAGAGCTAGTGGCCCTTTTAAGCAGAGCGAAGAGTTCGGAGCTTAATATTGCTGTGGAAAGAGTAGCTTATCAGGTATAAAGCATCTTCGAACCAAATAATGAATTATATATGAATAATTTCTTATTCCAGTTTTTCTTTTTTCTTAGCAAGCAGTCTTAGCCCGCGCTGCAGCTTTATCGAGCGAAAACGAAATTGCTCAACTTCGGGAAGAGAACGAAACTCTTCAAAGAAATTTTAACTTCTCCGAAGGTCGAGTAGCTCAGATGGACAATGTAATCTTAGCAGAGCGAAGGGCTAGGCAAAGCTTGGAGGCTGCAAAGAAAGAGCTCGAAGCAGAAAGAATTGTGCTTCGAGCGGAGATTGAAAGGCTGCGGACGGAGGATGCTGCGAAGGGCTCCGCACTTGTAAGGCTACAAGAAGAAGCTGGCCAACTCCGGACTCAAAAGAATGCTTTGACTACGGAGAACGCTAGAATCTCCGGAGTTTTAGCTGAAACGACTTCGGCCAAGGATGTGCTTATTGAAGAAAAGCTTAAGTCCGAGAAGGTGGCTTCGGAGGTCATCGAACAAATGTTAGGTGTCTTGGAGTACTTCGGTACTACTGGATCACTACCTTCGGATGACAATGTAACTCTGCTGCGCCGGCTAAAGAGGATCCAAGGAGCAGCGAAGCAAATGAAGACGGCAGGCATACGTTATGGAGAACTCTCCGGACAAGTGTCTGCCCTTGGAATACTTCGCTACTACGAGGATTTGGGCCGAACAATCACTCCGAGCGCAGAGGGCTCCATCATCTTCGACGACGCGAGACTTTTGACTCCTTCCGAAGGCGTAGCTACTGCTTGGCGAGCCTTCCAGACTTCATGGAGAGCCGAAGGTCGATCTGCGATCAAGGCTTGGATTGATGAAGGCCAACGCCAAAAACAAGTTCGGAGTCAAGCTTCGAGCAGTCAGCCTCCTCCGAACCCGCAGGTTTAGGATTATTTAGGATTTTTTGATTATGTAAAGCTGATGCTTGTAAATATTTATCAATGAAAATCTTGTTTGTCATATTTTTAGGCTTTGCCTCTTATGGAAGATATCGAAGTGTTAGAGCTTAACAGCGAACTTCGCTCACTGTGGAACACCTTCGAACTTCTAAAGAGTTATAAGCGTCCTCGATTCCTTATCCCTCGAGATGACTCCGGCGTTATTGCGCCCGAAGTAATCAAAGACGTATTGTCTTATATTAAAGAGGAAGATAAAGAGATCGACGCAAACACCTCGTCTTCTGAAGACACTAAATGGTCCGAAGACGAAGGTGAAGCCCAAAATAAAAGATCTGAAGATCTTAGAAGCTGGGAGAGAAGCCCCGAGCGGCTTCGAACTTGGGCCGAGCTTCAACAAGAACAGAAGGATTTTAGAGCTTCGAAGGGGAGGAAGAGAGTTAAACGCAAAGTTCTTAGAACTTCCGATGTTGGAACTAGTCGTTCCACCCCTAGCTCTCGGGACCGAAGAGGTCTCCGATTCCTTCTTGGTATAGACACCAATTTTTCATAATGTAATCTGTAAACACATTTATTTCAATAATGAATGCTGATTTAAAATTGTCTCCATATTACTAGCCCCTCTTTGGGTATAAGCAACTTCGAACTGTATTCAAAGATGGTTATGCGCAAAGAAAAAACTTCGGAGTACAATTTTTTGGGGGTTCGGAGCCCCTCTGTCATTTAAAGATCTTTTGAAATCTTATAAAATGTCTTCGACCTTTGTAGTCAGAAGAATGGTAGCTTGGTACCTTTGTTTATTTCATGAAAGAAATCAATTGAGATAACTTATAGGACACTTTAGTGTCTTAAGAATTTTGTCACTTTGGATGGATATGAACAGACATTCGAAGCTCATGGCTTAAATGTTGTTTTGCTTTAGCCACCTTCGGCTGTTTTTTGCAGAAATCTACCAGCCGGAGCTTGGATTTCGCAGAAATTGTAGCCACCTTCGGCTATTTTTGCAGAAGTCTACCAGCCGAAGCTTGGACTTCGCAGAATTTGGCCAACTTGGGCTCTTTTTTGCAGAAGTCTACCAGCCGGAGCTTGGACTTCGCAGAATTTGTAGCCACCTTCGGCTATTTTTGCAGAAGTCTACCAGCCGGAGCTTGGACTTCGCAGAATTTGGCCACCTTCGGCTCTTTTTACGGATGTCTGCAAGCTGCAGCTTGGACTCCGCAGATTTTGGCCACCTTCGGCTCTTTTTACGGAAGTCTACCAGCCGAAGCTTGGACTCCGTAGAATGTGGTATTGGCTCTTTTACGGATGCCTACAAGGTATCAGCTTGGGCTCCGGATGGATTTCAGCCACCACACCGGAGGCTTCGACTTTATGGGTACGAAGTCCGGAAATACAGCCCAGCTTAATGACACTTCCCTCTCGATCGACTTCCGTCCCAGTGCGTCCACTCGGGAAACTAGGAGTCTCAAGGGGAAGGCAACTATCAGGGTGTATGCTTTATTAATTTAGAGGTGATTACAAACGAATTACAAGGAGCCCTTATGCGAAGTATCGCTTTAGGTGCTCCGCATGCCAAGTATGTGCTAACTCTTCACCTTCTAAATTAGCTAATTTAAATGAACCAGGGCGCCCTCAGCGGACGATTAAATATGGACCTTCCCATTTATTGCCTAACTTCCCTGGTGCTATAATGCTTCGTAGAACAAGATGACCCGGCCTTAACTCGCTGAGCTTAACCTTCGGGTCATACCAAGTCTTCGTCTGCTGATGATATTTTGATAAATTAGCTACAGCCCGAAGTCTTGTTTCTTTTGACAAATCTAACGAAGCTTGTCTTTCTTCTTCGATGTCCGGTTCGGTGCTGCGAAACGACCCCCCTTTGAGCTCTGTCGGAGTCATAGCTTCATCTCCGAATAGTAGTCTGAACGGAGTAAAACCTGTGGACCTTGTTTGCGTAGTCCGAATGGACCATAGAATCTTTGGAAGCTCTTCGGTCCACAGTCCCTTTGACAACCCTACTATTCTTCGATTTAGCCCTGATAAGATATTTCCATTGGCTCGCTCAACGGCTCCATTCGACTGAGGATGTCTCACTGCAGCAAAACATAGTTGAATACCTAGATCTTCGCAAAACTTTCTGAAGGGTTCTGCGTCGAATTGTGTTCCATTGTCAACTGTGAGATATCTAGGCACTCCGAACCGGCAAATAATGTTCTTCCAGAAGAATTTCTGTACATTATTCGAAGTGATAGCTGTTAAGGGCTCTGCTTCGACCCACTTAGAAAAATATTCGATAGCTACCACTGCGAATTTTAGATTTCCCTTTGCTAACGGAAAGGGACCAATTAGATCCATACCCCATCTGGCCATAGGCCATACCGGAGCAATGACTTGAAGAGCTGTTGGTGGGCGATGACTCCGTCGACCCATCCACTGGCATCCTTGACAAGTGCGGACCAAGCTCTCTGCATTAGCTGTTATTGTGGGCCAATAAAGCCCCTGGCGAAGTGTTTTTCCTGCCAGAGCTCTAGGGGCTAAATGACTTCCACAAAGGCCTTCGTGAATTTCTCGAAGAATTTCTTGGCCTTCGGCTTGAGATATACATCGGAGTAGAGGGGAACATACTCCGGCCTTGTATAATATACCGTTGATTAACTGATAGTTTCTTGCTCTGAGCTTTAATCTTGACAATTGGGGCTCTTCGGGCAAATTTGTTCCTCCTTGCAAGAGTTCTATGATTGAATCTTTCCAATCTGCACTAGGAATGCAGAGAATCTCTGCAGAAGCAACTTGTGGCACCGAAGGTATATTGAGCTCCTCATAGAAAGCTTCGTCAGGCACATCCACAGCTCCGGCAGCAGCCTTCGCTAAAATGTCCGCTTGCACGTTTTCAGCTCTTGGTATACTCCGAATGGAAATACCCTTGAAATGTGCTTCGATCTTGCGAATTTCTTCCACGTACTTTGCAAGCTGTGGATGTCGGACTTGAAAACTTTTGTCTACGTGCCCTGCTACTATCTGAGAATCTGTTTTTATAATTATCCTTGTAGCCCCTAGAGCACGTGCTTTCCGGAGTCCCAATAATATTCCTTCGTACTCCGCTATATTATTGGTAGACTTAAAGTTGAGTCTTGCGGAGTACATTGCTCTTTGTCCTGATGGTGAAATTAATACTGCCCCAATGCCTGCTCCGGATGCTTGGAAAGCCCCATCGGAGTAAATAGTCCAAACTCCGTCATCTGATTTCTCCGGAGTCAACTTCGCAGGTGGAGTCCACTCTGCTACGAAGTCTGCTAGGACTTGAGATTTGATAGCTGTCCTTGCCAAGAAAGATATGCCGAAGGGTGCTAGTTCTACTGCCCACTTTCCAATTCTTCCAGTGGAATCTTTGCTTCGGAGCATATCTCCTAAAGGATATGAAGTTGGTACAATTACATTATGAGCCAAAAAATAATGCCTTAGCTTCCTCGAAGCCATTATCAGAGCATAAACGAACTTTTCAAGTTCGGAGTATCTTGTCTTTGCTCCTGACAATGCTTCGGATACAAAATATACAGGATTTTGGACCAACTTCCCATTGATATCTGCTTCTCTGACAAGGACTGCGCTGACAGCTGAGCCTGTAGCTGCAAGATACAGAAGTAGGGTTTCGTCCGCAATAGGCACCGTAAGTGTAGCAAGATTGCTGAGATAATTTTTAATATCTTCGAAGCTTTTCTGACACTCCGGTGTCCATGCAAAATCTTCGGACCCTTTCAAAGCTTTAAAGATTGGCAAACTCCTCTCCGCACACCTTGATAAAAACCTGCTAAGTGCGGCCAGACGTCCAGTCAGCTTTTGCACTTGCTTTAAATTCTCCGGAGGAGCCATCTTCTGCAGCGCAGTTATCTGAGTAGGGCTAGCTTCAATTCCCCTGCTTGAAACTAAGTACCCTAACAACTTTCCAGCCTTAGCTCCGAATATACATTTTTCGGGGTTAAGGCGGATCCCACATGCCCGAAGGCTATTGAATGTTTCTGCTAAGTCTAGGCTATGTTGGTGCTTTAAAGCACTCTTTATTACAATATCATCCATATAGGCCTCCACATTGCGACCTAGTTGATGACCTAGAGCCTTAGCAACTAATCTTGAAAAAGTAGCCCCGACATTTCTTAGGCCGAAGGGCATTCTTACATAGCAGAAGACTCCCGAAGGAGTTACAAAGCTCGTCTTGATTTCATATTCGCGCTTCAACCATATTTGATGATAACCGGAATACGCGTCGAGGAAGCTTAGTAACTCCGAACCTGCAGTGGAGTCAACTAGTTGATCAATTCGGGGCATGGGGTAGGGGTCACGTGGGCACGCTTTATTCAGAGATGTGAAATCAATGCACATGCGCCACTTTCCGGAGGACTTTTTCCTGACGAAGACTGGGTTGGCTAACCATTCTGTATGGGCCACTTCCCTGATAATCCCAGCCTTCAACAGTTTTTCAACTTCGTCCTTAGCTAGAGCAGCTCTCTCTGCGGACATCTTCCGGAGCCCTTGTCGAACAGGCCGGGCCTTCGGGTTTACAAGCAAACTATGCTCAATAATATCCCGATCGACTCCGGTGATATCTTCGTCAGACCAAGCGAAGACATCCAAATTTTCTTCTACGACCTTTTCCAAGGAAGTTGCAACTTCGGGAGGTAAATCTTTACCAAATTGAAAAGTGTATTCTTTACCATCTTTGACAATGACCTTCGTTGCAATCTCTCCTTCGGGACTTGGTCTTGGAAATGACTTCTTCGAAGCTTCGGAGGAGGCTGAAAAAATTTCTCCATTATCTTGGACACTGTTTACTTGCCTCGGATCAAGAGGAGGACCATGACCATATTCTGCCCTCCGAGCTATGGCTTGATCTCCGAAGATTGTCAGAACTCCTGATTGTGTGGGCATCTTCATGCACAAGTAGTTGTGATGCGCCACAGCTCCGAACTGATTCAACATGCCTCGCCCAAAGATGACATTATAAGCATACGGGGCGTCCACCACATCAAAGATAACTTCTTCAGTTCGGGCTAGTAAACCTTCTCCGAAGGTTACTTCCAGGCCTATTTGGCCAAGTGCATCTAGCGGAGGTCCTGCAAAGCCTTGCAGAGGACGAGCCGCTGGGAGGAGATGCTTCCGGGAAATGCATAACTGATCGAAGGCTTGTACAAATATGATATCTGCCGAGCTACCTCCGTCAATTAGCACCCTTCGAACTTCTGTTCCTGCAATATCAGCAGTAATAACCAATGGATCTGCATGCGGGAACTTGATACTAGCTGCATCCTCCGCAGAGAAAGATATTGGAACATGAGACCACTCCGACATTGCAGCTGCAGATGACGAAGTCCCAATGTGGCCTACTTCTCGAACGTACTCTCTTCGCTGTCTCTTGGACATGCTTCCGAGGGTACCTCCTCCGGAGATAGGGAGAACTACTCTCTTCCCTCTATCTTGCCCTTCTTCTTGCTTCGGAGGTGGCATAACATTGGCCACCGGAGGATGCCTTGCAGCATCAAAATTTTCTATCTGCGCCACAGCCTGGACCGGCTCCGAGCGCACTGCTGCTGCTGGACTTCGGTCGGTACTACCTCGACCCGAAGTTCTTTCCAAGTATTCTCCCCGAAGGGTAAGAATAGCCTTGCAGGTGTCAGTTGCATGGCTTCGATTCTCTCCATGAATACAGCAAAAAAGGGTCTGGCCCTTGCCAGCCGTTTTCCCTGGCGGCCTCCAGCCGCTGGACTTGTTCCCCGCAGACTGTGGAGCTCTTGGTGCAAACTTCTGCGGGGGTGCAATGTTTAAGACTTTAGAGCGAGGGTGCTTTTGCCCTCTTCTTCTATCATGTTGCACTTCGGAGACTGGTTCTTGCGGCTGAGCCGAAGTCTTCACCTCTGCTTTAACTTCTGTCAACACTGTCGAAGTAGCAGTAGTCCTCCGAAGCCAACCTTCTTCTGACTTCGAGTACTCCTCGAAGTACGACATCAACTGTGATACTGTGGTGATGCTCTTCCGATGCAATTTATCCAGAAGGCCTTTATGACTGACGCCTTCCCGAGCCGCATCAACCACTGAAGATGTGGACAGCCCCCGAATTTGCGACTTCGTGTGAGCGAAGCGCTTGAAGTACTGCCTTAATGTTTCTCCGGGGAGCTGCTTCACTTGGAAAAGGCTCCCTGTCGACATGGGGGGCACGAAAGTGCCCTGAAAGTTACTTATGAACTTCTTCTTCAACTGTGACCATGAAGTGATTGATCCTGGTTTTAAAGACCAGAACCATCTCAACGCCACTCCTTGAAGGGCTAACGGGAAGCACTTCGCCATAGTTTCTCTGTCTCCGCCACTAGCCTCGATTGCTAGGGCATAAGAACGCGCAAACTCACTGGGATCTTCGTCTCCGGCATACTTGCAAAGCTTCGAAGCTTTGAACCTCGGATCGAAGCGAACCTTCTGAAGCTCCGGATGCAACGGAGATTCATTGTCGTAAGAGGCGTTCTCCGGGGCTTCGGGATAATCAAGATCGTCGTCTTCGTGTACTTCGGGGATAGCTGGGGTGGCTTGAGGACGAAGCCTGTTCGCAGCCTCTTGCCGCCACCTCGCTACTTTGGCTTGAAGATTGGCCATTTGAGTGGCCATGTCTCCAAGGCTATCTTCATCTCCTCCGGAAGGACCTTCCGGGTCTTGAGAGCTGGTGTGATCGGTTTGAATCGAAATGGAGGGTGGCAGAGTGGCTCTGGGCGGTCGGAGTGTGGAAGGGGTTGGTGGAGAGGTTTCGTATCCTCGAGGGATAGAAGCCCCTTGCGGAGTTTGAGGTGGAGGGATAGTCGAAGATCCTCCGACTTCGACTGTGTCGAAGGGTATCTCTCCGGAGATCCGAGAGGACCTCCGAGTAGGATTGCGAGGTGCGCTCCGCTTAGGAGGCATGATGCAAGAGGTTGGTAGAGAACGAAGTTTTTTGGACTAGGTTCCCCACGGACGGCGCCAACTGTTGGCGTAAAAGATTACGCTAACAGGTTTCTGTAGAAAAGAAACTAACAAACGAAGTGTTTGCGAAGCAAACTGTTCTAAGCCTCCGAAAGGATAATAGCTTAGAATAGTTCGAAAGTGTGTATTGATTCACTTGTAATCGGTCTCTATTACAGGGTGAAATGGGGGGTATTTATAGGCCTAAACATTAAGGAAAAGACCTATTTACCCCTCTATTACAACCGACATTAAGGAAACTATTCGGTTTCCTTAATAGGGCTAAAATGGTAAAAGACTAATCTAATAGGATAGAAGATAAGTCTTCCATCTTAGCTGGCAGAAAAGATCTTGAAGGGCTTTGATTCGAAGACATACTTCGAACCAATGCCTGTCTTCGGACTTCGAACGAGGTTCTGGGCATCTTCGAAGATGGTCTTCGGACAATCTTCGAACTGGTTGACTGTCTTTATGCTGCTTCGGCAATAACCCCGAAGATGAGATATTTTCCCCCAACAGCTGCATCATCTACATCTCCAGTGTAGAGGTGAGTCCCGCCACCCCGACATTGACATCAATTAAGGTTTGTGTTCTTCAAGTCTGCATCGTATCGATCTCTTGAGGTATTGGTCTGACTGGTGTGATCACCGGGTTTATCTTGGTATATTTTGCTAGGTCTAAGGTTGCATTAGTTTTGATCTCTTAGATTGATGTGAGTTAGGTGTCATAGTTTAAGGCTTCATCGGTTAAGTCTAACATCTTGATCTATTGTATCCTGTTCATGCTATGTACCATTCAACTAAATAAAAGACGCCTGGTGTGTTGAAGTGTTATTGATTTATCATGATTAGTGATTGTCTCGGTTATGTCCGATCTTGCAGTTATAGTGACTTAATGATATGAATATGTTATTTGGCATGCTGAATTTGGTTTTTATCGGAGTACAAGCCAATAGGTTATCTCTGTTTCCACGCTATATCCTATCTTCGTATGGGAGGCGCTCACCGGCCCTGATTCGCAAATACGCTATTCTATCGATCGATAGAGTGTAAAGCTCGATAGCGTGGGCATGGTCATCGACCCCATGGTCGATAGGTGCATTCATTCATGTTTATTCTATTCTCGCCACAATCATCATCTTGATAGCCGATCGACGTTGCTACTAACGTTGTTAATTATGATTCCTTATCTATTGCAGGGTCAAACTGATTGGCACGCTCAAATCCTTCTGTTTTCTAAGATTATAGTACTTACACTGGAGTTAAGTAGATCTTTCAAGCCACGTGTGTGATGAAAAACTACACTAAGAATACACATGTTCCCCTGGTTCATCAGGATGAGGTTACTCTAGAACATAATCCTTTTTTCATGCTTGAGAGCAATCCTCAAGTTTTTGTACCAATCCATAAAATTTGTTCCAGACAATTTCTCTCATCCAAGAATAGATTGCAAATTAAAAATTGTAGTGCTCTTAACAGTAGTCATGATGTACAAAATTAAATGCAAGGTTCAACACTATGCTATGTTTACCTTCTATCCAATACAAGATGTATTATTATTAAAACTAGTCACTTTCCCTTTAATGACTAATAGTGTGACGAGATCCATATTTAAATAAATCCTAGTGAGGTTTGGCATCACTGCTAGAAGCTAACTGATATAGGTAAGCAACATGTTGCTAATCACATCATATGTGACTCTTGTTCGTTGGAGCAGCATCAAATGCACAACTTCCAACTCTATGCCCCAAAGCCTAAAACTGTTTTGATAGCTTTGTTAAGCAAACCAATACTTTGTGTGCAGAAGTCTGACTTCCACCCTAGCTGGTCAAGATAAAAGATAGTAGTCTGCTTTGGCAGAACCACTATCGATGATCAAGATACTTGGTAGGTGCAGCTATTGGAAAGAGCATCAATACTTAATTTTCTGAGGGAAAACTATTCTAGCAAGATGACGTTCCCTAGCACGCATGAAACATGCAAGAATAGTATGACTTGAACGTAAGTAAGAACGACATACAACACATTGATTGTGACATAGTATGGCCCCTTCACATGGTGATCTGCATCTCCATGGCTCCCGTTATTGAGTGTGTTCCTTCGGCCTCCATGAACCTTTACTAGCATATTAAAATAGCACCTATACTAGTTTTATGAGCCGAAGCATCATAAATCGACACGCGGGTCATATAAATGTATACCAACATTGGGCTATAAATAATCATGACATGCATGCCATATTTAATTTACATTCAATGCATCTCATACATCACATTCAACAAGGCCATACCAGTCACAACATTCTCTACAAAACAAAGTTAGGTGAAGAATTTACAAGTGACTGAACTGGATCAGAACTTCTGATTCCAAATCAGAACTTCCGGTGGCAAAATTGCTCTCTATATTGATTAAAAAACCGACATTGGAACTTACGATAGAAAAATTTCTCTCTGAATTGAATTTATGTTTAGCATCGAAACTTCCGATCCAACATTGGAACTTCTGAAATCCGACGAACAGAAAATAGATCTGATCTATTTTTCGCCACGTATCTCCATACGTGATCAATCTAGATCAAACACTATGCATATTGGTTCTGATACCATTTGTTGGGGGAAATAGCTTTACCTAACAGGGGTCAAATGACGGCGAGCTCCGAAGCCTCCGAATGTTTCGAAGGCCGAAGCCTATTGGGCTAGTGGGGCATGTAATCAGGCCCCCCTTTGGGATTTCTTTCACTGCAAGGACAGCTATTAAATCCCAAGTTATAGCTGACTTTGTAGCCGAGTGGACTCCATCTGCAGTTTGGGCTCCGGAAGAACCATACGAAGGATTATGGACAATATTTTCTGACGGAGCTTATCAAGCATCCGGAGCTGGTGCCGGAGCCATAATAATATCACCTTCAAGGCAAAAAGCAATGTATTCTGCAAGGCTCGACTTTTAGTCCACTAACAACATTGCAAAATACGAAGGAATCCTGCTTGGTCTCCGAAAAGCTAGAGCACTCGGAGCAACTAGAATTATAATAAAAATAGATTCCCAAGTTATTGCAGGGCATGTTGACAAAAGCTTCCAAGCTAGGAATACACATCTTGCAAAATACTTAGAAGAAATCCGCAAGACAAAGGCATTGTTCAAAGGAATTTGTATCTGAAGCATCCCTCGAGCAGATAATCAGCTTGCAGATGTCTTTGTTGACACAGAAATGTGCCCCGCACTTGGGTCAGTTCGAGGATCCAAAAGTGTGCAGATACTTAGGGACAAGCCTAAGTGTAACACAACACCGACATCGCGTTCCGACTACCCTTAACCGTGGTAAGGGGGGTGGAGTCGCTAGGTAATAAGATCACACCGAAATAATCCAATTATCCAAAAGAAATCTATTAAACAGAACAAATCAGCAAGCTGAGCGTAGCCTGACTGATTCGAAGTATGGTGTGAAGGGTGTCGCCAAAGGGTACCTTCGGCGTCTGGTGTGAAGTGTCCTACCGAAGGATACCTTCGGTGTTCAGGCTAAATCTGGCCGAAGATTAGCTCCGAAGTGATCTCGACGCGACAATCTCCTCCGAACAGCGGGGTTCGGCGTGAAGTCCTCGATACAGTAGGATATAGAATAATGAGTTAGACGCAATGTTCGGGTGTAGCTTCATCTGACGCGAGGTACAAGCGTGGCGAAGCCTGTCATGACGAAGCCAGTTGCAGAGCGTATTAACGTGTGGGACTTGGTCAAACTGACAATAGCGTGACGGTCCAGCACGGATGGTCGACGTAGTACTCTCACCGAGGGGTCTTCTGGCAGCCTCCAAAACTAACCTCTCAGCTCCGGGCACCTCCGGCGAAGTAGCTCTGGACGTGGAAACCTGCAACAGAGTAGATTCAAAGTACCAATTCGTCTTGAGGACCGAATTCTACTAGGTGTTGCACTAGGGGGCGAAGGTAGCAATCTGTTATGCAGATTAGCGGATACATCATAGGCGAAGTAACAAGGCGATAGCAATCTATTACGTATATTAACGGATACTTCACAAGCGAAGTAACAAGGATTATCATTGTTCCGAAATGGCCGGCGGAGGGCTTCCAGGGAAACCCACGAAGAGTGCAGAAAGTAAAGGTAAAATAAAGGTACGGTTCAACGCTAGGGCTTTGTGTTGATTTGTGTTTTGGGGGGGTTCTGAACCAGCCTCACCCCTATATTTATAGGGGCTAGACTTCTAATCTCTAAGCCTAATCTGATAAGATTTGGCTTGATCACGCGTGGGGTTATAACTTAGTCAAAATCGGACTCAATCTCTATCTCTGCCCGAAGTGGGCCTTCGGCCAAGCCCGTCAAAGCCTGCTCCTTGGGCCGAAGCTTCGGCGGAGTGGGCCTCCGAAGGCCTTCAGCCTGCTCTAGTGCTTGATTAAGTGAAGATCGAAGCTCTACGAGTTCATCTCCGGAAACCACTTCTGCTACCCGAAGCTTCTCAATCTCAACCCTTAGCACCATGCGCTCCGCTTGAATTTCTTCTATCGAAGAAGCGAGTTTAGCGCAGGTTTGTTGCTCTGTCCGGAGTGCTTCTTCCGTTATGGCCATAGCCCTCCGCTCCTCAAGGAGCTCTTCCTCCAGCTGCAGAGTTTTGTCTTCGGAGCCCTTGAGGATTTTTTGAAGCGTTGTAACCTTCCTTTTGAGCCAATTGGTTTCAAGCTCATTAGAAGTCACTACCGCTCTAGCAAGGATGAATTGCTGCAAAAAAGCAAAGTGAGTACGATTTAATTTCCATTAAATAAATATGCTTGTTGTTTCCATTAAAGTCGAGCTCTGAACTACTAGCCTCGCTCAGAACGGAGACCAGCTTGGAGTTCCCAACCTCTTGTCTCTTGTCAGCCAAAGGTTCCAAGAGAGCCCGGAGCCCTGTCCGCTGCTCCAAGAACAGAGCCAGTAGCCGGAGCTAGGACATGGCTCATTGATCGTCTTCAGTAGGATCTTCTTCTAAAGCGCCTACCGAAGGATCATTCGTCAAGGGTGTTGTTGTTAAAGAAGGGAGAGGCCCAAGACAAGTCTTGCTCTTACCTCTCCCCGGCACAAAAAATGGAGCCGCTACTTCAGTCAGCGTAGATCCTCCTTTGAGAGTCGCTCCTTCAAGCGGAACCACCTCGTCCGAAGCAACTCCAGTCGCCGGAGCTACCACTTCGACTGGAGCCTCATCTCCGAGAGGAGCCAAAGCTCCATCCTTGGTCGAATCCATGCTGCTCCTCGAAGCATTTGCAAAATTCAAGGTATTCATTAACTATTCATTGAAATATTATTGATGTAGGAAAGTCATTTCAGGAATTTCAAGGAAAAAGTTCAAAGACCTACCTTCGTCTTGATTCTGAGGAAGGATTTAGGGGTCCCACAGAAACTCATACATTTAGAGGTATTCTTCGAGTTCCTCCCCCGAAGTTTGTGCTAGAGTAGTAGACGTCGAAGCCCTGCCCTCCGTTGCTACTACTCCGATCACAAGCGAACTAGATTTTTCTAGCTCTAGATCTAGTTCAACTCCGGTAGGTTCAGTGTGGATCGCCACCACTTCTTCCGCAGTTTCCCGAGGGAGGTCCTCGGTCGCAACTCGAGATTCATCTTCATCACTATGCAATAGATAATCTTCGAGCTCTTTTCCCATACGAACCTCCGAAGTTTCTTCTTCAGACTCCTCTAAAGAAGAGCTCCGAATGTCAAGTGAAGCCGGGGATGAGGGAGGTGAAGGAAGCTTATTTTTCTTCATCGCCTTCTTCACAGGAGTCTTCGCAGCCTTTTTGGAGGTCCCAGCAACAGCTTTCCTCTTCCGAGAGACTGCCCCCGCTGAGTCGAAGTCCGGACGAGGAGGAGCCTCCATCCCGAGAGCACTCCACACTCGGTTAGAGCGTTCCCAACTCCCAACCAGTTCCACCCTCCGTTTCTTCTCCAGTGCAGTAGGGGCTCCGAGTACCCGTTCTATAGCCCTAGCTATCTACTTCGGAGCTAATGCCAATGGAGCCGCTGAAAAAAGGTAACAATCTATTGAGGATACTATTTATTCTATAATTGATCTTAATGCAAGAGATACAAAGGTTTACCTAGGTTTTGAAGCTTGCCCTCCGAAGCGCTTTGGAATACAATAGGCCAATCGGCCCCGAGAGGAGGTATCCAGAGGGCGATGACCTCTTCGGCCAAGTCCCGCATGCTCATGCGCTTGGCCACCGAAGATAATAACCCAAGCCGCGTTGAAAGCAGGCTTGGGTATGGAGACACCACTGCTTCCCTCCGGTACCATATTTCTTGTAGGGGACCAGCCAGACTGGAGTCTTCTCCTACCTTGGCATAGAACCACCGAAGTATCCAGTACGAGTACCATTGATCGTTCATCGCCTTAGCTAGAAAATTCTTTACATGCTCTTTTTGGAGTTGGAAGTTAACACTCCCGAAGGCCACTAACCATTTAGAGTCTCCGAGCCCATCTTGCGGCTTCAGTTGGCATGATGCTTCGTGAGTAGCTGCGAAGACTTTGGACCTCCCTTCGAAGATGGCTAATCTTGCGATGGCATTTGGAGACAACTACGGCAAGGTAATGTGGAACATGTCTAATACTTTGGCCAAGAAATGTATTGCAAGAAGGCCTAGCCATGCTTCAAAAAAAGCTTCGAAGACCACGACTTGTCCGCTCCTTGGCGTCGTGGTCACTTCTGTTCAAGGAACTCGAGTCCTCATTCTCAGACCCAGCTTCCCATTCACATCTTCCTCAATGGATTCTGCTGAACACGTTGATTGCCCGAGAAGGAAGGTTTGCTACAGCGGCTTCTTAGATGGTGGGCAGAGTTCTCGCGGATTCTTGGGCCAAGAACCCCCCCCCGGGCTCCCACCATCACCGCTGCTACAGATGCAACCCACACTTGCCTCTACGCTAGAGTCCCCATCACCGTCAACACTCTTGCGCTGGTCCTCTCCATCGAATGGTTTCTCGAAAGTGTTGGAGAGTGTTTGAAGGAGGAAATGTGGAGGGGCTTAGAACCGGATATCTGTAAAAGTTATGCATCGCAGTTCGCTTTCCCCCTTTTATAACCGCTCTATCTTCGTTTAGCACGATTTGCATATACGTTCACACTTGAAGATCCAACATTCATCGCTGACAGGTGGGGCCAGAAGGTAAAAAAGTGTGAACCCACAGTGAAAATTTGTGTCCGTTACTTTCTCGAAAAATCCTAACGGCTATTTGAGGGATAACGGCTCAAAAATAACGTCTCCTTGCGATGTACTGCATTTGCAATGGTCCACTTTCTTGCGAAGTTTTCACACGGAGATTCAAGTTCGAACCTTGGATACAATACACCTCCGATGTTGAAGACACTTCGAACGGTTATAATACCTTAAATTTTTTCTAAGTCCCTGAGCATGAAAATATTTCTTGTGTATACTGCTCTCCTTGCTATACAGGCTATTCGGAGAAGCGTATTTGAGGGGCTACTGTTGGGAGGAAATACTTCATCCTTAGGATCCTCAAGATTCCAAGACAAAGACAAATCATAATCTCAAAGTCCAAGACTTGTCTCCAAATTGAAAAGTTTAAAGTCGGAGGGTTCGTCCAGACTTCGGTCCGAAGAGACCCTCTGAAAGGATTCCCCTCTGAAGTGGAAAACAACCAGAAGGATGAGACATCTACTTTATATGCATCCTTCAAACATACTTTACCATATTAACCCTATTCGGTTACCAAAATAGTTTCCACTACATCGGTTGTAATTGAGGGGTAAAAAGGTCTTTTCCTTATAGTTTTTATCTATAAATACCCCCTTCTCACCCTGTAATAGGCATCGAATATTCAGATATTCAATACAGAACATCGAACTACTTCGAGCTATTATTCTATTCAGAGACTTGAGATAGTCCGCTTTCACAAACACTTCGTTTGTTAGTTCTTAACTTTGAAGAACCTATTAGCGTAATATTTTACGCCAATATTAGTATTCTAAGGCCGACTTTTGTAAATAAAAATTTGTAGGCTGATGAAAAGGCCGAAGTAATAAAGTTGCTTTGGTCATATATCGATTATTTCGCATGGGAGTACAGTGAGATTCTCGGACTAAGTCACGAGCTCGTGGAGCATCGGCTACCTATCAAAACCGGGTTTAGGCCTTATAAACAGTCCCCTCATCACTTTAATTTGACCGTGTATGACCAAGTTAAAGAGGATATAGAATGACTACTCAAGGGTGAGTTTATTAGGCCATGCAGGTATGCTGAATGGGTTGCTAACATTGTGCCTATAGAGAAGAAACAGAGTGGAAATATTCATGTATGTATTGATTTCAGGGACTTGAACAAGGCCACTCCGAAGGACGAGTACCCTATGCCGATAGCCAACATGTTGATCAACGATGCTTCAGGACATAAGGTACTAAGTTTTCCTAATGGCAATGCTGGTTATAATCAAATCTTTATGGTCGAAGAGGACGTCTACAAGACAGACTTTCGATGCTCTGGGTTTGTTAGCTTGTTTGAGTGGGTTATGATGACTTTTGGATTAAAGAATGTTGGCACTACATATCAATGTGCTATGAACTTGATCTTTCATAACTTGCTAGGAGTTATGCTAGAAGTCTACATAGATGATGTTGTAGTCAAATCAGATGCTATGGGAAACCATTTAGCCAATTTGAGAGTTTCTATTGAAAGAATGTGTCAGTATGGCTTAAAGATGAACTCGCTCAAGTGTGCTTTTGGCGTGTCGATGGGCAAGTTATTAGGATTCATGATTCATAAAAGAGGTATTGAGATTGATCCTAAGAGGCTTGAGAAGATTAAGAACTTCGAAGCGTCGACATGCAAGAGAGATGTGCAAAAATTGCTAGGCAAGGTAAATTATTTGTGTCGCTTTATATCTAACTTGTCTAGCAAGATTGATGCTTTTGTCCCCACACTTCGGCTAAATAACGAAGCTGAATTCACTTGGGGGAAATCTAGCAACGTGCTTTTGAGAAAATCAAAGAGTGCTTGTCATCACCACTTGTGGTAAGAGCACCGAATGTCGAGATTCCGTTTCGGTTATACATTGCTGGAGAAGATAGCGTGATAGGAGTTGTGGTAACTCAGGAAGTGGAGGGAAATGAGTACATCATCACATTCTTGAGTCGCCGCCTATTGGATGCCGAGACAAGGTATTTTTTTGGAACGTTTATGTTTATCACTTTATTATGCATGTACCAAACTTTGACACTATCTTCTATCTAGCACATGTATTGTTACTTGTCAAACTGATGTTATAAAGTACATATTGTAAAAGCCGATTCTAAGTGGGATAATCAGAAAGTGGGCTTACGCTTTGATGGAATACAATTTGGTTTATGAGCCTTTGAAAGCTATGAAAGGCCAAGTCGTTGCGAATTTTATAGTTCATCACCATGTAGATGTCAATTGGAGTAGTGATACTGCTTTGATTGAGGTAATACCATAGAGACTTTACTTTGATGGTTCGGCTTGCAAGAATGGCCAAGGTGTTGGAGTTGTGCTCATATCGCTCAGTGGTATGAGTTTCGAGATCTTGGCCCGGTTAGAATTTTCTTGTACTAATAATCAAGCCGAATATGAGGCTTTATTGCTAGGACTTGAATTGTTAAGCTCCATGGATGTTAAATATGTTCATGCATATGGTGATTCGCTATTAGTAGTTAAACAAGTAGCTAAGGATGCCCAATGTTTTAATGGATTGCTAAATAGTTACTTGGATAAATGTCGAGACACAATTGCTACTTTTGATGATTTTGATATTTCTCATGTGTCTAGAGAAGACAACTCAGTAGCAAATGATTTGTCTCAACAAGCATCTGGTTACCAAATTAAAAGAGGTAAATTTTTCACAAAAGAAAAACTGGTGCTTGACTTTATTTCACTACCCGAGTTATAACACATCGGTCTGACCGGCCTGACATGGCTGGTCCGACCGCATGTGTATGGTCGGTCTGACCGGCCATGCCAGGACAGTCTGACTGGCCCTCTATGGCCAGCCTGACCGCCCTGTGTCAGGAGGTTTCAGGGCATGAGAGGTAGGTTAAAATTTGTGAGTTGAGCGCCAATTCGAGCAAGGATTCAGCGAGTACTTCACAAAGTCATGAGGATTATTGGAGGACTCTGATTATCCAATATTTGAGAGATCCTAGTGAGCGGGTTAATCGAAAAGTTTGGCAGCAAGCGTTTAAATTGGTATTACTCTATGATGAGTTGTATCGCCGAACTATTGATGGAATATTTTTGAGATGTTTGAATGTCGATCAATCTAGGCTTGCTGTAGGTGAAGTACATGAAGGTCTTTGTGGTACTCATCAGTCGACCTAGAAAATGAGTTGGATGCTCAAAAGACCTGGTTTTTATTGGCCGACTATGACTGAGGATTATTTTAAGTATTATAGAGGATGTGATGCTTGTCAAAGGTTTGATAATATTCAGCTTGCCCCTGCATCTTTACTTAATCCTATTATCAAACCATGGTCGTTCCAAGGTTGGGCCATGGACTTCATCGGCCAAATTCATCCTTCCTCTTCAAAAGGGAATCAGTTCGTGTTGATGGCTATGGATTACTTCACCAAGTGGACCGAGGTCGTGCCTCTCAACAACATGACGCAAAACAAGGTAATCGATTTTATCTTGAAGCACATTATACATAGATTCGGTATTCCCCAAACTCCTACTACAGATCAGGGTGCTCCGTTTATTTCTAAAGAAATATGTGATTTTCCCGTATCTTATGGTATAAAGTTGATAAACTCTTCACCATACTATGCTTAGGCCAATGGTTAGGTCGAGTCTAAAATAAAATTGTGATTAAGATCATTAAGAAAAATATTAAAGAGTTTCCCAAATGGTGGTATGAAGTGCATTCTGAGGCATTATGGGCATGTAGAGTTGCAAAGCATGGTGCCGCCAAGGTAAGTACATATGAGTTGGTGTATGGACAAGAATCTGTATTACCCATAGAGGTGAATCATGGCTCGTTGAGGTTTCTTAAGCAACATGGATTATCGGTCGATGAGTATGTGTTGGGGGAATAAGTTTTCCCTAAAACAAGGGCCAAATGACGCCAGCCTCCGTTGGCCTTCGGCTCGGAGCCCGACACGGTCGAAGCAGGTTCTCGTCTGCCGGGGTTATTTCTAAGCCTCCGGACTCCTTTCGGAGCCCTCCGGATCAAAGCTTTTGGACTCCTTCTGGAGCCCTCTAGATCGAAGCCTCTAGGCCCCCTTCCGAAGTCTGCCAGAAGCCAAGTCATGCTCTCTTTGAAGTTTCTCTTTGGAGTTAACCTCCGAGTCCCTTTCGGAGCTCCCCAGAGCCGGTCTCCAGACCCTCTTCAGTCAATTTGAAGCTAAGTCTCTGAGAGCTTAGTTCGGAGTATACCTCGAAGCTCGCTTCGGAGTGTCCTTCGAAGCCTTCTTCGCAGCCTCCGCCTGAAGAGCTCCGGCCACTACTCCGAACCCAGAAAATATTTGTACTTCGCTACAGTGTAGAAGTCATACCAGGGGCCCCTCTGCCCCTAGTACGTCGTTTAGCTAGTCAAGAAGTGACGTTTATCTGACACGTCTGTAAAGCTGTAAAGCACTTTGTATAGTAGACTAGCCTTTTTCCCTTTTTGCCCCTATAAAGCCTATGACTTATAGGGGGCATTTAGGTCTTTTCCTTTGGCCTGTGTGCCTATAAAAGCAGGGCCAAGCCCTTGTAATAGTTCAGCTCCTCCAGGGCCATGAGAGCCTCTAGATCCACTAGATTCCACTGAGGCATACTATGCCAAATCCACCACAAACTGGACTTAAGGCTATTATCCCCTTGGGGAGGTCTGAACCAGTATAAATCTTTTCTCCTTCTGAGAGAACCCTTCGAGGTTCATTTTTACACACCATACACACATACAAAACTTGTGTTGTAGCTAACACAATTGCGACAACAGTATGAAACTCTTTTGAAGGATAATTTGGAAGAGGTGATCGATAAGAGGTTAAGGGCTCTAGAGGCTATAGAAAGAGATAAAATAAGAGTGGCTAGAGCTTACAACAAGAAAGTGAGAGCAAAATCGTTTCAAGTTGGTGACTTGGTTTGGAAGACGATTTTGCCTTTAGGAACTAAAAGCTCAAAATTTGGTAAATGGTCACCTAGTTGGGAAGGTCCTTTTAGTATTGTTGAAATTGTTCCAGGTAATGCATATTTGCTAGAGTCTCTGCAAGAAGAGCGATTTCGTAGAGTTTTGAATGGTAGGTATTTGAAAAAGTACTTTCCGAGTGTGTGGCAAAATGCTTAAAGTGTCGAAAGGCCGATAAGAGCATATCGCCCTGTAACAGCCCAAATTTTCAAAGGTGGAAATATAATTTAATTATACTTTTCTGAAAATGGATTATTTTTGAATTTCCTATAAAGCTGAAAATGCCTAAATAAATAGGAATCTAGAGAAATAATCCAAACCAAGGTCTAACAAAATTATGTTATGATCTTAAGACCAAGACCTATTTTTGATAATTTTTACAATTTTTTATTACCTTTGCAAGCAGCCCAAATATTTTAAATCAATTTCAGCAAATATTTTTATTCAAAAATTCATTTTAAACAGTCTTGGACCGCACTCCCCCTTTCTCTTTCAATAGGCCGGCCCAGCCCACTCCATCCCCGCGTCCCTCTCCGACACTCGGGTCCCACCCGGCAGTGTCTCCCCCCATCTCTCTCCGCGCACCCGAGCCCCCGACCCCACCTATCGACGCCAACCCCCCTGCCTGAGCCCGACCCCACCCGTTAGACCCGACTGTTGCCACACCCGCGCCCTCACGCACCCGCTGACAGTGGACCCTCACTGTCAGCTTCGTCTTCCCCACGTCGCCCCACCCCCAAATTGCACCGGCCAAAACACTAGCGCCATGATCCCGCCGTTGATGGCTCCCTTCCATCGAATTGGCGTCGGCATTAAACTCCTCATGATTCGCTGACCGTTTCCCCTTAACTCTGACGCGTAATTGCCCCGAAATCGCCGTGTGCATACATGGAAAGTGCTCGCCAGAGTTTGGAAAGTGCTCCTCGGGTTTCCATGTATACACCTGCCATCTTTACTGCCTGGTGCCCCTATAAAGACCCCTGACCACCTCTGTGTTCGGCCCTCGCATGAACTTGTGCCCCGCCCGAACAGAACGCCTACATTCCCATTTTTAGCGCCGCCCCTCTGCTCAAACTCCAGTCACCGCTTGCCATCGCCGGAGCCCTCCTCCGCCACCGACGACCGCACCGCCGCGATCACCGACACTTCCCCGACCCCGACCACCACTCCATTTCTGCTGGAGACCACCGGAGGTCCATCCTGCCATCGACACAAGACCTCTCCGCCACACCCGCATGTCACCGGCCACCACCCGACGACCTCATGCCCCCGCAACGGTACCATCGTGCTCCCCTAGTTCTCCTGTTTCCATTTTTGCGCTCGAATAGGACCACTAGCCATCGTCGTCGCCGCTAGCCCATCGCCATCCTTTGGCCGTCGCCGGAGAAGATGACCGGCATGGGTAAAGTACAAATGTCGTGCTAGATTCAATCGCGACCGCACGATCTCGATCGGGCGGCGAAGATTAATGTGCACGTGAGATTTAATCTTAGTCGTCCATCTGGATCGAAGGGGTATCAGCGCATCTCGGCCATCCGATTTCATTTAAGACCCGCTTCTAATCTATGCCATCCATCACGAACCGTTTCAGCATTTTAATCTTAGCCGTCGGTTTTCAATTAAAATACCAGCCTCGCCCTCGTGCGTCTGATCACGATCAAACGGCGATCTGTGATCCAGCTCACATGCACAGTGCGCGGTTCACGGTGAACTCGGCTCACCGTGGACCGGCGAATTTTTTAGGATTTAAATTAAATTCCAGAAATTGAGTTAAACTTAAAAAATTCATAACTTCTTCAAATTATACCCAAATTTCACTGTTCAAATTTTAGAAAATTCACCATTTTATTCTGGACCAATTTACTTGACATGTTTATACTAATTATTATCCAAAAATAAAACCAAGGGTAATGTTTTAATCTTTAAAAATTCATATTTACCCCCTTTTAACTCCAAGATTCCTCATTTTAATTTTAGAAACTTTCCCTTCTATTTTCCACAACTTTAGCCAATTTAAAATGAAATGATTGTACTATTTATCTTTGTATGTTTAAATTGATTGTTGTTCTCGTTTTGTGTGCCGCGAAGACTACGACATCGTCGAAGAGTCGGAATACTAGCCGGAAGCCCCTCGTCACCAATTGCCGAGCAAGGCAAGTCACCAAACATTAATTTTGAGCATATTGGACCTAGTTTTCTTAAAATATCGCTAAAACCCATAGGTTATAAATGCATTAGTCAAATTGAAAGCCTTACATTATATTTATTTAGATGCCCGACCTTGAAGTGCAAACCCAAGCCATGCTATTGAGCCTAAACTCCTTGTCACCATAATAATAGTATTGTTAGATAGTGTCCAATGTATTGACACAACCTCTATAGGATAAAAAATGAGTTGTAGATACTTTGATTCTATTATATGATCCCCATGATTTCTCTCACCCCTGGAATTCTATTGGATATGGAGTTATGGTTTAGTATGTTAGCATGGTGGGTTCCGGGTGCAAGCGAGGACATTGGTTAGTCACACCCGGGGCACTATAAGAACCGGTCTGCGGGATCCATTGCAATACACTTTCATACTAACCACAAGTCTAGTGGGTAAGTCCTAACTAAGGTATGGGGTGTTCCAACTTGAGGCACCACTTGGAGATTGGTCAAGTAGCACCTGCGGGTGGCTTGTACCGACGTGGCGCAAAAGAGGGTGCGACGTTGTCCAGTGCGCTGGCACGCCGGCGAAACCTAGAGCATGTGTTATCGGATTGGAGAATCTCATGCTAAGGTTTTGGCACGATTCCCATGGTATGAGTCATCTCGTTACACCTTGGTGTGGGGGATGAGTGCGTGCCTTGTGGGTATAGTAGTACACTTCTGATCAGAGTTTAAATCTTTTCAAAAAGTTGAGCCCACGGTCAAGGGTGGGTTGTGTGACATCTCGCAGTTAGTTTATATTTATAAGTGTTGCATGATGACTTGGCATGTAAGGACTGTTGAGCGAGGAGGGAAAACGTACTCCTCGAGTTAGAACATGTTGCATTGTTCATGTTTATTATTTCGTACAATTAAATTTGACCACATTAAATGATGCAACTTAAAAGTGTACTTTTCCACACTTTAAACCCTTATCATTACTTTGTTATTAACCTGCATTATTATTGCATTCTCGGTGTCTTGTTGAGTACTTATGTACTCATACCCGTTGGAAAACACTTCAGAGACTGCGTACTATGAGGAGGATGGTCTGGAGTAGCGACCTAGTCAAGGACGCGAGACTAGTAGGGATGTTCATCATGTAGTTTTATTTTCATAGTTTCTTTTAAATTTTATACTTATGTAATAATGTGGTCTGCGAACCACGGATGATTGATCGTATGTACGTTGTCGCATAATGGACATCTTGTTATTATTGTTTTTCTAAGGAAATTCAATAATGTCTGGATTTTAATAAATCCGGGCATTAAACGCCCTTAGTTTGTTGTGCTTTTGCCTCACTAAAGTTTGCTCAAAATATGGTATCAATGGTCAAAATTGTCAAAATGTCAAAAATGGTATTTTTGGCCGAATATATGCCAAGTCCTGGCACGAGCCGGTCTGACCGAAGTGGTACCTTCAGTGGTCTGACCGGATTTAATCTGAATCCGAGTCAGATTAGTGATTTCGGGGTTTTTTATCCCAAATTAGTTTTTAACGACTTGGACTCATGTCTAACTCAAAATAGACCCCACGCACGTCATGACCAACCTCTATAAATATATGCAAGGCCGATTCAAGGGCTCTTCGCCCCCCAAAAAAACCTAAAAGATCTAATCTATTATTTACCTTGAATCGCATTAACATTCAATCTACTTTCCTTGCCCTAGGATTAGCTAAGTAACGTCTATCTTTGATGGTTTGTGTTGTAAACCTCCCATCCTTCGTGTCATAATCACGGTAAGTCCTTATTGTTTCACTTGTGAATCATTTGTTTCATCCACATAACGGATTTCTATCATTTTATCGGTTTTTACCGGTGATTCGGTCTCTTGGCTGAATTGCCTTTGGTTTCTTGGTGTTTTTTGTAGTGTTTTATCCCTCCCATATTCGCCAAGAACTCTTGTTACAATTTGTCCACGGCAAGACGGTCGCCGGAGACTCTGGGTGTTCTGATTTGGCATTGTAAGTCTGGTCGACGTTGCCACTTCGGTCTGACCGGCATGTGCCATATTCATCATCATGCATGTCGGCAACGGAAGGCGACAACTCCTCGCCACTTCGGTCTAACCGATGTGTCCCTATCGGTATGACCAGCGTGTGCCAGTTCCATCAACCCCATGCCAGCAAGCATGAAGTAGCAATCGTAAGCCTGTTCGGTCTAACCGACGGTGGGTGTTCGGTCTGACCGGGCCATGCCAGCACTCAACGGTCTGACCGGCCCAGCCAGTCTAACCGATCTTGTTTTGTCAGTTTAAATTGGCAGCTTGGCCGGTTTAGTTTAATTCATCTCTACACTTTGGTTAATTGGATTATATTTTGTATTATTTAATTGCCTAGTGACTCCATTATTTTCCTTGTTAGTATCTAGGGTCATTGGAACGCGACGTCGGTGTCGTGTTACACTTAGGGGTTTACCTCTAAGTATCCACACGCTTTTGGATCGTAGGATTGGCATCACTGTGTTCGGCACTTTGATCGTCACATTTTAGTGTCAACAATCACCACGTGTCGCACACCCGCATGAGAGACGCGCACAGGGGAGAGGTGTAGATGACATTGTCGTTGCGTGGGAACGGCAAGCCTGGAGGGGGTACCCATAGTGTGATTTGTTGTCGGTAGAGGGGAGGAGTTGCAGCTATGGATTTGATGGTTACCCCAACCAAATGGGGCAGGACGTGGACCGAGACAATAAGAGGACAGCCATGGGAGAGGTTTTAGACTGGTTTGGGCCTCTCGGAGGATAATAACCCTACTCCTGTGTGTATGGATGAATGAGAGGTTGTCTGTATGGATCAATCCCTCGGTGTTGGTCTTAGCTAATGGCGCGGTGCTTTTGGATGAGCATGCGTGTGTGTTAGGATACTAGGATATGTTGCCACGTTTGGGCCTCCCGTAATCCTTTTATATGACAAGGATTGTGGAGTTACAAGAATAATCATGACATTGATAGCCAACAAAAACGGCCACATAACTACCAATATAACTACCTCTAAATGGTGCTAATGGCTGCCATAGAGATGATAATATTGAGGCTAACCGTCAACGTTGATTGGAGATAACCGTTAGCCAGATGGCTCTATTCCGACAGTTGGTGTCTGACCACTCGGGTGCATTCGCTCCTGAGTAAGAGGCCTGGTGGTCGAGAAATCCTTCGTGGGCTGGCCTAGCTAGCAGTCGGTGACATGAGTAAAACCACTAGGTGGGGTATCATGGATCATATCCCCGATAGCATCACCCGAGCTCTTTTCAGTGTGCGCCATGCTCGAAGAGGGCGAAAAGATCTCCAAGTACCCTTGATGTAAACATGCTTTCAATCGGTGCACCGCCGAGATGCACCTACTGAGTGCAACCCCCAAAGATGAAGTTCCTTCGGAGAATGAGCTTCAGTCTCAAATCATCTTCATTGGCAGAGTTACCGTTGGAGTAGTTGATTTTGAAACCATGTGGCCTCCCTATGGGCGGAAGTTACCGCGTAGGGAGACGACAGTTGGCGATTTTGCTTCACTTGCTTTTTGCTTGCTTTGTCTTCTGGAGCACGGATCAGGACCTCCTGAGAGTTCCCTAGGAACCGGGCTGGTGTGATTGATGGCGAAAAGGTGCTTCTCTGAACCGTCCGCTTTGGCAGTTGCGATGCTTCGGGACGGGGAACCATTGGGAGGAAAGTTATACACTACAACAAAACAGAATATTTTCGTCGGCCAAGTTAACTTCCGTCGGCTTTTGGGCAAGCCGACGGAAGTTAAATAACTTCCGTCGGCCTCCACGAGCCGACGGAAGTTAAGCTAACTTCCGTCGCCGCGCTTCCGTCGGCCAAAGGCCGACGGAAGATAGCGTTTTGCCGACGGAAGTTGGCTTCTTCCGTCGGGAAAGGGCTAACTTCCGTCGGCTTTGGCCGACGGAAGTTGCCTGTTTTGTTGTAGTGATAATTAACTTTCCCTAGCATGCTTGGAAGTTGTACTCCATCTTTTTGCTTCATCTTCTGATCTTCTAGCGCTTCGCAAAAGCTTCTGGCACTACAACTGCGTGGTTTCCTATTGCAAAGCACGATGGTTGTTTAGTTTGAAACCTTTGGCAATGGCACCTAGGACTCCAATGGCGGCGGGCACTCCTCAGAAGATGGTGGACCGCCTGGAAGAGTTTCGTGTCTCCTCCATGGGAGAAGAGGCGGTGTAGGCGCTGGAGAATCAGGGCGATATTCTGTCGAAGGCCATCTCGTCATGGCGAGTGGCCGACAGCGAGACATTTCCATCCTCAGACACCCATGAGATCGTGGTCTTCGACTACTTTCTTCATGGCTTCGGGTTACCGGCGCATCCATTTCTTTAAGGTGTCCTTCATCATTATGACATCTCTCTTTGTAATCTAAATCCCAACTCCAATCTTCATCTTGCGATCTTTGTGGAGTTGTGTGAATCTTTTCTAGGGTCGATCCCCATTTCAATCTTTTTCGCCACTTCTTCTGCTTGCAACCTCTTCAGAGCAAAGTGGTCGGTGCATGCGGGCTTCAGCTTCGTGATGGGAAGGCGACAGAGTACATCTTTGTCCCCCTCCCTTATTCAAACAAGGGGTGGCACTCGGGTTGGTTTTATGTGGCCAACCATGAGCCATCCCTTTTTTCAGAGATTCATCAGGTGCCGCTGGTGACTGCCACCTAGACCGACCGGTGCCTGGTCGAGGAACAGGGGTAGGTTGACGAACTGGTGACTTTGGTCCATCATCTTTGAGAGAGGGGTCTCTCGGGCTTCCATGTTGTTCTCAGCTTCTTGCTTCGTCGGGTAGCACCACTGAAGCAGCAACTCCACCCGGGGTACAAGTTTACGGGACTGGACAATCCAACCAGGGAGTCGCTGAGGAGATGTCGTTGGAGGAGGCAGTGGAGAGGGTGCGAATCATCTTCAACAACAAGGTTAATGCCCAAAGCACCACCCGTTGTCGCCCCTTCCACCTCAACTATCCCCGACCATAGGTAAAGTTGTTTCCTTCTATTTCTTCATCACCAGAAGTTGTGATTGATCTCAAGGTCTTGAATGTGATCTTGTGTAGAGTCGGGCCACCTTCATCTCGCTGACTCCACTACCAGAGAATGCCTGCCCTATTGGACAGAAGCGCGGTAGGTCGGACGGTGACCTGGTCGGAAGAGGAAGAGCAAGGAGGCTTGCTCCCCATCTGCGAAGAAGGCGAAAAAGCGGGCAGTGACTCCGCCGAGCCATTGTGCAACTCGGAGTGCTGGAAGGTCAGAGGCTGAGGATCCATGTTGAAGATCATGGGTCTCATGGCTCCAGAAGTGATGAGTGATTGCCAACGGAAGTCAACGACGAAGAGAGGGAGGAGACGAAGAGGAGTCGAGACCTGTCATGTCTTGGGCCATGTGTGACTCAGGTACATAGGCGGCGAGTGACTGCTAGTCAGAGGGGCTATGGATTTAGGCTGGCCCAATCCGGGTACATGGGCCAGGAACGACAGGGGATCTGTTGGTCTATTGACCGGGTTTGACCCACTAGCTTCCCCACACTGTGCTAGAAATTGACTAACATGCTCTAGTGTGGTTTTTTTACCCTCACCGTCGAACTTGGTGAATTTAGGGACTCTATAGCCGCGAGGGTAAGGTATCGTATCGAAATGATTGGGGTACGGCTTCCGGTAAACCCTAGCTCGACCCCTAGGTACGAAGCCGGTGCACTCCCTAAACAGCGCGTGGATCTGTTCCTCAATGTCATCCTGGCCTACCGCCAGTGCACGTCTCTCATGCAGGGGCGCGACACGCGGTGGGATGTCGACGTGTTGGCCATAGGTTTCCTCCTCATGTGCTGGTTGCACGATGTGCTTGAGACTATGCGCTTGTGCATGTGGCGCGAGCAGCATGGGTAATGCTGGCGTTGGTGCAGGTAGAGGCGGCGCATGGTGAGCAGCGTTGGCTTGGCCATAAGCTTAATGACTAGTATCGACCATGGATATCGAGGCCGGAGACATAATGGTTTTGCCAGTACTACCTTCAGTTTGGCTGTAAATGTGATTCATTGGAGGTATACTAGCAATAGGAGATAGACGTACGACCTCGGTAAAACCAAACCTTCTAAGCGTCGCCTCTACTTGAGAGCTAACTACTGAATCTAAACGGTTGGCTAGCGAAGCGCTAAAGGCTTGGTCTAGTGACGCGGCTATCTTTTGCTCAATCTCTAAAGAAGATAAACGAGGCGATACCGGTGTTACCTGGATCCGAGCGAGGTCGGGGACATTGACGTCGCGCTTGATGAAGCCTGCGTGTGTCTTGACGTAGCTCCCAAGCATGAGGTCTTGTAGTGCCTTCATCTTTGCCTCGATCTCTACTCGGTCCTCTACGGGAATATCTTCAAGGGTAGGCATCATGATGTTGCAGTTGTCGATATCCGCGCCTCCCATGGGATCCATTGGCTATGTAGACGTAGTAGTCGTTGTAGACGTACCGGCGGTCGATGTAGATGTGCCCGTCATGTTGGCGTAGCGCTCCCTAGCGGAGTCGCCAAAAAGTGTGTTGACACGAAAATGTGCCACCGCACTTGGGTCAGTCCGATGATCCAAAAGTGTGCGGATACTTAGGGATAAGCCTAAGCGTAACACAACACCGACGTCGCGTTCTAACTACCCTTAATCATGGTAAGGGGGTGGAGTCGCCAGGTAATCAAATCACACAGAAATAATCCAATTAGCCGAAAGAGATATATTAAATAGAACAAATTAGCAAGCCGAGCGGAGCCTGACTGATCTGAACTACAGTGCGAAGGGTATCGCTGAAGGGTACCTTTGGCGTCTGATGTGAAGGGTCCCGCCAAAGGGTGCCTTCGACATTCGGACTGATCTGGCCAAAGACTGGCTCCGAACAGATCTTGACGCGACAATGACCTCCGAACAGTGGGGTTCGGCGCAAAGTCTCTAACATGATAAAATAACTTAGACGCAACGCATGGGTGTGACTTCGTCTGACGCGGGGTACGAGCGTGGCGAAGCCTGTCGTGATGAAGCCTGTTGCGAAGTGTGTTGGCGTGCGGGACTTGGTCAAACCGACAACAGCGTGACGGTCCGGCACGGGTAGTCGAAGCAGTAGTCTAGCCGAGGGATGTTCTAGCAACCTCCGAAAGCAATCTCTTCGCTCCAGACACCTCCGGCGAAGTGGCTCCGAACATGGAAACCTGCAACAGAACAGATATCAAGTACAAATTCGGCCTAGGGACCAAATTCTGCTAAGTGTTGCACTAGGGGCGAAGGTAGCAATCTGTTACGCAGATTAGCGGATACTTCACAGGCGAAGTAACAAGGCAATAGCAATCTATTACGTAGATTAACAGATACTTCACAAGCGAAGTAACAAGGATTACCACTGTTCCAAAGTGGCCATCGGAGGGCTTCCAGGTAAACCCATGAAGATTGCAGAAAAGTAAAGGTACGGTTTAAAGCTAGGGCTTTGTGTTGATTTTTGTTGGGGGGTTAATGAACCGGCCTCACCCCTATATTTATAGGGGCTAGACTTCTAATATCTAAGCCTAATATGATAGGATTCGGCTTAATCACGCGTAGGGATAAAACTTAGCCAGACTCGGACTCAACTCTATCTCTGATTTCCTGCCCGAAGTGGACCTTCGGCCAGGCCTACCGAAGCCTGCCCCTCGGGCCGAAGCTTCGGCGAGGTGGGCCTCCGAAGGCCTTCGGGCCGAAGGTAGAAGGCCTGTTGAAACTTCTGAAGCCCACAGCTCGATGGGCCTTCAGCCCTGTAGGGTTTCGGCCTAGTCTAGGACATGTGTATTTTCGGCCCAAATTACCAAAATTGATATTTTGATAATCTTAACCATTAATGCCATTTCTTGCTATAAACACATGCCCCCCTGTATTTTAGTGAACTAAGTGAACTAAAAGCATAAAGGACTAAGGAGGATACCTCTCGTATCGGCCTTTTGACATTTTCAAGTTGTTTGCCACACACTTGGGAAGTACCTTTTCAAGTACCTGCCATTCAAAGCTCTTCGAAACCGCTCTCCTTGCAGAGATTCTAACACATATGCATTGCCAGGAGTGATTTCTAAAGTCAAAATCGTCTTCCAAACCAAGTCACCTACTTGAAACGATTTTGGTTTAACCTTATTATTGTATGCTTTAGCTACTCTCCTTTTGTCCATTTCTATAGCTTCTAAAGCTCTTAACCTCTTATCGGTCACTTCTTCTAGATTGTCTTTCAAAAGAGTCTCATACTTGTCGACCGATAAGCCATCTTGCTTTAGAACTCTCAAGGAGCCAAGATCCACATCTACAGGTAGAACGGCTTCTTGTCCATATACTAACTCATACGGACTAACTTTGGTAGCACCGTGCTTTGCAATTCGACATGCCCATAACGCCTCGGAAAGCACTTCATGCCACTTCTTAGGGAACTCTCTGATTTTCCTCTTAATGAGTTTGATCATAGTCATATTACTAGACTCGGCTTGACCATTGGTTTGAGCATAGTATGGTGAAGAGTTCACCAACTTAATACCATAAAGTTCGGCAAAGTCTCTCACTTCTTTAGAAACAAATGAACTACCTTGATCTATAGTGAGAGTTTGGGGAATATTGAACCTATGTATAATGTGCTTTAAGATAAAATCAAGTACCTCGTTGTGAGTCATATTCTTGAGAGGCACGGCTTCGGTCCATTTGGTGAAGTAATCTGTCGCCATCAACACGAACCGATGCCCTTTTGAAGAAGGAGGATGGATCTGGTCGATGGAGTCTAAACCCTAACCACAGAACGGGCATGGCTTGATAATAGGGTCAAGCAATGAAGCAGGAGCTAACTGAATATTTCCAAACTTTTGACACGCTTCACACCATCTATAATACTTAAAACATTCGTCAATCATAGTCGGCCAGTAGAAACCTGCTCTTTTGAGCATCCAAGTCATTTTCTGGGCCGACTGATGAGTGCCACAAAGCCCTTCATGGACTTCTCCCGTATCCACCTAGGACCGTTCATCATCTAAACACGTTAACAGTACTCCATCAACAGTTCGGAGATATAGTGTATCATCTAGCAACACAAATTTAAACGCTTGCCGCTGAACTTTCCGATCAACCCTTTGACTAGGGCCTCTCAAATACTAGACAATTGGAATTCTCCAATTGCTCTTATGGGCTTTTGAAGGGTTTGCTAGCTCATTCCCTAGAGTGACGCACAAGCTACTGATTTCGGAGTGCCCCCGGGCCTTTCCCACTCCTACCGAAGCGTACTTGAGCTGGCTGCGTGAAGTTGGTCAGGCCGAAGCCTCCTGTCGGAGGGCTTTGGCTCCCAAAGACCTCCGCTGTTCAGCGGGCTTTAGCGTAGGGGCACCAGCGCGTAAAACCCTTCAGTGAACGAGGCGTCCTGACCTGAGGGTTTCAGCGTGCAGCACCCTCCGGTGACCAGAGGGATCCGACCCGAATGGTTCGACAGGCCTCACACCTGTTAGAAGCTTCTGGCTTCGGCAGTGAGACCAATCATCGACTTCTCCTATATAGAAAATTTTCCTCTCCTGACTTGGTAGCCAGATGCTTGTTGAGCCAGATCATTCGCAATGGAGTTGGCTTCTCTTGACATGTGAGAAATTTTGAAGTCATCAAAAGTAGCAACTATGTCTAAGCATTTATCCAAGTAACTATTCAGCAAGCCATTAAGACATTGAGCACTCTTAGCTACTTGTTGACTACTAACAAAGAATCACCATGCGCATGAACATGTCTAGCACCTATGGATTCTAGCAAATCAAGTCCTAGCAATAAGGCCTCATATTCAGCTTGGTTATTGGTAGCGGGAAATTCCAAACGGGCAGAGGTTTCAAAGTGCATTCCACTAGGTGATACGATAACCACTCCAATACATTGGCCACTTTTGCAATCTGAACCATCAAAATAAAGTTTGCAAGCTACTACTTCAATTAGAGCAACATTGCCACTCCAACTGACATCTATGTGGTGATCAACTATAAAATTAGCGACAATTTGACCTTTCATAGCTCTTAGAGGTTCATAGGCCAAATCATACTCAATAAGAGTGTAAGTCCACTTCCCGATTCTTCCACTTAGAATCGGCTTTTGCAACATGTATTTTATAACATCGGTTTGGCAAGCTATAATACATGTAGTAGGGAGAAGATAGTGACGTAATTTGGTACATGCGTAGTAAAGTGATAGACATAAACATTCCACGAACGCATACCTGGTTTCGACGTCCAGCAGACGGCGGCTCAAGAACGTGATGATGTACTCTTTTCCCTCCACCTCCTGGGTTAGCACGGCCCCAATCACGCTATCTTCGGCGGCAATGTATAGCCAAAATGGAATGTTTGCTTTTGGTGCTCTCACCACAGGTGGCGATGATAAGCACTCTTTAATCCTTTCAAAGGCACTTTGCTGACTTGCCACCCCCCCAAGTGAACTCGGCTTCATTCCTTAACCGGTGTATAGGGACAAAGGCATCAATCTTGTCAGACAAGTTAGATATAAAGCGACACAAATAATTCATCTTGCCTAGCAATTTCTGCACATCTTTCTTGCATGTCGGCGCTGCAAAGTTTCTAATTTTCGCAAGCCTCTTAGGATCAATCTCTATACCTTTTTCGTGAATCATGAATCCTAAGAACTTGCCTGCCGACATGCCAAAAGCACATTTGAGCGGGTTCATTTTTAAGCCATACTGTCGCATTCTATCAAAAGCAACTTTCAAATTGGCTAAATGGTTCCCCATAGCATCCGACTTGACTACAACATCATCTATGTAAACTTCTAACATAACCCCTAACAAGCCATGAAAGATCAAGTTCATAGCACGTTGATATGTAGTGTCAGCATTCTTTAAACCAAACGTCATAACGACCCACTCGAACAAACCAACGAAACCAGGGCATCGAAAGGTTGTCTTGTAGATGTCCTCTTCGTCCATAAAGATTTGATTATAACCAGCATTGCCATCAAGAAAACTTAGTACCTTATGTCTTGAAGCATCGTTGATTAGCATGTCATCTATCGGCATCAGATACTCGTCCTTTGGAGTGGCCTTGTTTAGATCCCTGAAATCAATACAAACTCGTATTTTGCCGATCCCCTTCTTTTCTACGGGCACAATGTTAGCGACCCATTCAGCATACTTTCATGGCCTAATAAACTCAGCTTTGAGTAGTCTCTCCACTTCTTCCTTAACTCGGTCATAGACGGCTGAATTAAAGCGACGAGGAGGCTATTTATAAGGCCTAAATTCGGATTTGATAGGCAGCCGATGCTCCACGAGCTCGCGGCTCAATCCTGGCATTGTTGGAACGACGGATCGAGCCAGCAGGTTTTTGTGTGGAAAGTGAGAGTAGTGTATTCAATGCCTTGATCGGCCTGCCTGTTACAACTGTAGTGAGGGGTATTTATAGGGCGCCCCGCCCAGAGGACTAAGCGCCTCCGGGCTGCCAACGGCCACCCGACCAACCCTGACTGGTAGTACAGACAAAATAGGCGATACATAGTACAGACAAAGGGATACATAGTACAGACAAGAAGATTCGACTCTGACAGCGTATCAACCGTGTCGGGTGCTTCCTGCGCCGCCCGACACGGCTCAGAAGATCGCGATCCTATCCTTTCGTACGACCGCCTAGTCCTTTTCCCGCCACGACTCTCTTCGGGTCCGTCCTGCCGGATCGGCCGAGGGCCTCGGGCCTTCGGCCTCCGGAAGGCGAGCTCGCGTGTCCTACGCCGAGGGGCGACCTCCGGCTTCCTCCCACCGGAAGGTGGCCTCCGGCCTTGCTCCTCCGGAAGGTGACCTCCGGCTTCCTCCCATCGGAAGGTGGCCTCTGGCCTTGCTCCTTCGGAAGGTGGCCTCCGGCCTTGCTCCCCCCGAAGGTGGCCTCCGGCCTCGAACCTCCGGAAGGTGACCTCCGGCCTTGCCCCTCCGGAAGGTTGCCTCCGTCATTAGGCCTGGGCCCTCCGGCCGAGGGCCCACCCCGTCGACTCTAGGGATTATCTCCCCCAACAGTAGCCCCTCGCTTCTTCCTGCTCGTAGTCCTGCAATAGGAGGGGGTGGAAGCGCACAAGATAATCCCGCCAATTCACACGAGTGCGTACCTCGCTTTAGGGCGCCGCATCCACCGGGGCGCCGAAGGGCACTGAGATAGGGAGTCGAGAGGCCGGAGGATTGAGCCCTGCCTCGGGCTTCCGGCCGTTTCCAATACACCGAGGGGAGTTGACAGAGCTGACGGGAGGCCGACGCATCTTGACCCCGAGGGCGCCAACCCCGAGGGGCCGGGCGAGCGCCGCCAAGAGCAATTAATGCGCGCGTCGGCGGCACCGAAGAGGCGGGTCACTGGGAGGTCGCCACCGCGCCCCGATGCGCCAGCCGGTTTTAAATACGGCGCCACATGAACCGCCATGTTCACACGTTAACCGGAACGGGAGTCGAACCGCCGGCCTTGCCGAAAGATATATAATCGCCCTTCACGACCTCCTCCTTCTTCACCCGTACACGCCAACTCCAGCCGCTTGGTCCACTGTTCACTCGTCCTCTGAGCCCTGCACTCCTTCCATCTGTTCTCCAAGAATGTCGAGGAACCCAGTCCCTGCAATGGCGATGGACCCGCGTTTCCTGCAACGCCAGATGGCGGCGGCGGCGGCGGCGGCGACCGACACGCCAGAGGCGCGCGGCGCGCGCGAGCTCCGCCCCGCTTCCGAGCGATTCCGAGAGCAGACCCTGGAGCTCGGGGCGTCTGCGTGCACTGATGCTTTGATCGAGCAGGCGACCAGGAACCGCCTTGGTCCAGAGACGCCGGCGAGGAGGCCGGGGCGGGAAACGGCCCCGCGACCGAGGGAAGGCGAGGTCGTCGTCTTTGAAGCCTTCTTCGACGCAGGTCTGGGGTTCCCTGCCTCAGAGCTTCTTGCTGGGGTTCTGGAGGCATTTCATCTGGAGCTCCCGCAGCTGTCTCCCAATGCCGTGGCCTGCCTCGCCATCTTCGAGTGGGCCATGCGCGCCGAAGGCTGCGAAGGGAGAGCGGAGGTCTTCGCGGAGATGCACGAAGCCCTCTGCCAACCGAAGAAGAAGGACGGCCTGGTGCTAGCTTTCGGGAGCATCAACTTCCAGCTCCGGAGGAGGTACGCAGACTCCTTCCCGGCGAAGGCCACCAACGAAAGGTGGTAATCGAAGTGGGTGAGCCGGTGGTTCTACGTTCGCGTAGGGCTCACCTCCGGCCTGGCCGGAATACCGCGCCACATCTGGTTCCGGAGAGAGGCGCGCGTCGAAGCCAACTCCGGGGCCATCTCGGCGAGGGTACAGCTTCTCCAGATCGTCGCCCGCCGGATGAGCATGCGGGACTTGGCGGAGGAGTTCGTGGCCCTCGAGATCCCCCCGCTGAAGGAGGAGTGGCCAGCCTTGCTCCGGAGCAGTCGAGACGCGTCGGTGCCGACGGAGCTCTCTCGCCAACTTGGTAAGTATCAGCTCTCCTTTGCCTTCAGCCTTGCTTTTGCGTGCTCGAGGGGTACCCCGGCCCTGACGAAAAGATGCAGGATCGCTTGTCGCTCGGACACCCGAAGAGATCGCCCGCTTGGCGGAGAGGATCCTGGGGGTTCCCACCGCGGCCGAGCGGGCCCGCCGGCTGGAGCTGGTGGGCTCCTGGGAACGTTCCAACAGAGTGTGGGGGGCGCTCGAGCTCACGCCCCCGCCTCTCCCGGAGGGCGAGGTCCTCCGGGACGTCTCGAAGAGGAAAGCGGGTGATGCGGACGGCTGCCTTTCTCCGGACCGCTCGAAGAAGAAGAAGATCGTGAGGGGGCCGAAGCGCACGTCGTCGGGACCTTCCTCGGCTTCCCGTTCAGAGGGAGGGGGCTCCAGCGAAGGAGTCCAGTCGGAGTCGGGAGACCCTCCGGAGGTTCTGGCCTCGGCTCCGCCGGTCCGGCTGAGCGCCGGGGGGCGCGAGGATGCTCCCCTTCGCCCGAACCCAACGGAGCCCGCGCCGGGTGCCGAGCAAGAGTCACGCACTGTCGAAGCGACGCCCCGCCCGGGGACCGCCTCTTCGCCGATACCCGTTTCGGTGGGGGGCTCCGCGGGCTCCCTTGAGAGCAGGGCCACGGACAGCTTGGGCCGCGGGGGCCTAGCTGACCCACTCGGCGCCGTTGAAGGGAGCGCCGACAAGGAGGCGGAGCTGGCCGCGGCGGTGGCGAGCTCTCCGCCGAACTCCATCGATAACCTCTTTTTCCGCCCAAGCCCGTCGGGCCATCTTCAGCCTCCGGACCGCGTCGACGATACTGCGGGCGCAGGTACGGTAACTTCGTCTTGCCCCTTCGTGCGCAAGGAGCTTTTCTGTAGTTAACTCCCGTTCGCTCGTGCAGGTACTTCGGCCGGAGGCGTGGAGCCAGCCGGCCGCTACCCGGCAGATGCTCCGGACGCGAGGTTCGGAGCCCCTGTCGCCGCGAGGGAAAGCTCGAATCCGCGGGATGAGGCGGAGTCCAGGAGCGCCGAGAGGGCCCCTCAGGAGCCTGCCGGGGACGTCGGAGTCCGGCATCGACCCCCCACCGACCTACGAACCGCGCGTGGCTCCGTGCCGCTTCTGCGCCCTTTCCTGCTGGATGGTGAGGACTTCGCTTCGAGAGTGGCCCCAGTTCACGACTACTACCTACGGCTGCGCGAGGCCCCGGTGATAGGCGAGCTGGGGCTATCGGATAGCTTGGACCTCGGAAGGGCCATCGAGACGGCCGCGGGCCAGGTACTTTCCTTGGACACACTTGACGCCCTCGTTGTGGCTCTTCTGACCACTTTTCCGCATGCAGGTGGTGGCGCTAGCGCAGGGGCAGATGTCCGCTCTGCTCTCCGAACGCAGTCAGCATGAGGCATACGCCGCAGGGCTCGCGTCCCGGGTGGCCGCCGCGGAGAGGTTGGCCCGCGAGCGCTCGTCGGAGGCCGAGGCCCTCCGATCCCAGGCGTCGAGGGTTGCGGCGCTGGAGGCCCGAGCAGCGGAGGCGGACTCGCTCAGGGCCCGCGTCGCGGAGCTGGAGGGGCTCCGGGCCCGGGCCGCCCGCGTCGACGAGCTGGAAGCGGAGGTCGGCGCCCTCCGAACCCGAACCGCCGAGGCGGAGGTGCTCCGGGCCCGGGCCTCGGAGGCGGATCGGCTCGAGGGAGAGGTTTCCCGACTCCAAGCTCGGGCCTCAGAGGCGGAAAGCAAGGTCGAAGCCCTCGGAGCCCGGGTGACTCACTTGGAGGAGGTCGAGGCGGGCCTCAACGTGCGGAACGGGAAGGCCGCCGAGGAGCTCGCCGAGGCCGGGAAGACGGCGGCCGAGGCCGCCGAATCTTTGCGGAAGATGCTAGCGCGCTACGGCACTGGCTGCGGCACGTTCGACGTCGCCCGGGAGCCCCTGGTCCGCCGGGTGAAGTTCGTCCGCTCTGCCGTCCGGCAAATACACCTTGCCATGACGCAGTACGGCGAGGTGTCCGCTCGGGTGGCCGCGTACGGAATCCTCCGGCACCTCGAGGCGTCCGGGCTTCCGCTTCCTTCGCCTTCGAGCCCGCACCCGGTCGCCTTCGTGGGGGACCACCTCCGGACGCCAAGCCCCGCCCTGACCCAATCTTGGAGGGCGCTCAAGGCGATCTGGCAGACTGAAGGCCCTGCGGCGATACAGGCTTGGCTGGAGGATGCGCTCCGTGCGCGCGGCCCTCCAGCCCCTTTGAATCCTTCAACCTTAGCCCGCTTGCTGGACCCGCAGGTGTAGCTCTAGGGATCGGTCCCAGCCTTACCCTGTAATAGCTTAGGGAACTTAATTGTATTAATAAAGACTACTTTTCCGGGACTTACTCAGGGTGTTTGCGGTCGCGATCTTGATGTCGAGGTACTTGAACCGGACGACGCCCTTCGGCATCGCTGGGCCATCCTCGAAGCTATACGGGCAAACCGGCCCGCGCGCTTCGTTCTTCCCCGCGGCAGTGACGGACGTGTGGACTCCGACGTCCTTCAGGGGGTTCTGAAGCATGTGAAGGAAGAAGAGAGAGGGTCCCGCTCGCCGTCCTCGTCCTCCGAACCGGTTGATTGGTCCGATACGGAGGCTGACTCGAGCGGAGCGCCCCCCGAGGAGGGTGGTCTGCGCAGCTGGGCTCAGCTCCAAGCGGACCAGAGAACTTTCCGCGCCCAGAAGAAGGAAGAGGAGCGCAGGAAGAAGAAGGAAAGGTCCGGTCGGGGGGCGAGTACGACTTCTGGCCCTTCTAACCGAAGGGGCCCGCGGTTCCTTCTTGGCCTAGACGAGAACTTTTCTTGATCTCCTCCTTTTGCTTGTAACGAACATTGTATGCTTATGTGCTTGCTGTTGTACGCTTCATATGCTTGCTGCAGCCTGCGCCTTGCTCTCTCTCTTTCCCCCCCCTCTTGGCGGGTAGCTGGTTGACTAGCTGGGCGCTAAGTAGCTCAGGAGAGGGAGAGCGTACGGTGCGTGTCACATCGGCGCGTTTGGGGTGTGTCGAGCTCGGGACCCGAATGGGAGGGTGCGTCGAGCCGGGGCTCGGAACCCGAAAGTGGGGGCGCGTCGAGGCATAGCTCGGAACCCGAATGTGAGGGTGCTTCGAGCCGGAGCTCGGAACCCGAATGTGAGGGTGCTTCGAGCCGGAGCTCGGAACCCGATTGTGAGGGCGCGTCGAGCCGGAACTCGGAACCCGAATGTGAGGGCGCGTCGAGCCAGAGCTCGGAACCCGATAATGAGGGTGCGTCGAGCCGGTGCTCGGAACTCGAAAGTAAGGGTGCTTCGAGCCAGAGCTCTGAACCCGAATGTGAGGGCGCGTCGAGCCGGAGCTCGGAACCCGAATATGAGGGCGCGTCGAGCCGGAACTCGGAACCCGAATGTGAGGGCGCGTCGAGTCAGAGCTCGGAACCCGAAAATAAGGGTACTTCGAGCCGGAGCTTGGAACCCGAATGTGAGGGCGCGTCGAGCCGGAGCTCGGAACCCGAATATGAGGGCGCGTCGAGCCGGAACTCGAAACCCGAATGTGAGGGCGCGTCGAGCCGGAGCTCGGAACCCGAAAATGAGGGTGCGTCGAGCCGGAGCTCGGAACCCGAATATGAGGGCGCGTCGAGCCGGAGCTCGGAACCCGAATGTGAGGGCACGACGCAAGCTGTGTTGGTCGGAATAGTTAGCTGAAAATTTTATTACGCAGATGGGGGATACAAACAGGCGGCAGTGGCCGCTAAAAAGTACATCGGTAGTGTTACGGGAAGTAGCGCTTCAGGTCCCCAGCGTGCCACGTATGCTTCAGCTCTTCACCTTCTAGAGTAGCGAGACGGTAGGACCCAGGCCGTCCAGACTTCGTAACAATGTATGGTCCTTCCCACTTGTTGCCCAACTTGGTGGGGGCAACCACCGCACGGAGGACGAGGTGCCCTGGTTGGAACTCGTTGCGCTTAACCTTGGTATCATACCACCCCTTGGTCTCTCTCTGATAGTGGGATAGGTTGGCGACGGCGCGCAGCCGCGTTTCTTCGGCTAGGTCAAGGGAGACGGCGCGCTCATCTTCAACTTCGGGTGCTACGACGCGCAGTGAACCGGTGCGGAGCTCCGTTGGCGTCATCGCTTCGTCGCCGAACAGGAGGCGGAACGGGGTGAAGCCCGTTGCCCGAGAAACGGTCGTCCGGATGGACCATAAGATCTTGGGCAGTTCGTCGGGCCACGTGCCTCGGGCCAACCCGATGATACGCTTATGGAGGCCGGACAGAATGTGCCCGTTAGCTCGCTCCACGGCTCCGTTAGACTGGGGGTGCCGCACGGCCGCGAAGCAAAGCTGAACTCCCAGCTCGTCACAGAATGCCCGGAAGGTGCCGGCATCGAACTGCGTTCCGTTGTCCAATGTGAGCTGCTTGGGTACTCCGAATCGGCACACGATATGCTGCCAGAAAAATTTCTGGACACTTCGGGATGTGATGGTGGTTAGAGGCTCCGCTTCAACCCATTTGGAGAAGTATTCGACTGCGACAACGACGAAGCGCAGATTCCCCCGCGCTCTGGGGAGTGGACCAACAAGGTCCATGCCCCAGCGGGCCAAGGGCCACACAGGAGGGATAGGTAGCAACCTTGCCGGAGGGCGGTGACTGCGGCGGCCCATCCACTGGCAACCTTGGCAGGTGCGGACGAGTTCTTCAGCGTCGGCGATGATGGTGGGCCAGTATACGCCTTGCCGGAGAGCTTTGCCTACGAGGGCCCGCGGCGCCAAGTGACTGCCGCACAGCCCCTCATGTATCTCCCGGAGCATGGCGACACCGTCTGAATGCGAGACGCAGCGGAGCAGCGGGGAACATACTCCGGACTTGTACAGGATTCCATTGATAACCTCGAATGACCTCGCGCGGAGTTGCAGGCGAACCTGCTTCGGACTGGGATGGACTTCGTTGCCGCCTGCGAGTGCGCGGAGGATGGGCTCGCGCCAATCGACGCTGGCCGTACAGAGTACTGGAGCCGGGCATGACGACTGTTCGCGCTCCTCGGGGGCGGCGGAGATGGCTGCTTCGCTCCGATGGGTTACCGAAGGCTGGGCGAGTTCCTCGAAGAAAGCCCCTGGCGGCAAGGCCTGGGCGCCGGCCCCGGCCTTGGCGAGGGCATCGGCTTGGGCGTTGTCGCTTCGCGGGATGTTCTGGACGGAGATGCCCTTGAAGGATGCTTCGTACTTGCGGATGGAGTCGAGGTAGGAAACGAGGTCCGGGTGCTTCGCTCGAAAGGACTTGTCGATGTGCCCGGCGACCACTTGGGAATCGGTCTTCACGATCACGCGCGCGGTGCCCAAAGCGAGCGCCTTGCGAAGTCCCAAGAGGACTCCTTCGTATTCTGCGACGTTGTTGGTGGCCTTGAAGCTTATCCGAGCGGAGTATAGGGCCTGCTGACCTGATGGGGAGACGATGACTGCTCCGGCTCCAGCCCCGGAGGCCTGGTAAGCGCCATCCGTAAAGACGGTCCAAATCTCTTCGCCCGTGCTGGCGCTCGCGGGCTCTCGGGCCCGCGTCCACTCTGCGACGAAGTCGGCGAGGATCTGGGATTTAATGGCTGTCCGGGCAACGAAGGAGATCCCGAACGGGGCCAGCTCTACTGCCCACTTCCCGATACAACCAGTGGCGTCTTTGTTTCTGAACATGTCGCCCAACGGATAGGCTGTTGGGATGATGATGTCGTGGGCCAAGAAGTAGTGCCGGAGCTTCCGGGAGGCCATGACGAGGGCATAAGCCACCTTCTCTAGCTCGGAGTACCTGGCCTTGGCGTCGGCGAGAACCTCGGAAACGAAGTAGACGGGCCGCTGGACTAGCTTCCCACCGGACTCTTCCTCCTGAACCAAGGCCGCACTTGCGGCGGTGCCAGAGGCGGCGAGATAAACCAACAAAGGACTGCCGGCCCGTGGCGTGGCGAGGGCCACGAGGCCGGAGAGATAATCTTTTATTTGCTGGAAACAATCCTGGCATTCGGGGGTCCATTCGAAATGCTTGGAACCCGGAGCACCTTGAAGATGGGCAAACTTCGCTCTGCTGATTTGGCGAGAAAACGCCCAAGGGCGGCCAACCGTCCAGCCAGCTTCTGCGCCTGCCTCAGGTTCTGGGGTGGCGCCATGTTCTGCAGTGCTTGAACTTGTGTTGGACTGGCTTCGATGCCGCGGCTGGAGACGAGGGACCCAAGCAGCTTCCCTGCGCGTGCTCCGAAGACGCACTTGTCAGGGTTGAGCCGGATCCCACACTGCCGGAGGCTGTCGAAGGTTTCGGCTATGTCGGACCCGTGTTGGCTTGCGGAGGCAGTCTTGATGACGATGTCGTCCATATAGGCTTCCACGTTACGCCCGAGCTGATGACCGAGGGCCTTTGAGATTAATCTTGAAAAGGTTGCTCCGGCATTACGGAGGCCGAAGGGCATCCGGAGGTAACAGAACACTCCGGCTGGGGTGACAAAGCTGGTTTTCACTTGGTCTTCAGGCTTGAGCTAGATCTGATGGTAACCGGAATATGCGTCGAGGAAGCTGAGGAGCTCGGCTCCGGCTGTGGAATCTACTAGCTGATCGATGCGAGGCAGCGGGTAGGGGTCACGGGGGCAAGCTTTATTCAAAGAAGTAAAGTCGATACACATGCGCCATTTGCCAGATGTTTTCTTCTGGACAAACACAGGGTTGGACAACCAGTCGGTGTGACTCACTTCCCTAATGACCCCGGCGCGGAGCAGCTTGTCGGTCTCTGCCTTGGCGAGCTCGGCCCGTTCGGCGGATAGCCTCCGAAGCCCCTGGCGGACTGGTCGTGCCTTCGGATCAACTGCCAGGGAATGCTCAATGATGGACCGGTCGACTCCAGGAATGTCTTCGTCCGACCATGCGAAGATGTCGAGGTTGCCACAGACGATGGCCTCGAGCTGTGCTGATAACTCTGGCTCCAGGCCCCATCCGAACTTGATCGAGTACTCTTTCCCTCCGTGCGTCAGGGTCTTGGTGATAACTTCCCCTTCTGGGAGGGGTTTGGCGGGGCGCCCTTTCTGCGCAGGGCCGGCCCCCAGTGGGAGGTTGGTGTCTTCGGCACCCTCGCGGACACTGTGGACCTGCCGCGGCTCCAGTGGCGCCGCATGGCCATACTCGACCCGGCGGGCTGCGGCTTGGTCGCCCAGGACGGACAACACCCCTCCGGGAGTCGGCATCTTGAGGCAGAGGTAGTTGTGGTGAGCGATGGCGCTGAAGCGATTGAGCATCCCTCGGCCGAAGATGGCGTTGTAGGCGTACGGAGCGTCGACGACGTCGAACAGGATTTCTTCGCGACGCTGGAGGGGCGCGGTGCCGAACGCTACTTCCAACAAGACCTGGCCCAGAGCATCGAGCGGAGGGCCCGAGAAGCCTTGGAGCGGTCGCGAGGCTGGCAGCAGGTGCTTGCGCGACAGGCACAGTTGGTCAAAGGCCTGCACGAAGATGATGTCAGCGGAACTCCCTCTGTCGACTAAAATGCGACGCACCTCGGCTCCGGCGATGTCTGCCGAAATGACGAGTGGGTCGGCGTGAGGAAACTTGACTCCAGCGGCATCTTCGGCGGTGAAGCTGATGGGGACGTGAGACCATTCCGGGAGGATCGAAGGGCTGGACGTGCCGATGTGCCCAACTTCCCGAGCGTAATCCCGACGCTGCCGCTTGGACAGCGCTCCGAGGGCTCCCCCTCCGGATATGGGAAGGACCACGCGCTTGCCACGGTCCGGAGCGGCTTCGAGCTTGAGGGCCGGGACTCCGCCGAATCCATCGACCGGGGTCACGGCCTCCGGCTCTTCCTGTCGCCCGACTACTTGGACCGGGTCCGGCCGAGGGGTAGAATGTCCTCGGTCGGAGGAACCACGACTGGACTGGCGCTCGAGGTAGTCACTGCGAAGAGCGAGGTTGGTGCGGCAGGAGTCGGTGTCGTGGCTCCGGTTCTCTCCGTGGACGCTGCAGTAAAAGGCTCCCCTGGCAGGCGCTCGGGGTGGAGGCTTGGGCCCGGCCTGGCGACTCCCGCCGGGCGTGTGCAGGTTCTTGGCGGGCGCTTGAGGGGTGATGCTAAGGACTTCCCCCCGAAAGTGCTTTCGGTTCCGCCGTGAGTCTTGATGAACAAGGTCCGGGCGGGCGGGCTCTGGGCGCCGGAAGTCGGGGGTGCGACGCGGGCCCCGGCTGGGCTCCGGAGGCACTTCGTACGCCCGGACGTTCGGAGCCCGGACAGGGACTACCATCGCCTGTCGGCGTATCTGACCTTCCTCGGACCGGGCGTACTCTTCGAAGTACGTCATGAGCTGCGCCACCGAAGAGATGGGCTTCCGGTGGAGCTTGTCGAGGAGACCTGGGTGGGTGACGCCTTCCCGGACCGCGTCGATGACTGAAGAAGCCGAAAGCCCCTTGATCTGAGCTTTGGTGTGCGCAAAGCGCTGGGAGTATTGCCGCAAGGTCTCTCCGGGTTGCTGCTTCACTTGAAAGAGGCTCCCGGTGGACATAGGGGCCACGAAGGTCCCCTGGAAGTTGTTGACGAACTTCTTTTTCAGCTGCTCCCACGAGTGGATGGTCCCTGGCCGGAGGGACCAGAACCATCGAAGGGCGATCCCTTCGAGCGCCAGAGGGAAGCATTTGGCCATGGCATCCCGGCTCCCCCCAGACGCTTCTATCGCCAGAGCGTAAGAGCGAGAGAACTCGCCGGGGTCGGAGTCCCCGGAGTACTTGGGGAGCTTGGCGGCGCGAAAGTTCGAATTGAAGCGCACCCTCTGGAGGTCCGAGTGCAGGGGAGAGTCCTCATCGTATGATGCGTTCTCCTCTTCCGGGGGGTTCTCGTCGTCGCTCAGGTCCGTGACCGCAGCTCTCGCGGCGCGGAAGGCTGCCGGAGGGGCCGGAGGCCGGAGCGACGCTTCCTGACGCCACAAAGCCAGCTCCGCCTTCAGCCTGGCGTTTTCGGCGGCCAGGGCATCGGCTTGGCTCCCGCTTCCCCCGGAAGTTGTGTCGGGGTCCAGCGAGCGGACGTAGTCTGTCTGAAGGGACACTACTACTGGAGGTCCGCCCGGGAGATGCTGCTCCGGCGGCCCGCCTGGCGACCCGGCCAGGTTGGCGGAGGTCGGCTCGGGCAGGCCGTCGGTGCCTTGAGCTCCGGGCGTCTCTTCTTGCAACTGGGCGGAGCCCGCTGGAGGCGCCGCTCCGACGGTTGTGGTGATGGGAGCTGAAGGATTGGGGTCGTCGGCCGGGGCGGGCTCGCCCCCGGCGGTTCGAGTCGACCTGCGCAGGGGGGCCGTGCTCGCTCCTTTCCGGCTCGACATGCTTTGGGTGGATGGGTGTAGAGGACACTAGCTTTTCGGACTAGGCTCCCCACGGACGGCGCCAACTGTTGGAATGACGGATCGAGCCAGCAGGTTTTTGTGTGGAAAGTGAGAGTAGTGTATTCAATGCCTTGATCGGCCTGCCTGTTACAACTGTAGTGAGGGGTATTTATAGGGCGCCCCGCCCAGAGGACTAAGCGCCTCCGGGCTGCCAACGGCCACCCGACCAACCCTGACTGGTAGTACAGACAAAATAGGCGATACATAGTACAGACAAAGGGATACATAGTACAGACAAGAAGATTCGACTCTGACAGCGTATCAACCGTGTCGGGTGCTTCCTGCGCCGCCCGACACGGCTCAGAAGATCGCGATCCTGTCCTTTCGTACGACCGCCTAGTCCTTTTCCCGCCACGACTCTCTTCGGGTCCGTCCTGCCGGATCGGCCTCGGGCCTCGGGCCTTCGGCCTCCGGAAGGCGAGCTCGCGTGTCCTACGCCGAGGGGCGACCTCCGGCTTCCTCCCACCGGAAGGTGGCCTCTGGCCTTGCTCCTCTGGAAGGTGACCTCCGGCTTCCTCCCATCGGACGGTGGCCTCTGGCCTTGCTCCTCCGGAAGGTGGCCTCCGGCCTTGCTCCCCCCGAAGGTGGCCTCCGGCCTCGAACCTCCGGAAGGTGACCTCCGGCCTTGCCCCTCCGGAAGGTTGCCTCCGTCATTAGGCCAGGGCCCTCCGGCCGGGGGCCCACCCCGTCGACTCTAGGGATTATCTCCCCCAACAGGCATCTTGCTATATTCCCATGCGAAACAATCGACATACGACCGAATCAACTTTATTACTTTGGCCTTTTCATCATGCTGTAAATGTTGGTTTACAAAAGTCGCCCTTGGGATGCTACCATCGCCTATGTCTATTTCTTCTAAAGGGTCGTCCGACGCAAAACCTTGTCCTAATTTCTCTACTTCGCTAAAGTTTTCGATCGCTTCGGCAATATTGTCTTTAACAGACCGATATTGCTCTACACAAGACTTCAGCCAATCTAGATTACTTTTGCTAGACATGACTACTAATTTAGAAACAGTCGTGCTACACCAGCCGGCTTTACAGCCACTGGTACGAAACGTCCTCCGGACACACTAACAAAGTCGTAATCCGAAAGATCTCTGTTGGGGGAGGTAATCCCGACGGCTGAAGGGGGCCCACAACCAGGGGGTCCGAGGCCTAGCACCGGAGGCCACCCTCGGCCCACAGTAGCGAACCCAAGAGGAGTCTTGGCGGGAAAAGGACTGGACAAGTACACGGCGGGATAGGATCACGGTCCTGTGAACCGTGTCAGGCAGCGTAGGCAGCGCCCGACACGGTTGATACGCCGTCAGAGTCGAATCTTCTTGTCTGTACTATGTATAGTCCATTTTGTCTGTACTGTTGACCGGCCGTTGATCGGGTATCCGTTGGTGGACCAGGGGCGCTTGGCCCTCTGGACGGGGCGCCTTATAAATACCCCTCAACTATAGTTGTAACGGACAGGCTCAAGGAGCATTGAATACACCGCTCTCATTTCCACTAAGAAAACCTGCTGGCCCGATCTGTCGTTCCAACAGTTGGCGCCGTCCGTGGGGATCTTAGTTCAAGAAGCTAGCGTCCTATACACCCACTCACCAAGAAAGCATGTCAAGTCGAAAGGGAGCAATCACGGTTCCCCCGCGCCGGTCAGCCCGCACCGCCGGGGTCGAGCCCGCCTCGATCCCCGACCCCAACCCTTTGGCCACTGCCGTTGCGCCGGTCGGGGCGCCCTCCCTGGAGCCAACCCAGGCGCCGGAAGGGATGCCCGAGGCCGGAGGCCCTGTTGGCGTACCTGAGCCAACCTCCGTCAACCTGGCAGGATTGCCGGAGGAGCTGCCAGAGCAGCACATTCCAGGCGGACCCCCGGTGGTGTCCAGCCGGAGGGTGCGCTTCGGCTCAAAGTTTCGCGCCGCCAAGCTTCCCAAGTACTCCGGGGACTCCGACCCTGGGGAGTTCTCCCGTTCCTACGCCCTGGCAATAGAAGCGTCCGGAGGGAGCCGGGACACCATGGCTAAATGCTTCCCCTTGGCGCTCGAAGGGATCGCCCTCCGGTGGTTCTGGTCGCTCCGACCCAGGACCATCCATTCATGGGAACAGCTGAGGAAGAAATTCATCAACAATTTCCAAGGGACCTTCGTGGCCCCCATATCCACCGGGAGCCTCTTCCAAGTGAAGCAGCAACCCGGGGAAACCTTGCGGCAATATTCCCAGCGCTTCGCACACACCAAGGCCCAGATCAAGGGGCTCTCGGCTTCCTCCGTCATCGATGCGGCCCGAGAAGGCGTCACCCACCCAGGCCTCCTCGACAAACTTCACCGGAAGCCCATCTCTTCGGTGGCGCAACTCATGACATACTTCGAGGAATACGCCCGGTCCGAGGAGGGCCAGATGCGCAGGCAAGCGATGATAGTTTCCGTCCGGGCCCCGAGCGCCAGGACATATGAAGCCCCCCCGGACCACAGCCGGGGAGTGCGCCATGCTTCCGACTTCCGCCGACAAGAGCCCGGTCGGCAGGATTCCATCCATCGGGACTCCCGACGGGGCCGTAAGCATCTTCAGGGGGAGGTCCTCAGCATTACCCCCCGAGCCCCCGCCAAGCATCTGCACACGCCCGGTGGAAGCCGCCCGGTCGGAACCAAGCCTCCACCCCGAGCGCCTTCCGGAGAAACCTTCTACTGCAGCGTCCACGGCGAGAACCAAAGCCACGACACCGACTCCTGCCGGACCATACTCGCCCTTCGCAGCGACTACTTCGAGCGCAACGCCGGTCGCGGCTCCACCGACAGGGGGGTTCCTACCCCTCGCCTAGAAGCGGTCCAGGTAGTTGGGCGCCGCGATGAGCCGGAAGCCTTGACCCTGACCCCGGAGTTCGGCGGGGTCGCGGCCCCCAAGCTCAAGGGTGCGCCGGATCGGGGGAAGCGAGTGGTCCTCCCCATATCCGGAGGAGGAGCCCTGGGGGCTCTTTCCAAGCGGCAGCGCCGGGACTACGTTCGGGACGTCGGACATATCGGCACGTCCGGCCCCGCGACCCTCCCGGATTGGTCTCATGTCCCCATCACCTTCACCGCTGAAGATGCCTCCGGAGTCAAGTTCCCACACGCCGACCCCCTCGTCATCTCAGCAGACATCACCGGAGTTGAGGTGCGTCGCATACTGGTCGACGGAGGCATTTCCGCTGACATCATCTTCGTGCAGGCTTTCGATCAGCTGTGCCTGTCGCGCAAGCACCTACTGCCAGCCTCGCGTCCGCTCCAAGGCTTCGCGGGCCCCCTGCTGGACGCCCTGGGCCAGGTCGTGCTGGCGGTGACCTTCGGCGACTCCCCTCTCCAGCACTGCGAAGAGATCCTGTTCGACATGGTCGACGCTCCGTACGCCTACAACGCTATCTTCGGAAGGGGGATGCTCAATCGCTTCGGAGCCATCGCCCACCACAACTACCTCTGCCTCAAGATGCCGACCCCTGGAGGGGTGTTGTCGGTCCTAGGTGACCAGGCCGCAGCCCGCCGGGTCGAGTACGGTCATTCAGTGCCATTGGAGCCGCGGCAGATTCACAGTGTCCGCGAAGGCGCCGAAGGAGCCGACCTCCCAGGAGGCGGAGACCCCGGGCAGAAGGGCCGCCCCGCCAAACCTCTCCGGAGGGGGAAGTCATTACCAAAATCTTGACCCACGAAGGGAAGGAGTACCCGATCAAGTTCGGAGGGGGTCTAGAACCGGAGGTGTCGGCGCAGCTTGAAGCCATCATCCGCGGCAACCTCGACGTCTTCGCATGGTCCGACGAAGACATTACCGGCGTCGACCGCTCGATCATCGAGCACTCGCTGGCCGTCGACCCGAAGGCATGGACGGTCCGCCAGGGGCTCCGGAGGCTTTCCACCGAATGGGCCGAGCTCGCCAAGGCCGAGACGGAGAAGCTGCTTCGAGCAGGGGTGATCCGGGAAGTGAGTCATACTGACTGGTTGTCCAACCCAGTGTTTGTCCAGAAGAAAACATCTGGCAAATGGCGTATGTGTATCGACTTTACTTCTCTAAATAAAGCTTGCCCCCGTGACCCCTACCCCCTGCCTCGCATTGACCAACTGTTGACTCCACAGCCGGCGCAGAACGCCTCAGTTTCCTCGACGCTTATTCGGATACCACCAAATCTGGTTAAAGCCCGAGGACCAGGTGAGACAGTTTGTCACCCCGCCGAGTATTCTGCTACATCCGGATGCCATTCGGCCCTCCGCAATGCAGGGCCACCTTTTCAAGACTAATCTCAAAGCCATGGGTCATCAGTTGAGGCGTAACGTGGAAGCATATATGGACGACATCGTCATCAAAAGCGCACCAGAGCCACCACGGTCTCGGACATAGCGGAGAACCTTCGATAGCCTCCGACGGTGTGGAATCCGGCTCAACCAGAACAATGGTGTCTTCGGAGCACCGCGCAGGGAA
>JAAALK010000287.1:2687568-2796994 GCA_019279435.1 Zizania palustris
TTGTGGTCCATCCGGACAACCACTTCCCGGGCCACCGGCTTCACTCCATTCTGCCTCTTGTTCAGCGACGAAGCAATGACCCCAACGGAGCTCCGAGCCGGTTCGCTACGCGTCACAACGCCCGAGGCCAACGACGAGCGCACCGTCTCCCTCGACCTGGCCGAAGAGACACGGCTCCGAGTCGTTGCCAACCTCTCTCAGTATCAGAAGGAGACCAAGGCATGGTACGACCCGAAGGTCAAGCGCAATGAGTTCCAACCAGGGCACCTCATCCTTCGCACGGTGGTCGCTCCCGCCAAGTTGGGCAACAAATGGGAAGGGCCGCACATTGTAATAAAGTCCGGACGACCGGGCTCCTACCAGCTCGCCACCCTAGAAGGCGAGGAGCTGAAGCATACTTGGCACGCGGAGCACCTGAAGCGTTACTTTCCGTAGTCTCATCCATGTATTCCGATAGCAGCTGCTGGTACCCGCTTTTGTATCTAAATTGCGTAATAAAATCACCAGACAAGTGTTTTCGCCCCGAACGAAACACGCAACGACTCTAAGAATCTCGCTTCACCAAAGCAACCGGGTTCCGAGCTCCGGCTCGAAGCACCCTCGCTATCGGGTTCCGAGCTCCGGCTCGAAGCACCCTCGCTATTGGGTTCCGAGCTCTGGCTCGACGCACCCTCATTACCGGGTTCCGAGCTCCGGCTCGACGCACCCTCACTACCGGGTTCTGAGCTCCGGCTCGAAGCACCCTCGCTACTGGGTTCCGAGCTCCGGCTCGAAGCACCCTCGCTATTGGGTTCCGAGCTCCGGCTCGACGCACCCTCGCTCTTGGGTTCCGAGCTCCGGCTCGACGCACCCTCGCTATTGGGTTCCAGGCGCCGGCTCGACGCACCCTCGCACTCGGATTCCTAGGCCCCGTCCGAAGTATGCCGCCCCCGTCTGCGAAATGCATTCACCGCGCCTTCCTCCTAGCTGGTTAGCGCCCAGCCGGCAAACCGACTACCCGCTAAGGAGGGGGGAAGGGAAGGAGCAAGGCAAAAGACTTCAACAGGGGGGAAGGGAAGGAGCAAGGTGAAAGACTTTAACCGCACATATTGGAAACACGAAGGGCGTACAATGTTTATTACAAGTCAAGGGTAGAAGAGAGGAATCAAGAGAAGTTCTCATCCAAGCCAAGCAAGAACCGAAGGCCCCCTCGGTCGGAGTTCGCACGGACCTCTCCTTCCTCCTCCTTCGCTCCTACTCCTTCTTCTGGGCGTGAAAGGCCCTCTGGTCCTCTTGAAGTTGGGCCCAGCTACGCAGATCGCCCCCCCCGAGGGGCGCTTCGTCCAAGCCGGCATCCGTATCAGACCAGTCAACCGGTTCGGGAGATGAAGACAGGGAGCAGGGCCCTCTTTCTTCTTCCTTGATATGGTTCAGAACCCCTCGGAGGACGTCAGGGTCCGCACGCCCGTCACTGCTACGAGGAAGAACGAAGCGTGCAGGCCAGTTCGCTCTCAGAACCTCGAAGATAGCCCATCGATGTCGAAGGGCATCGTCAAATTCAAGCACTTCGACGTCGCAGTCGCAGTCATGGACACCCTGAGTGAGCCCCAGAAAAGTACTCTTTATTAATATATGATTAAGTTTCCTAAGCTATTACAGGCTAAGGAAACGATAGACTCTAAAAAGATACACCTTCGGGTCCGGCTGACGGGACGAGACCGAAGGCTTCGAGGGAGCCAGAGGACCACGTGTGTGGAGCGCCTCCTCTAGCCAAGCCTTGATCGCTTCAGGACCCTCGGTCTGCCAGACCGCCTTGAGCACCCTCCAGGACTGGTTCAGCGCAAGGCTCGGCATCCGGAGGTGATCCCCCATGAAGGTGACCGGATGCAGGCTCGAAAACGAAGGAAGTGGAAGCCCAGACGCTTCGAGATGCCGAAGGATCCCATAAGCGGCCACCCGAGCAGACACCTCGCCGTACTGCGCCACGATAAGGTGTATTTCCCGGATCGCGGACTGGATAAACTTCACCCGACGGACCAGGGGCTCCCGGGCGATGTCAAACGTGCCGCAGCCAATGCCGTAGCGCGCTATCACTTTCCGGAGGGACTCCTCGGCGTCAGCCGCCGTCTTCCTGGCCTCGGCAAGTGCCTCGGTCATCGCCCCGTTCCGGGCGTTGAGGTCCACCTCGACCCACTCCATCTGGGCCACCCGGGTCTCGAGGGCTTCGGCGTTAGCTGCCGCTTCCAAGGCTTGGGTCCGGAGCGCGGACACCTCCCCCTCGAGCCGCTCCGCTTCCGCGGCCCAGGACCGAAGCCCCTCTCCTTCGGCAGCTCGGACTCGGAGGGCGTCGATCTCCGCCTCCAGCTCGTCGGCTCGGGCGGCCCGAGCACGGAGCCCCTCCAACTCCGCGACGCGGGTCTTGAGGGAGTCCATCTCCGCCACCTGGGCCTCGAGTGCTTCGACCCTTGCTGCCCGGAGCCGAAGGGCCTCGACCTCCGATGACCGCTCGCGAGCCAGCCTCTCCGCGGTAGCCACTCGGGTCGCGAGTTCCGCGACGTCCGCCTCGCAGCGTTGGCGTTCGGAGAGCAGGGCCATCAGCTGCCCCTGCTCCAATGCAACCACCTGCACGCAAGGAAGATGATCAGAAGAAGAGCTAGGGGCTCATCAAATGCACTCTAAGAAAGTACCTGTCCCGCTGTAGTCTCGATGGCCCTGCCGAGGTCCAGGCCATCTGATAGCCCAGTTCGCCTATTACTGGGGCCTCACGCAGCCGCAAGTAATAATCGTGGACCGGGGCCACCCTAGACGCGAAGTCCTCACCGTCCGCCAAGAAGGGGCGCAGGAGGGGCACGGTGGCGCGCGTGCCTCGAGGGTTGGAAGGAGGCTGGGGCCGGACCCCTACGTCTTCGACGGCCTCCAGGGAGGCCCTTTTGGAGGCTCCGGACTCCGTTCCGTCCTGCTGGCCCGAAGCCTCCCTCGTGCCGACAGGGGCTCCGGACCTCACATCCGGAGCATCGTCAGGGAGCGGGGCGGCTGGCTCGATGCCCCGGGCCGATGTGCCTGTGCAGGCGAGCAAGAGCTTAGGCCGAGAAGGCCCCAACGTTTAAGGAAAGGATGGGTAAACTGTCGTACCTTCGTCCGCAACGTCGGCAAGGTCCTCTGGAAGCTGGATGGGCCCCGACGGGCTCGGGCGGTAGAAGAGGATGTCGATGGAGTTCACCGGGGAGCCCGCCGCCACCGCGGCGAGCTCGGCCTCTATGTCGGCGCTCTTCTCAACGGCGCCGAGCGGGTCAACCAGCCCCCCACGGTCCAAGTTGTTCGTTGCCCTACTCCCGTGGGAGCTGACGGAGCCCCCCTCCGAAACCGGTCCGCGCGAGGGAGCGGTCTCGGGGCACGGCGTCGCTCCGATGACAGGCGCCTCCTGCCTAGGCCCCGGCGTGGGCTCCGTCGGACCCGAGCGAGGGGGAGCATCTTCGCTCCTTCTAGCGCCCGGCCGAACCAACGGGGTCGGGTCCGGGGTTATCAAGGGGTCTCCCGACTCCGACTGGGCCCCGTCACTAGAACCTCCGCACTCGGAGTGGGAGGCGGAGGAGCGTCCCGGAGAAAGTTGCCTTGGCCCCTTCACTATCTTCTTCTTCTTGTGGGGCGGCGAGGAGAGAGGCCCCCATCAGCGTCGCCTACCTTCCTCTTTGAAACATCCTGAAGGACCTCACCCTCCGGAAGGGGCGGAGGCGAGAGCTCGAGCGCCCCCCACACTCTGTTGGAGCGCTCCCAGGAGCCCACCAACTCCATTCGCCGGGTGCGCTCGGCCGCGGTAGGGACTCCAAGAATCCTCTCCATCATGCGGGCCACCTCCTCGGGAGTCCGGGCAACAAGCGACCCTGCATTCGATTATCAGGACCGGAGCCCCCTTCGGGCACGAAGACAGGAATAATAGTGACGGGGGCAGACACTTACCAAGCTGGCAGGAGAGCTCCGCTGGCATCGACTCGTCCCGGCTGCTCCGGAGCGACGCTGGCCACTCCCCCTTTAGCGGAGGGATCTCGAGGGCCCCGAACTCCTCCGCTAAGTCCCGCATGCTCATTCGGCGGGCGACGATTTGAAGAAGCTGGATCCTCGCGGAGATCGACCCGGCGTTGGCCTCGATGCGCGCTTCCCTCCGGAACCAGATATGGCGCGGGATTCCGGCGAGGCCGGAGCTGAGCCCCACGCGGACATAAAACCACCGGTTCACCCATTTCGAGTACCACCTTTCGTTGGTGGCCTTCGCCGGGAAGGAGTCCGCGTACTTCCTTCGGAGCTGGAAGTTGATGCTCCCGAAGGCCAATATCTGGCCTCCCTTCTTCTTCGGCTGGCAGAGAGCCTCGTGCATCTCCGCGAAAACTTCCGCCCTCCCTTCGCAGCCTTCGGCGCGCATGGCCCACTCGAAAATGGCGAGACGGGCCACGGCGTTGTGAGACAGTTGCGGGAGCTCCAGGTGGAACGCGTCCAACACCCCGACGAGGAGCTCCGATGCGGGGAACCCCAGCCCCGTGTCGAAGAAAGCTTCAAAGACGACGACCTCGCCTTCTCACGGCTGCGGGGCCGTCTCTCGACTAGGCTTCCTCGCCGGCGTCTCAGGACCAAGGCGGGCCCTGGTTGCTTGCTCGATGGACGCCTCGGTGCACGCGGATGGGCCGAGCTCCAGGGTCTACTCTTGAAACCGCTCGGAGGCAGGGCGGAGCTCGCGCGCGCCGCGCGCCTCCGACGAGTCCGTCGCTGTCGCCGCCGCCGCTGCCACCATCTGGCGCTGCAAGAAGCGCGTGTCCATTGCCATTGCCGGGACGACGCTCCTCACCAACGCTCAAAGAGACGAGAGGGGGCTTGGAGCTCAGGAAGCGAGACGAATCATGGACGAAGTGGCTAGAATGGGCGCAGCAAGGTGAAGAAGGGAGAGGAGGGCGCGCAGTGAGTTATATTTAAAAGCAAGACCGTCGGTCCCTCTTCCGGCTCGATCGGCGTGTGAACGCGGCGGCTGGATGGCGCCGCATTTAAAGCCAACCGACGCATCGGGGCATGGCGGCTCCCCAACGATTCGCCTCCCCGATGCCGTTTGCGCACGCATTAACTGCTTCCGGCGGCGCCTGGCCGCCTCCTCGGGGCCAGAGGCCCCCGGTCAAGGTGTGCGTGCATCTCGCGAGCCCGGTCAAACTTCTCTCGGCCCAGTCATGCCTCCCTGCTTCGGATCCCTTCCGCATTCATCGAAGAGGTCCGCGCTGTGGCCATACTCAGCACCCCACTGTAAGTTACGTACTTTTGAAAGTTGTCGGAATTATCATGTGCACTTCCACCCTCTCTTAACACAGGGCTCCCGAGAGGAAAGAAGCAAGGGCTACTGTTGGGGGAGGTAATCCCGACGGCTGAAGGGGGCCCACAACCAGGGGGTCCGAGGCCTAGCACCGGAGGCTACCCTCCGGGAGCAGGACGCCGGAGGCCACCCTCTGGGAGCAGGGCACCGGAGGCCACCCTCCGGGAGCAGGACGCTGGAGGCCACCCTCGGCCCGCAGTAGCGAACCCAAGAGGAGTCCTGGCGGGAAAAGGACTGGACAAGTACACGGGGGGACAGGATCACAGTCCTGTGAACCGTGTCAGGCGGCGTAGGCAGCGCCCAACACGGTTGATACGCCGTCAGAGTCGAATCTTCTTTTCTGTACTATGTATAGTCCATTTTGTCTGTACTGTTGACCGGCCGTTGATCGGGTATCCGTTGGTGGACCAGGGGCGCTTGGCCCTCTGGACGGGGCACCTTATAAATACCCCTCAACTGTAGTTGTAACGGACAGGCTCAAGGAGCATTGAATACACCGCTCTCATTTCCACTAAGAAAACCTGCTGGCCCGATCCGTCGTTCCAACAATCGCTACTTGATAGACATTCTACTTTGTTGTGAATGGCGTCAATGGATACATTGGCCAATGCTACATGGGCCGAAGTATCTACGGGTATGACCTCTACTTCATCGTCGTCCCACTGAATTAGGCATTGGTGCAAAGTAGAAGGAATGCAGTAGTTTGCGTGAATCCAGTCACGCCCAAGCAGCACATTGTAGTTACCTTGCACATCGACGACGAAGAATGTTGTCGACAAAGTCTTGTTGCCTACTGTCAACTCCATGGAGAGCACACGCCTTTGGCCTCGGAACTGTCGCCGTTGAAGCCATTGAGCATCAAGTTGGTTTTCTTCAGGTCCTCCTCATCCCTACCAAGTTTCTTCAATAGCGAGTAAGGCATTAGGTTAACAGTGGCGCCACCATCAACAAGCATCCTGGAGATCGGCTTCCCATCAATGTGACCTCTGACGTAGAGAGGCTTTAGATGGCGAATCGTATCCTCAGGTTTCTCAAAAATAGCATTGCCTGGGCCGAGGTTCAACTGAGTGACCTTGGCCTCATCCTGTGGTAGGGCGAACTCGGTGGGTAGCATGACAACGTTGATGTCCATTACCTAGGGTGCGGGTCCCTCAAAGACGGGCGAGTAGTCGTCGCCGAGCATGTCGTCATCGTCGTCGTTCGGACTAGGAGCCGTGTTGGTTATCTCAACCGGTTTTATCATCCATAACTATCTCATCACTGGCCGAGTGCGTATTTCTTCAAAGATAGCATCTCACTCATCCTCGGCTTCCTTCTCGCGCATCTCTTGCACCCGTAGGCATTGCAGACATCTCTTCTGTGATTAGGACATACCTGGAGGTGCCCAAGATGGTCGTGGCTTGGTACCAGGCACCACTGCCTTGTTCCTGTTATTTTTGGCCAAAGGGGTACTGCCCAGCTCAGCCTCACGTGCTTTATAATCATAGGGGCCTTCGCTGCGGACCCTGCCAATCGGACCAGCCTCGTTGGTCTCATCGGACCAGGCTGCGGGGTGGGCTTTGACCGAAGTAGGAGACTTACCTTTGTTAGGCTTCGATGAAGGGGCCTTCAGGATTGGGACTTCCTGAGACCCTATTCTGACTATGATAGCTTCGGACCGCCTGTCCTTTGCCTCTTCGTAATCATCTTCTTTTACTTCGTTCTGCGTGAGTCGATTCAGAGGTACCGCAGACAACCTGTGGATGATGCCCCCCTCTGTTGTGTCTATTTATCCCTGTTAGTCACAATACTCTGAAGGAAAACAAGGAACAGTGTTATGCTATAGAGGGTGCTCTGATTGTGATACGTACGGAGCCCATGGGGTTCCCGCCTAGTTGTATGGTGAGGGCATCGGTGGCTCCAGTGGCTTCGCCCACTATGAGCGAAACCCGTAACCCGAATGGGGGTTCGGCTAGGTTGACGGTACCTCGGACCATATTAGTGAGGGGTCCTGCCAGGCCGGAGGCACGTTCGGCCAGTGCGGGCCAAAGCCTCCCATCGGAGGGTTCGTCTAGAGCAGGGCCGGGTTTGGCCATTGGGGGTCGAACTCGTTCTATGTGGTACTCGACCATTGGGGTACGAGGCCACTATACGGAGGGCTCGGCCACTGGGGTTCGAAGCCACCGTAGGGGGTGTTAGGCCACTGTGGCCCGAAGTCCTCATGCGGAGGGTTCGACCATTGTGGTCCGAAGCCACTATGCGGTGGGTTCGGCTACTGTGGTCCGAAGCTACCCTCCGACCGCTTGGGTCCCTTCGGCTGACTTAGCCTTTTGGTGCGGGGCCTGTTTCCTTAGATTTTCTTTAGTGCTTGTTTAACAACATCTGATATGTTACCTTCGGCTTCTTGCGAGCCCTAACCGAAGGATATGTGCGAACATTACGCTTCCACACTCCTACTTCAGGGTCCTTAGGTACAAGTGTACATGTGCGCGATCCTCTAATGACGACTGCTTTCCCCTTAGTTGACTCGGCCTATTCTGGCTGAATCAGCACTCTCTTTGTTCAGCTTCATCTTTGGACTAGGGTCTATCTTCAATCCTCCTTCTATGGACGATTGAACTTGTCGACGAAAAACATTGTAGTCGTTAGTGTAATGCGAATGCGAATCATGCCACTTACAATATAGGTGTTTCTTTAGCTCGTCGGCAGATGGAATGACTTGGCCTTTAGGCAACCTAAGAAGCTGGTTCTTCAAGAGGAAATCAAATATTTTTTCACACTTAGTTATATCAAACGAGTACTTGACCTTGTTAGGCCGATTCTTGGTGGGAGACGGTCGTAACTCGGAGCAAGTAACAGGCTTACCTTTAGCATTCCAAACCCATTCGGTCACGTACATGTCGGTCGAATCCTCTTCCTCTTCTGATTCCCCCTCGTCAGAGTGCTCCATGATGTGGACTTCATCCCTAGGCTTGTTAAACGTCTAAATAAACTTTTTGTCCTTAGCTCGGCCTTCTTGGACCAGAGCGTATTGCAATACTTGGCTAACTTCTAAAAAGTGTTGGTTGTCTAGTCTATCCTTAATCTCATAATGCAACTCGCTAAAAGCTAGATCCGCCAAATCTCTCTCTAAAATATTAAGACTAAAACACCGATTTCTAGTATCTCGAAAACGCTTAATATACTCAGAGACACTCTCGCTAGATTTCTATCTAACCGATGTTAAGTGTGAAAGCCTAAGTTCTATCTCTCCCGTGTGAAAAAGTCGTGGAATTTTTGTTTTAATTCAGCCCATGTTTGGATAGAATTCGGTGAGAGTTGCTAAAACCAAGTGAAAGCGTTGCCGGATAGTTAGAGAGAAAACAATCTAAGCTTTAAAGCGTCTGACCCACTAGCTTTCCCACACTGTGCTAGAAATTGACTAACATGCTCTAGTGTGGTTTTGTTACCCTCACCTTCGAACTTGGTGAATTCAGGGACTCTATAGCCATGAGGGTAAGGTATCGTATCGAAATGATCGGGGTACGGCTTTCGGTAAACTCTGGCTCGACCCATAGGTACGAAGGCGGTGCACTCCCTAAATAGCGCGCGGATCCGTTCCTCAATGTCATCCTGGCCTACCACCTGCGCGTGTCTCTCATGCAGGCGTGCGACACGTGGTGGGATGTCGATGTGTCGACCATGGGTTTCCTCCTCATGTGCTGGCTGCATGACGTGCTCGAGCCTATGCGCATGTGCATGCGGCGCGGGCAGCGTGGGTAAAGCTGGCGCCTGTGCAGCTGGAGGCAGCGCATGGTGAGTAGTGCTGGCTTGGCCGTAAGCATAATGACTGGTCTCGACCATGGATATCGAGGCCGGAGACATAATGGTTTTGCCAGTACTACCGTCAGTTTTGTTGTAAATGTTATTCATCGGACGTATACTAGCAATAGGAGCTGGAGGTACGGCCTCGGTAAAACCGAACCTTCTAAGCATCGCCTCTACTTGAGAGATAACTACTGAATCTAAACGGTTGGCTAGATAAGCGCTAATGGCTTTATCTACTGATGCGGCTATCTTTTGCTCAATCTCTAAAGAAGATAAACGAGGCGATACTGGTGTTACCTAGATCCAAGCGAGGTCGGGGACATTGACGTCGCGCTTGATGAAGCCTGCACGTGTCTTGACGTAGCTCCCAAGCATGAGGTCTTGGAGTGCCTTCATCTTTGACTCAATCTCTGCTCTGTTCTCTGCGGGAATATCTTCAAGGGTAGGCATCATGATGTTGTGGTTGTCGATATCTGTGCCTCCCATGGGATCCATCGGCGATGTAGACGTAGTAGTTGTTGTAGACGTTCCGGCGGTCAATGTAGACGTACCCATCATGTTGGCGTAGCGCTCCCCAGCGGAATCGCCAAAAAGTGTGTTGACATGAAAACGTGCCCCCACACTTGGGTCACTTCGATGATCCAAAAGTGTGCGGATACTTAGGGACAAGCCTAAGTGTAATACAACACCAACGTCGCGGTCTGACTACCCTTAACCGTGGTAAGGGGTGGAGTCGCCAGGTAATTAGATCACACAAAAATAATCCAATTAGCCGAAAGAAATATATTAAACAGAACAAATCAGCAAGCCGAGCGGAGCCTGATTGATCCGAAGTGTATAGTGCGAAGGATATCGCCGAAGGGTACCTTCGGCGTCTGATGCGAAGGGTCCCGCCGAAGGGTGCCTTCGGCGTTCGGACTGATCTGGCCGAAGACTGGCTCCAAACAGATCTTGATGCGATAATTACCTCCGACCAGTGGGGTTCGGCGCGAAGTCTCTGACACAATAAAATAACTTAGACACAATGCGCGGGCATGACTTCATCTGACGCGGGGTACGAGCATGGCGAAGCCTGTCGTGACTAAGCCTGTTGTGAAGCGTGTTGGCATGTGGGACTTGGTCAAACCAACAACAGCGTGACGGTCCAGCACGGGTAGTCGAAGCAGTAGTCTCGCCGAGGGGTGTTCTGACAACCTCTGAAACTAATCTCTTGGTTTCGGACACCTCCGGTGAAGTGGCTCCAAACGTGGAAACCTACAACAGAATAGATATCAAGTACCAATTCGGCTTGGGGACCGAATTCTGCTAAGTGTTTCACTAGGGGCGAAGGTAGCAATTTGTTACACAAATTAGCGGATACTTCACAGGCGAAGTAACAAGGCGATAGCAATCTATTACGTAGATTAACAGATACTTCACAAGCGAAGTAACAAGGATTACCACTGTTCCGAAATGGCCGTCGGAGGGCTTCCAGGCAAACCCATGAAGATTGCAGAAAAGTAAAGGTAAAAGTAAAGGTACGGTTCAAAGCTAGGGCTTTGTGTTGATTTGTGTTGGGTGTTAATGAACTGGCCTCACCCCTATATTTATAGGGGCTAGACTTCTAATCTCTAAGCCTAATCTGATAGGATTCGGCTTAATCACGCGTAGGGATAAAACTTAGCCAGACTCGGACTCAACTCTATCTCTAATTTCCTGCCCGAAGTGGGCCTTCGGCTAGGCCGCCGAAGCCTGCCCCTCGGGCCGAAGCTTCGGTGAGGTGGGCCTCCGAAGGCCTTCAGGCCGAAGGTAGCAGGCCTATGGAAACTTCTGAAGCCCATAGCTCGATTGGCCTTCAGCCCTGTAGGGCTTCGGCCTAGTACATGACATGTGTATTTTTGGCCCAAATTACCAAAATTGATATTTTGATAATCTTAATCATTGATGCCATTTTTTGCTATCAACAATATGTTCGAGCAAATGCTCAAACAGGAGACAACGCATGAAGAGTAACTACTTATCCTCATTTTGTGTGCATCTACTATTTTATTCCAGGACATTTTGTGATAGATTAAATTGCTACGATCAGCTTATTTTTCAGACTTCACTGTGTATTTTAATTGATTAAATATTTGTGAACTATGATGATTCGATATGTGTCTGTCACTATGTGAGATGTTAGTTGTTTCATTGTTCTAATCTGTGAGGAGTTTTAATCTACCTTTAAGCACTATGGTGGTGCCTTTTCAATTAGGACACCGGTTGTTTTTAGGGTAGATTATTTTCAGTACTTGTGATTTGTTCAGATGTTTGTCTATTGAGGTTCGTTGGGTATTGGGAGAAGGCCATTGATTCGTAAGTATTTTTAAGGCACTCATTCACCCCCCTCTAGTCTCTACTCTCGGTCCTACAAGTGGTATCAGTTCCTGGTTAGAGTTTTTTCATACCTTAACCGGTTCTAACCCAAGGTAGCAATCATGACTTCTTCTAGCAAGGTTCCGTCCCTTGAGGTTTTTGGCAACAACTATTGGAAGACTCGCATGCGAGCCTATCTATTGAGCTAGAGCTCAGGGATATGGGACCTGTGTGTTCATGCTACTTTTACTGTGCTTTCAGCTGTAGAGCGTACTACTCCTGTGATAGTCTCTCTACATGACCTGAACAACAAGGCAGTGAACATACTATTTCCTGGTTTAGGTCCCAGTGAGTTTGAGCGTGTTAGCCATCTCGACACTACTCGAGAGATCTGGGCTTCCCTCCAGGCTCACCATGAGGGGACAGCTCAGGTCAAGGGTTGGCTCTATTAGACCTACCGGTGTGAGTGTGAAAATTTCTCACAGAAGTCGGGCGAAACTGTTGAAGATTTGTTTGGTCATTTTCAGTCGATCATTAACAAGCTTCGGGCCAACAAGGCCGATCGTGATCAGCTGGTCTCAGATCATGAACATGCGCTCAAGGTTCTTCATACCTTGGACCCTTAGATCTGGGAGATCAAGGTATCCTCTATTGTTGAGAGCGCTTCCTATGATACCTTGACTGTCGCAGAGCTTTTCAGCAAGCTCAAGGCCTCAGAGGTTGATATCCAGTTGAGATCAAATCTCACTGGTTCTAGATCAAAAACCCTGGCACTTACGACACCTTCTGTTGATCCTGCTGCTTTGAGTTGTGCTTTGTCCTCTTTGATGTCTATCACTGAGGACCAATTGGATTTGCTAGGAGATGATGACCTTTGTCTGTTCAATAGCCGTGTTCGTCGCGTCTATGATAAAAGAATGTTCAAACGACATGGCACAAAACATGGTTGCTTTGAGTGTGGTGATCCAGGTCATTTCATTGCCGACTGCCCCAAGTGGAACACACACAAGAAGGGCACTGGTGATGGCTCCTACGACTCCAACAAGCATGACAGCTCCACCTTCACAAAAGGCAATCCCAAGACGAGGTTCTTTTGAAAGGCCCTGAAGGACTACCGGCGTGAGAACAAGAAGCGAGACAAGGCCTTCTTCGCCGAGATGGAGAGAAGATACTACAAGAGATCATTGTATTCTTCCTCTTCATCAAGCTCAAGCGATGAGGAGATCATGATCAAGAAGGGAAAAGACAAGGATGATCCGGCGGGCCTCTACTTCATGTCCTTCGGGGACAAGCCGAAGAGCCGCTCACACCACAGCCGAAGATCCTGCAAGGGCGTCTGCTCAATGGCTATTGGGGATAAGGAAGACAAGGGCTTCCCCAACGACGATGATGATGAAAAGGTATCTTCCTATGAACAAGAAGTCGTTGAATTACTTGAAGAGAACCATCAGGAGTTAAGATATCGGGAGAAATTGCTTAGAGGGGCTAAGAAGAGGATAGATGAGCTTGAGAGTGAGATTGCCATGGCCAATGGCAAGATTGAGAGTCTATCTTCTTTCCCTTGCTTGGGTGAGAGCAGTGAGTGCCCTAACTGCGAGGTGTTGTTGTGTGACCTGACGACTCTGAAGTCCAGGTACACAGAGAGGGTAGTTGAGAGAGACGCTTTGGCCACTAAGCTTGAGAGCGCTCAGCTAGAGCTAAAATATGTTCATGCCACTATCATTGTGCCTTGTAGAGACTGCCCATCCCACTTATTTGATCTAGCTGAGCTGAGAGCAAAGGGAGATGAGCAGTTGGGCAAGTTAGAGAGAGTAAGAGCTGAGCTGGAGCAGACTAAGCTTGAGCTTGAGACATTGACAGTTCCACCCACTGTTTGTGAGAACTGCTTGTCACTGAGATTGGAACTAATCAAGCTGAAAGCTGAGAAGTCTGTCCAAGTTGATGAAGAGTGTGAAATCTGCTTGTCTCAGGTAGAGGTGCTAGCTTCCTTGAGAGAGGAGCTAGCTGATGCTCAGAACGAGAACTCCTACCTCCGTTAGATCCTGAGTTGGGTGAGTGCCAGAGAGCCACAGCTCGGCATGATGATCCAGCAGTTCAAGATGCGGGATGGGTTTGGAGTAGGTTACACCTACACCAAGGCTGACTTTGAGAGTGCCCTGAGTCATGCAGTGAGTGGAGTAAGATGACTTCAGAGTAGAGATATCCCAAGACTCACTCCACTGAGTCTTTTTAGGCCTGTCAGCCCAAGGATGGAGTCTTCCAAGAACAACCTAAAGCTCCACCCAAGAACCCTATCTAGATCTCAAAGCCAAAGCATCTCCACACTTCTCTTGACTCTCTACATGGACCCTCTCACACCAAAGAGTCTACACCCAACACCACCAAGCCCAAGAACCCCAAGCCTCAACCACATCCCAAGAAGCCTACATATCATTGTGAGTACTGTTAGAGAGATGGGCATCTTGAGGAGTTTTGTTTCAGGAGGAAGCGGGTTGAGAGAATAGAGAGAGCTCTAGGTGGGCAGGAGCAGTTCTACCAGTAGGGTGGTAGACAGAGAGTCCCTCGACGCGGAGAGAGGCTAGAGGCCAGGGAGTGTTGTGTAGGTGGTGGTAGAGGAGATGGCTTTTGTGCTCGTGCTCTGGAGGGTGGTTTTCGCTCTGGCAGAGCTCCAGGTCATTCTGGATACGGCTTTGGACCTCATGGCCAAGACTTTAGGTAGAACAGATGACTGCGCTTTGAGCCACATTTTGGTCCAGACACTTATGATTCTTTCTACTTTCCTTCTTTTGAGAAGATGGTTTGACACTGGTTTATCTTTTTTGGTAAACCTGGTGTCGAACCGTTTGCTCCCCCTTATGACCATTGATATTGCATGATCGAGGCCTGGAGGACATATGGATCATGGATTCAGGATGCTCTCGCCACATGATGGGACATCTTAGATGGTTCTCCAGCCTCACTTCCCCGAGCTCCAAGGAGTATATCACTTTAGGGAACAATGGTCAAGGGAAGGTACATGGCATTGGTTCAATTCGAATCTCTAAGCATTTCTCTTTGAAGAATGTTGCTTTGGTTGGAATCTTGAGTTTTAATTTGGTCTTTGTTTCGCAACTTCTTGAGGATGGTTTAGAGGTTCGCTTTAAGAAGGACATGTCTTCTGTTATTGATTCTAGAGGATCTTTGGTTTGCTAGATCTTACCCTTTGGTAAGGTTTTTCGGATTGATTTCTCTAGTTCTTTTGGCCCTTCTCGCTATTTGTTTGTTGGATCATCTTCTGAGCTCTGATTTGCTAGCCAGATTGAGCTCTATGGACCTCATTCGAGGATTGCCCAAGCATAAGATGGAGAAGGATCTAGTTTGACATCCCAATCGTCATGGGAAGATGGTTGCTGCTTATCATGCACCTGTGACTCAAGTGATGACTTTGTACCTAGGAGAGCTGTTACACATGGATACTATTGGTCCAGCTCGGGTACATTCAGTCGGTGGGAAGTGGTACGCCCTTGTGATAGTTGACGATTTTTCTCGCTTCTCGTGGGTTTTCTTTTTAGAGTCTAAGGATGAGGATTTCCAGTTTGTTCATGATATGATTCTGAAGCTGAAGAATGAGAACAATGGTCGGATGCGAGCAATTCGCTCTGACAATGCTCAAAATTCAAGAATTCTTAGTTCGTCAGCTTCTGTAGTGATCAGGGTCTTGAGCACCAGTTTTCTGCTCCTCACACTCCCCCACAGAATGGCATTGTGGAACGAAAGAACCGCACGCTGGGCGAGATGGCCAAGATGATGCTCAATAAGCATAGGACTCCTAGGCCCTTTTAGGCCAAAGCCATGAACACGGCTTGCTATCTGGCCAACCGCATTTTTCTTAGAGCTTACTTAGGTAAGACTTAATATGAGTTGCGGTTTGGCAGATAGCCCAAGTTGAGTCACTTGTGAGCGTTTGGCTGCAAGTGCTTTGTGCTCAAGAAGGGAGGCATTTGGACAAGTTTGAGTCTCGTTGCTGGGATGGAGTTTTTCTTGGTTACGCTTTGCATTCTCGAGGCTTCCGTGTTTGGAACCTCGACTCCCAGCAGCTTGTCGAGACTTGTGAGGTTTCTTTTGATGAGTCCATGCCTTCGCTGACTCCTTCTTTTGAGCTTTCTGGAGATGATGAGCTTGGAGAGTCCATCTTCGAGGAAGATGATGACACTCCTACTATTGATGAGGGTAGGCCTTCTACACAGCCTACAGACCCCACACCTTCTAAGACTTTGATTGAGGATGAGGGCGGACCTCTTATCACTTCTTCCACTTCGATCGAGCCTCCTCAGCCAAGTCCATAGGTTCCAGCTGCTGACTCCGGTGAGGTGACCTCTGATCACCTAGGATCCCGAGCAGTTCAGCGTGATCACCCCTAAGAGCTCATCATCGGTGATCTCACTTCGAGGTCCTTGCGTTCTTCCGTTGGCTTACTTGCTGTGTTTGCCGAGTCTGCTTTTGTTGCCTCTTTTTAGCCCAGAGATGTTTCTCATGCTCTTTCTGATGCAAATTGGATAAACGCCATGCAAGAAGAGCTCGAGAACTTTGTTCGCAATCGGGTTTGGACACTAGTTGAGCTGCCACCTGGATGCAACCCCATAGGCACCAAGTGGGTGTTTAAGAACAAGCAAGGTGAAGATGGGGTTGTGGTGCGCAACAAAGCTCGATTAGTTGCCCAGGGTTTTTGCTAGAAAGAGGGTATTGACTTTGAGGAGACCTTTTTCAAATGGATGTCAAGAGTGCTTTTCTGAACGAGTACATAGAGGAAGAGGTCTATGTTAGGCAGCCTCCCGGTTTTGAGAACCCTAAGTTTCCTCGACATGTTTTCAAGTTGCAGAAAGCTTTATATGGTCTAAAGCAAGCCCCCAGGGCTTGGTATGATGGCCTAAAACATTTTTTGTTGGGGAGTAGCTTTGTGATAGGTTTTGTGGACAAGACTCTTTTCTTGCTCAGACATGGCTTAGACTTCTTGATTGCTCAGATTTACGTGGACGACATTATTTTTGGTGGTTCTACTAATGAGCTTGTGTCCAAGTTTTTGGAGCAGATGCACAGCGAGTTTGAGATGAGCCTCATGGGTGAGCTCAAGTACTTTCTAAGGCTCTAGAAAAAGCAGACCAAGAACGGCATCTTCATCCACCAGAGCAAGTACATGCGGGACATGCTGAAGAAGTTCGATTTCGGTGGAGAGCTAAAGCCTCAGATGACCCCCATGGATATATCTAGGGGCCTGGACAAGGACGAGAGCGGCGTCAAGGTCAATTAGAGAGAGTATCAAGGGATGATCAGATCACTGTTGTACTTGACGGTGAAGAGACCGGACATTCAGTTCGTCGTGGGATTGTACGCGCGCTTCCAGTCTCCACCACATGCATCTCATCGTTAGGCTATCAAGCGCATTTTTAGGTACCTTACCTATGCGCCTGATCTTGGTCTTTACTATTCAGCATCATCATCTCTTGAGTTATCTGGCTTTTTCGATGCTGAGTATGTAGCTGTTTCTCACAGTTGGTTTTGATGATTTCCACTTTGAGAGATTTTGGGTTGTTATTCCCTGCCAGAGTACCTTTGTTTTGTGATAGCACCAGCGTGATTAGTGTAGGGAAAAACACATGTCTTCATTCAAAAACCAAACATATTGATATGTGCTTTCACTTTCTGAGGGATCAATATGAGAAAGGTGTTATTGACCTTGTTCATTTTGATACCCATCATCAGTTGGCTGACATTTTCACCAAACCCCTAGATCAATCTACTTTTTAGCGTTTGCGAGGGGATTTGGGAGTTGTGTATCCTTTTTAGGATATATTGAGTCAATTTTTTCTTTCTTCTTTACTCTTTATTGAGTCTTTTTGTGTGAGTTCATATCATGCATATTCACATATCACACTGTGAGCTTGCTTCTATTATATGATTGATCTGTTTTACATGCTCTAGCTAGTATATGCTTTTGAATACCTGTCGATGATCATGCTTTGCTTCAGTTCACATGATATGTCTGATATTTATCATATGCATGGCTTTTATGTTTTAAAATTGAAAAATGATCACCATTGCTTCTGCTAACTAGCATGTGTAGGCTGAATGTTTTTGCTATCTTTTACATGCCGGGTAGCTAGTTCTTTACTTAGATGCAGATATGCAACTTGGACATCTATATTCTTTAACATGGAAAATGTGCTATAAAAATGATAAAAAAATCAGAAAAATGAAAAATCCATGTCTTTTATGCTTAAATGAAAAGATTCAGGTTTGCAGTGTCACATTGCATTGTTCTAGACTGCTTACCATAGCACTTTGGTATGAACTAGGACATTGTAATGTATGCCAAGACCAATGTCTTAAGCTTCGGATGGTCCTGTTCTGTCCTAGGCTTGACTTGGTTGGTTAGCATAAGGTTGACATGCAAATAACCCCCGGCAAAACTGAAAAAGGAAAAGAAAAGGCCTAAAAATTAAAAAGATAACAAGTTTGCTGAAGGTCATTGTTCTGGACAATGCTTATCTTAGTAGATATCAGCTAGCATTTGCATCTCATGTTTTAACTTGCATGTCGACTCGAAAATATAGTGATGCTTTTATTTGCAAAAATCTAAAAATGCGTGCTAATGACTTTCTTTGGATATCATCTATTGCACTGATCATGTCATGTGTCTTAGACAGTATTTTGTGCTATACTTGCTAGATGTTGTAATTGCAGTCAATCATATCTGAGAAGCATGCTTTTTACACTCCAATTGCACCCCAGTTGCATTCATTGCATATTTTGAGGGGGAGATGCATTTCAGGGGGAGTTTGTGTTTGTGTTGCTTTTGTGTGCATTTAGTCTCACTTGATGAGTCCAAATGTCAATAAGGGGGAGAAATTTTGGGTTACTTGATCTTTTAGAAGAGTTTTGGGGGAGTTTTAACTTTCTCTGGGATTTATTTCAGGGGGAGTTTTAGTCTCTTTTGTCTTTACTCTTCGGATATCCTTGTTGATAATTCAGAGATTGCACTCGTTTGAGTTTTATTTTTTGTTTAACCATAATGATTGTTTTCTGCTTTTGTTCGGCTTTTGGTCATAAATGTTAAACATTTTATTTTATTTACTTCTTTCTGTCTTCTTGTGTTTTTGTTTTCGTGTTTCCACATGTTTTGCATGTTTTGAAGTGATGTTGAAGAGGGTGTTAATAATGCACTCATCAAGGGGGGATTGAGGAGCCATGTTGAAGATCATGCGCCTCATGGCTCCAAAAGTGATGAGTGATTGTCAACGGAAGTCAACGATAAAGAGAGAGAGGAGACGAAGAGGAGTTGAGACTTGTCGTGTCTTGGGCCATGTGTTACTCAGGTAAACGGGCGGCGAGTGACTGCCGGGCAGAGGGGCTGCGGAGTCGGGCTGGCCCAATCCGGTTACATGGACCAGGAACGATAGCGGATCCGTTGGTCCGTTGACCAGGTTTGACCCAGGTAAATGGGCGACGAGCGATTGCCGGGCTGAGGGAGCTTCGGAATCGGGCCGGCCCAATCTGGGTACCCAGTACGAAGACAGCGGACACTTTGTCGGTTTTGATATAAAACCGATGCAACCATCCAAGCTGCCCATGGGGATCCGACAGTCCTGAAGCGAAGTCATAGCTGCTACGAAAGCTTCGCATGTACCCGAGTCTGTAAAAAATCCTAAGGGCATTTTGGTCTTTTCTATTTTCTTTCGGCGTCTGTAAAAAACCCTAAGGATAAATTAGGTTTTTTTTTATTGGCTGCCTATAAATAAAGCCTCAATCCTTATAGGGTTTCTCAACTCACTCAATTGAAAAAAATCAGATTTCACTTTACTTTATGTCTTCTTCCTCCTGGTTTTCCCCACATAACTCTCACTGCGCCATCGCCATTTTCTAGCGGTGTCATAGTATTCAATTCATCACTGCATTGTTCAGGATTTATCTCCATTTCTGGTTTTTTCTCAACCAAGCTGTCGAGCGTCATGGTTCTTTGCCGTGGCTCTCTGGTTTTCCAGCGACCAAGAGCACTAGTGAAGAGTTTTTCACGCTGGGCACAGTTGGCCAGAAGCACGAGGGTGTCTCTCAGATGGAGCGGCGGCGCGTGGAAGCACCTGCTGGCAGCGTGTTGCTGCGTGTGTGGCTTGTGGATTTGGTTGCCTGGTGCTTTGGCCATCATCATTCCCTAGCGCTTGAAACTTGACGAAGTGAAGGCAGTTGTGTGCTACAACAAACTACGGAGCAGCGGAGAAGTTCACGCAGGACATATGTTCGAGCAAATGCTCAAACAGGAGACAACGCATGAACAGTAACTACTTATCCTCGTTTTGTGTGCATCTACTATTTTATTCCTGGACATTTTGTGATAGATTAAATTGCTACGATCAGCTTATTTTTCAGACTGCACTGTGTATTTTAATTGATTAAATATCAGTGAACTATGATGATTCGATAAGTGTCTGTCACTATGTGAGATGTTTGTTGTTTCATTGTTCTGATCTGTTAGGAGTTTTAATCTGCCTTCAAGCACTGTGGTGGTGTCTTTTCTATTAGGACACCGGTCGTTTTTAGGGTAGATTATTTTCAGTACTTGTGATTTGTTCGGATGTTTGTCTGTTGAGGTGCGTTGGGTGTTGAGAGAAGGCCATTGATTCGTAAGAATTTTTAAGGCACCCATTCACCCCCCTCTAGTCGCTACTCTTGGTCCTACAGAGGCGAGGCGAAGGCGGGCTGAGGGGTCTCCGAAGATCCCTTCATCTCTAGGCGCCAACTCAAACACCTCTAAGAAAACGCCTGGGGCGGTTGAGGTCGCGACGTCGTCGTCCTTGACATCCACTCCGCCCCTGTCACCACGGTGCTCGGCTCCACGAACCGGTTTTGCTTCCGGTGCAGGACCCAGCTCACGGATGAGGAGGGAAGTGTTTCGGCGGTTGGAGTGGTGAGGACATATTGTCTATGCAGTCGATCTTCCCGAACGTCTCTTCGTGATCACCATCATATCTTTTGCTTGATAGGGTTGGAGGATCACCTTTGCCTAACCCGAGCCCGGTCGAGGTGACCGGTGCCGTTGAGCCGACCACCACCATTGTGGTTTATATGGCACCACGGGAGTCTCCCGAGGAAGGGTCAGGCGCGGCGGGGTCCCAACCATCTTCGCCGAGAAGGTCCAAGGGCCTGCCGACGACCAGTGGGGCGGTCGTAGCAAAGCCTACCATGCTGGGGAAGAGCGCTTTGCTCCTCCAGCCACAGTAGAGTTGTTGCCACCACCTCCTGGGCATGCTCCCGCTCGGCGATGGTCGGTAGCCATAGTCGGGCGGTTGAAGTCGATTGAGCATCACAAACAGAAGGCGATGGTGAGATTTCCTGCAAAAAAGGTTTGTGTACCTTGGTGCGCGTATTAACTTGGGTATACGTGTAGGACACCACTCTCAAAATAGGACAGCGGCTGGATGCCAGGGATGCTGAGCTGTCCCGGAAGGATGATGAGATGCGGCGGCTGGAGGCAGAGAATGGTGGTCTCCGAGAGGAACTTCACATCCTTCGCGAGCAGTTCGGCCTTCGGGCCCTTGGTACGTATCAATTTTTTTTCTCATCAATACTCCTATCTAGGGATCTGGAGCATGATTCTTTTTGTCCTCGCAGAGCTGTCGGCATCGAGTGAGCATCTGGAGATAGCTGTCAGACAGGCGCGGCGTTTAGCGGATGCTGCGGCAGCCAAGAGGGCCGATGTTTCCGCCGAGTTGGAGAAGCTGAAGAAGCAGCTCACCGAGTCTGAGACTTTGGCCTAGAAATGGCGCGGTGAGTACAAAAGTATGGACTTCTTCTGAGCTCTTTTTCTCCAGGGATGAATTCCATCAATTTTTGTCTTGAGAATTCTGCTTTTCTCTACAGGGATCCATTATCGGATGACCGCTCAGTTCGAATACTTGGAGCGGCGATTGGAGAGCACCTAGAGGCAGTTGGATGCCTATCGTTCATGCGTGGAGGCGATGATTCAGATGGTTGATGATGAGCCCCCGAGCACTCAGTGGTCGGCGGACGAGCCATTTGCTCGGTTGGATAGTGCTAAAGGTCGGCTAAAGCAATCGACTCGAAACTTTGCAAAGACGTCGGCTATTCATGTGCTGGGGGTCATCCGAGCGCTATACCCGACCATCCAACGAGATCTTGCCCAAGCGGGATGGCAAGCGCATTATATTGAAACTAACGCCCAACAAGCATATGCCAAGGTCGAGGAAGCAGTTGACGCCTTAACTGCTGACATCGAGTATTATCCTCCTACTCCTCCCACTACTACAAACTGTCACTGTAGTGGCGTTGGGCAAAACCACTGTAGTGGCGGGCCATTAGATGCCCACCACTAGAGTTGCTGGTGCTGACGGCAGCACCAGCGCCCGCCACTGCTATTGGTAAATTAGTGGCGGTCCGGGCTGCCCGCCGCTGCTAAGATGGCCGCCACTAAAGTAATGATGACATCACTTGCGACCGCCACTACTATTCTAGCTATAAATGCGCAGCTTCTTCCTCCCCGAGCTCTACTGGAGTTCGCATTTAATTTTGTCCGTACAATGGCGACAAAAATCTAGATAAAGAGGGGGAGGCTTTGTTTTCGTTTCTTTTGAAGGATTTCATTCTAGGAGGTAAATCCATGACGAATCTCACATTTATTTTGTATTTAATCATGTATACAATGAGTTATTAGCGTGTTTCTAATTTAGGGTTTGTGAATAGAAATTTTCAAATAATCTTCCATTTACAGTGTTACCTTCTCCCAAATGAACAAATATGACCCTCCTCACAAATATATTGATTTACGTCATTTTAATCTCTTTTTTAATTTGATTTATGATTATAGATCTAGAGTTATGTTTTTGTTTGGAGAGAGAGAGAGAAACCAATATAGTTAATTTATTTAATAATTTTTTTGCTTAATAAGTAGTTTTAATTAAAGCATTGAGGATTTTTAATTAATGTTGTTATGAGCGATAATAAATCAATATATTTTCAATTTGTAAATTACTAAAATTAACAATAATGATTTTATTAATATTTTTTCAAATAATATATGTTTTAGATGGAGCACAGGTCCTGGATGTACTCGTCCAACGACGGAGATGTGGTGGCATATTTTAATAGAGTAACTAAATTTACTAAAGCTGCCGCACAATATGCTTCCCGTCAGAGTGAAGAGGCAATATATTGTCCTTGTAAAGTTTGTAAAAACGAAGCGATGTATCCGTGTTCTGATCGTGGAACCATACGATTTCACTTGTTGAAAAATGGTTTCGTGAAGAACTATTATATATGGACGAAACACGGTGAGATGAGCCAAAATCCTCCTGAAGATTCTGATGTGCCGCAAGATGCTCATCAACATAGAAGAGGTTGTGATCATACATCCGACATAACACATGATGATGTTGATCAACATGATGATGATGACGCCTTTGATGTGGAGGAACTGATGCGAAATGTTGCGCCTGAGGTGTTGTTGCAGAGAACTACAACCAAAGGATACGATAACTTTGAAGCACTTGACAAAGCATCAAAAAACCTTCTTTACGAGGAATGCCACTGATGCGATAAGCAGTATACTGTGTTGTACACAATTCTTGAGCTTATGAAACTGAAGGCCAGCAATGGATGGTCTGACACCAGTTTTTCAGATCTTTTACAACTCCTAAAAAAGGTTTTGCCAAAACCCAATGGTTTACCATCTGATACGTACCAAGCAAAGAAGATGATTTGTCCGTTGACTTTGGGCGTTCAGAAGATTCATGCATGCCCGAACCACTGTATCCTATATCAAAAAGAGTATGGATTGTTAGAGAGATGTCCGCAGTGCAACGCGAGTCGATACAAACATCCAAATGACTATGTGGAGGACTACAATGACCACTAGAAGAAGAATAATAAGAGGTTGCAGAAGAGGAATAAAAATGTTATTAAGACCATACTGGAAAAAAGACGGAGAGGAAAGTTCCAGCCTTAGTAATGTGGTACCTACCGGTGATTGATCGCTTGAAACGTATGTTCTCTAATCCTAGAGATGCTGAACTATTAATCTGGCATTTCGCTGGGCGAAAGAAGGACGGAAAACTTCGGCACCCTGCGGATGCTAGGCAGTGGAAATCATTTGACTTGGCCCATCCAGATTTCTCGGACGATCCTAGAAATATCAGGATGGGACTTAGCACGGATGGAATGAATCCCTTCGGTGAGATGAGGAACCCACATAGTACGTGGCCAGTCTTTCTATGCTTGTTCAACATTCCATCATGGTTGTGCCATAAAAGAAAATACCTTATGCTCACTACTCTAATTTCTGATCCAAAACAACCTGGCAATGACATTGATATCTTTTTAGAACCTTTGATGGAGGCAGTAAAATACCAACTTTTTAAATTTGATAAATTATGATGTATTTTTATTGTTAGAAAAAATTCGTGTTCAACGAGGATTAAAACATCAATAAAAAAGTGCTGAAAATTTAAAAAAGTACAAAACAGAAAAAAAAATGTTGATTTGGCGCCAGCAGCAAGGTTTGAACCTCAAACCACCTGTCGGCAGCAAGGTTCGAACCTCAAACCGCATGGCACCAAAGAACCCCCGGCACCAGTGCGCTACAATGTATTTCTCGGCTATTTGTGCAGTGTATGCTAGATAATCCCTACCTCTACGTGGACTTTTTTGCATTTAAATACCAATTTCTGTTAATGAAAAATACCAATTTTTGCAATTAGAATATTGGTGTTGTATTTTTATTGTACAAAATGTTTCAAGTTCAAAGGATCAAAAGAATCAACTATAGGTTTTGCTTTCAAACCTGAGTCATTTCATCTCTAAACCCTAATTCATCCCCGGAGAATCTTAGGTTTCTTAACGCCCTACATGATTATTTTCTCGAAACAATTTTATTTTTTATGACAACATCTATGGATCGATCATATCATAACAACATGACAAGTCTCATCTTTTTTAGACTTTATTTTATTTTTTGAGGATTAAAAACTATAAAATACAAGTTGTCGATCGAGTGTTGTGGAAACCTACATTTTTTATGATGGTTTTAAATTTACTGGATAATAACTAATTATAGAGTCAAAACATGAATATGGTTTTCTATAAATTTTGGTGAATTATTTCATGTCTTGTAGTTCAAATTGAACTTATTTTGACTTTGATCATAAAAACACACTTAATGAAATAAAAACAGTAAACTAAGGGAGAAAAAGTAAAGTGAGGCAGAATAATACCAATTTTTTAAATTTGATAAGTTATGATGTATTTTTATTGTTAAAAAAATCGAGTTCAAACTAGAATTTAATTATGAATAAAAAAGTCATGAAAATTAGAATAGAAATGTAAAAAATATGTTTGGATGCTAGCAGCAAGGTTCGAACCTCAAACCGCCTGCAGGCAGCAAGGTTCGAACCTCGAACCGCATGGCACCAAAGCAACCCCCGCACCACTGCGCTACTAAGTGTTTCTCGACTTGAGTGGCAACGTATGCTAGATAACCCCACCAACGGCGGATTAGTAGTGGCGGGCATGATGACGTCATATCTTTTGCTTGACAGGGTTGGAGGATCACCTTTGCCTAACCCGAGCCCGGTCGAGGTGACCGGTGCCGTTGAGCCGACCACCACCATTGTGGTTTATATGGCACCACGGGGGTCTCCCGAGGAAGGGTCAGGCACGGCGGGGTCCCAACCATCTTCGCCGAGAAGGTCCAAGGGCCTGCCGACGACCGGTGGGGCGGTCGTAGCAAAGCCTACCGTGCTGGGGAAGAGCGCTTTGCTCCTCCAGCCACAGTAGAGTTGTTGCCACCACCTCCTGGGCATGCTCCCGCTCGGCGATGGTCGAGAGCCATAGTCGGGCGGTTGAAGTCGATTGAGCATCACAAACAGAAGGCGATGGTGAGATTTCCTGCAAAAAAGGTTTGTGTACCTTGGTGCGCGTATTAACTTGGGTATACGTGTAGGACACCACTCTCAAAATAGGACAGCGGCTGGATGCCAGGGACGCTGAGCTGTCCCGGAAGGATGATGAGATGCGGCGGCTGGAGGCAGAGAATGGTGGTCTCCGAGAGGAACTTCACATCCTTCGCGAGCAGTTCGGCCTTCGGGCCCTTGGTACGTATCAATTTTTTTTCTCATCAATACTCCTATCTAGGGATCTGGAGCATGATTCTTTTTGTCCTCGCAGAGCTGTCGGCATCGAGTGAGCATCTGGAGATAGCTGTCAGTCAGGCGCGGCGTTTAGCGGATGCTGCGGCAGCCAAGAGGGCCGATGTTTCCGCCGAGTTGGAGAAGCTGAAGAAGCAGCTCACCGAGTCTGAGACTTTGGCCTAGAAATGGCGCGGTGAGTACAAAAGTATGGACTTCTTCTGAGCTCTTTTTCTCCAGGGATGAATTCCATCAATTTCTTTCTTGAGAATTCTGCTTTTCTCTACAGGGATCCATTATCGGATGACCGCTCAGTTCGAATACTTGGAGCGGCGATTGGAGAGCACCTAGAGGCAGTTGGATGCCTATCGTTCATGCGTGGAGGCGATGATTCATATGGTTGATGATGAGCCCCCGAGCACTCAGTGGTCGGCGGATGAGCCATTTGCTCGGTTGGATAGTGCTAAAGGTCGACTAAAGCAATCGACTCGAAACTTTGCAAAGACGTCGGCTATTCATGTGCTGGGGGTCATCCGAGCGCTATACCCGACCATCCAACTAGATCTTGCCCAAGCGGGGTGGCAAGCGCATTATATTGAAACTAACGCCCAACAAGCATATGCCAAGGTCGAGGAAGCAGTTGACGCCTTAACTGCTGACATCGAGTATTATCCTCCTACTCCTCTCCTGCAATATGTCTGACATATTTGCACGACATGTAATATTATGTTGCATGGTCACTTTTGATATTTTGTATGCAATCCGACTAGTTCTGATCATTCGTCCATGGTGCTAGCTCGTTAGCGCAGGGATAACGCATGTCACATACACGCTTTTTGAACCACGCTGTTATAGTCCGCGTGAATCGTAGGGACCAGTCAGTAGAGGCAACTCTTCCGGGACCCAATAGACCCAACTCAGCCAGAGCTATTCATGGATACAGAGTGAGTGATCGTAAAATCCCGTAGAGGAGATTGCCAAAATAGGGCAATCGTTAAGCATCCCAGGGAGGTCTTCACTGACTCGGCCAGAGCTGATCGTGGATACAGAGTAGGAAGACTGTGGCAGGTCCAAGGGGGAATGCTTAAGAACCACAAATTTGTTAAGCACTCGGGAGCAGAGGGGCCCTCCAATGACTCAGCCAGAGCGGGTCATGGGTTCAGAGTGGGAGAAAGCCACTACTGCCCCGATAATGATGCTTATAAGTAAACAAATCTCAAATTTGAATGATGTATGAAATTGAAATTTGAAGTATGGAGAGTTGGAGACTTATCTTGGTGGCCCCGGGCCACGACAGTAGTGGGATTGTTAAATCCCACGAATTCCGTTTGGCGGAATCTGGTGGAGAAAATTATGGCAAACCCATAAATGGTGTTGAGGCAACGTGTGCGTCAAGCGGCGGATCCTTCCTGCATGGCAGGGAATATTGACCATCACGATATGGCAACTGGCAGAGTGATTTTGCGTGAGTCATTAGCGGTGTTTCGCTTTAATTAGCACGTTGGCAGTTCGCCTCCCTGCATAATGCCTGGGCCTATAAATAGGGCTCTTTGGCTTTAGTTTTTTCAACATCATGACATAAATCATCTTCTCTGCCTTAACTATTCTCTTCATCAGAGGGCTCAACCCTTTTGATGGCATGGTGCGACGGTTTCTTGAAGGGTTATCAAGAGCCTCCAAACTTTGGGTAAGTGAATCTTCACTTTGTTGATTGCTTCATTAGCTTTTCATGGTTGGAATCTTGATCATTCTTCCCTTCTTGAAGATCATCGACGTCTTGGAGATGGGATTGCAAGCCCATTCGGCGACCTTATGGAGGACCCCCGTGCTCATCATGGACATGGTGAGCCCATGAGATGACCTTACGTCGCCTTCCATCGAGCACGGCTTGGCTCGGTCCTCACCTCATTTGGACGCTCCTCTGGGGGCGTTCGGTGGTTCAAGAGTCGGTGGAAAAGGCCTCCCTTCCCTGGGGAGTGTCCCAACGGAAGGTAGGCCTCCGGGGCAATGACCGTCCACGGCTGTCATTGCCGAGATCGATCATGCCTCATCGTCGCAAGCATTGAAGGCCTCCATCAAGGCCTGCCTGTCGACGTTTCAAGCCCTTCTGGACTGCCTTCTCTTGTATGGATCCCAGCAAAGCACAGGCGGAGGACGTACTTTAAATCTTCACCTTGGGGAGATGTTAAGAGCACTCCGGAGCCGCCACCCTCTAGGCTGAGGGAACCATCAAAATGGAGGGTCCAGAAGCTCTCAATGATGTTCTCCACTGGCAATTGGTACTCGGTCAATTCAGCGATGAAGTCGGCGAGCGCTTGAGACTTGATGGCAGTCCTTGGCTTGAAGTTGATGGCGTATTCTCTGAGTTCTATACCCATTTGGCGATCTTCCCGATGGCATCCCAATTTCTCAAGATGTCACCGAATGGGAACTCGGTGACCACCTCCACGAGGTGAGCTTGGAAGTAGTGCTTGAGATTCCGGACGGTGATGAGGACGGAGTATAGTAGCTTCTGCACCTGGGGATATCAGACCTTCGATGACCCCAGGACTTCTGATATGAAGTAGACCGGTCATTGAACTGGGTAGGTGAGCCCCTACTCCAGCCGTTCGACGACCAGGGCAGTGCTGACCACATGCGTGGTGGTGGCGATTTAGAGGAGGAAGGGCTCCTCTCAAGTCAGTGCAGCGAGTATTGGTGGAGACGTCAGGGACTTCTTGAGGACGGTGAACTCTCGGTCCGCCTCTTCAGTCCAAGTGAAACCTTCTTTCTTCAGCAGCTTGAAAAATGGCATCCCCCGCTCTCTGAGCCATGAAATATTCTTTCTTCATGCAGTCGGATAGGCGTTGGACGTGTTTGATGTAGTAGGCCTAACCATGTTCAGGATTGCTGAAATCTTCTCCGGATTGGCTTCAATTCCTCGGTGGCTGATGATGAAGCCAAGTAATTTTCCCGTAGGGACTCCAAATACGCATTTCTCTAGATTGAGTTTCCAACAAAACTTGCGGAGGTTATTCACCGTCTCTTGGAGGTCACCGACAAGGTCTTCAGATTGCTTGGTCTTGATCACCACATCATCAACGTAAGCCTCCACATTGCGACCGGTCTGATCGGCCAGGCAACTCTGGATAGCCCGTTGGTAAGTGGCTCCGGCATTCTTCAATCCGAAGCCCATGGAAGTGTAGTAGTAAGTGCCAAACAGAGTGATGAAGGTGGTCTTCTCCTGGTCTTCTTCTTTTAGGCCAATCTAATGGTAGCCCGAGTAATAGTCCAGGAAGCACAAAAGGGTGCTACCAACGGTTGAATAAACGACCTGATCAATGTGCGGAAGCGGAAATGGATCCTTCAGACATCGCTTGTTGAGGTCAGTGTAGTCGACGCACATTCTCCATTTTCTGCTCTTCTTCTGCACAAGGACTAGGTTAGCCAGCCAGTCTGTGTGCTGTGCTTCCTTGATAAAGCCGTCCACTAGGAGGCGGGTGACTTCTTCCTTAATGAGCTTCTTGCGATCTTCAATAAAGTGACACATCGAGTGAAATGTCAAGTTAACTAACAAGAGTGACACATATCTCGCCTTGAGCTTGACTGATGGCGCATGGTAAAGGGACTAGTGCTTGAGTATATCAAGGTTCTTGAAAATTTGATTTTGTACGCTTTCGGGGGTCAATATGTGTTGCTAGGTACTGCTATTGATCAGTGAGTCAGAAATGGTTTCTGATAAACAGACGTTAATGTATGAACCTATTGGGTCACATACTTAAGGGGACGGATTAAAACATGCAAAGAATTAGTTCTTGTGCAAGTGGGAGATTGAAGGTTATGCCCAAGAAAAATCCATGTATCGGAAGTTCCGATAGGAAGTATCGAAAGTTCTAGTTATTTTCTGGTCTCAATATAGAGAGGAAATGTTGCTTTGGAAGTTCCGATATGGTATCGGAAGTTCTCATGAGCCAGAAGTTCTGATTCGGAATCGGGGAATTTTTATACTGATCAGAAGTTCCGATATGGTATCGGAAGTTCCGAGGTGGGCGATAATAGATTGGATCTGTTGCATGTCGTACTGTATCAGGAGACCCAAAATACCCTATCGGAAGTTCTGATCCAGAATCGGAAGTTCCGACATGGCCAAACAGGTTGGATCTGTTACGGTTTTTAGGGTTTCTGGATGAGCACAACCTAGGGGCCCTCAGCCCTATAAAAGAAGAGGAGGAGGAGGTTTTGGGGCAAGCAATAAGCCTAGATTAGACCTAACCACCCAAGAGTTATCTCCTTCCTTTCTTGATCTCAAACATTGAGGTCAAGGATCTCCATCTCTCACGTGCGGTGCTAGCACACTGCCGTGGGAGGTACTCCATCCCTGTACGTGTGGACTCCGTGGAAGCGTTGCTCTAATAGCGATGCTCGTGGACATATACATGGGAACGACTACGTCGTCTTCATCGATCGGATCGGCGAAGGACGGCAAGGTTGAAGCGAGGAGAGGCTTGACGCGCTGCTCCAACATCTTCTTTCGCTGCACCTAGCGCGTCTCGTGCTAGAAGGTACCGATGGTTACACCAACCGAATGGGGCAGGACGCGGACCGAGACAATAAGGGGACAGACACGGAGAGTTTTTAGACAGGTTCGGGCCTCTAGGAGGATAATAACCCTACTCATGTGTGTCTATGCATGAATGGGGGTGTCTGTATAGATCAGTCCCTCAGTGCTGCACACAGCTAATGGCGCAACACTTTTGGACGAGCGTGCGTGTGTGTTAGGATACTAGGATGTGTTGCCACGTTTGGGCCTCCCTTAATCCTTTTATATGATAAGGATTGGGGAGTTACAAGAATAATCATGACATTGATAGACAGCAGAAACAACCACATAACTTCCAACTAGTGACATGCGCAATATTCATGTTTCTGCATGATTTTTAAGAAATCTAAAGGTTTTTACAAAAAAATCACACATCCGCGCAAAATACAGAAATTAAAAGACTGAAATGCAAAAGTATATTATTCTTTTATATTTTCTTTTTCTTCTTTTTTCTTTTTCTTCTTTTGTTCTTTTTCTTTTTTCCTTTTTCTTATTTTCCTCTTTCTCACACAAGTAGTTGCAGTGCATGCGGCCATGCGGGGTAGTTGCAGTGCGTGTGGCCATGCGGGGCTAGGAGCTGCGCGCGCGGGGCGCTCCAGCGCAGCGGGAGGTAGGTGGTTTTGCATGGTGCACAATTTTTTACAAGGCATGGGGAGGCGCACAGGTAGCGCGGACGGAATCTGCGGACGATCTGGCCACTTTATATTAGTTAAGATATAACTACCTCTAAATGGCGCTAATGGCTGCCATAGAGACGATAATATTGAGGGTAACCATCGGCGTTGACTGGAGATAACCGTTGGGCACATGGCCCCAGTACGACCGTTGGCATCTCACTACTTGGGCACATTTTCTCCCGAGTGGGAGGCCTAGTGGTCGGGAAATCCTTCGTGGGCTGGCCTGGCCAACAGTCGGTGACCTGAGTAAAACCACTCGGTGGGGTACCCTAGATCATATCTGCGACAGACATAAATGAGCGTATCCGTGCCTTGTTCAGAGAGTGTATGGGCTTCACACCCCGGGATCGGAATAGGGTTTACCATAAGACGTACCCGGACCATTTCGACACAATCCCATATCCTCGTGGTTTTAGGGTTCTTGAGTTCACCAAATTCGACGACAAGGTTTAAAAACCACTTGGGAGCACATAGGTCAGTTTCTAGCACAGTGTGGTGAGGCTAGCGGGGCGAACGCCTTCAAACTTATATTGTTCTCTCTATCTCTGTCCGACAAAGCTTTCACTTGGTTTTCGATGTTGCTGCCGAACTCCATCCAGACTTGGACCAAGTTAGAAAAAAATTTCACAACTACTTTTACACCGACGAAGCCGAACTTAGACTCTCGTACCTTACATCGGTTAAGCAAAAATAAAATGAAAGTGTCTCCGAGTACATCAGGTGATTTAGAAACACCAGAAACTGATGTTTCAGCTTGAACATTTCTGAAAGAGCTTTGGTTGACTTAGCTTTTAATGGTTTACATTCTAAACTTAAGGAGAGTCAAGATGGCCAGAACTTCTTAGAGGTTGGTCAGGTTTTGCACTAGGCTCTAGTCTAGCAAGGATATGTACACCACAGAGTGGACTTAGTCTAGCAAGTTCAAGTCGGTTACTTGGTGTGAGCTATAACCGTCTCCCACTAAGAGTCGGCCCAGTGAAGTCAAATATGTGTTTGATGTGACCAAATGGGACAATATGTTTGATTTTTTGTTGAAGAACAAACTCCTCAGGTTGCCGAAGGGTCACGTCATTCCCACTATCGACAATTTGAAGAAACACACTTACTGTAAGTGGCATGATTCACATTCTCATTCTACTAATGATTGCAATGTTTTTCATCAACAAGTTCAATCGGCCATAGAGGAAGGACGATTGAAGTTGGACACTAGTCGCAAGATGAAGCTCGATCAAGACCCCTTCCTCGTGAACACCTTGACCTCAATGGAAAGAAGGTGTTGATTCAGTCCGACCAGGCCGAGTCACCCAAAGGGAAAGCGGTAGTAGTTGGAGAGCCTCGCCCGCAAATGCTCGTATTGAAGAATCCTGAGGTAGGAGTATGGAAAGTGAACACCAACGTGACATATTTGGCCTGGGCGCACAAAAAGCCGAAGGTGGCATACGAGATGCTATTTCAGAAGCACAAGAAGAGGGCCGAGAAGGCGAACACTCGGCTAGGACATCTAGCGAGGCCGAACCCTCTGTGAACGAATGAGTTCGGTCCACGGTGGGCGAGACCACTAGAGCCACGGATGCCTCCACCTCCATACAAGTTACCCATTCCCTTACTTCTTCAATACTTGGCACTGGCCAGTGAGACGGCCCACCATGGTCGGTCCGACCGACAAGACCTGGTCAAACCGGCCTATTATGGATTGTCCGATCGATAGAGTACAGGAAGGTACCCCCACCAAGCGCAAAACTATTGAGGCCAATCCGGGTAAGTCCCATTTGGCCAAAAATTCCAAGAGCAAGTTCGTGGCGCCCGGCACAAAGCCACAACCTTCGTGGGTGCCTCCAGGCATGACTAAGTCCTAGAAGAGGCATCTACAACATCTTCGAGCCCAAGAGATGAGAGAGAAGAAGACCGAGGACGAGCAAGATGTGATCTTCGAGGAGATTCGCCCCTAACCAGTACCCAAGCAGGTATGGAAGCCCAAGCCAGTTGCGGTGGACAACCCGGCTCCCACTCTAAGTGATGACGATGATAACATGCTAGATGCCAACTACACACCCATCTCGGAGGGACCGCTCCCTCAGCCGATGGATGTGAATGTGGTGATGCTTCCTACTGAGTTTGGTCCGCTAGGAGATGAGGCCGAGGTCGCTCAACTAAACCTTGGCCCACATGAAGTTGTATTCGAGAAGACCGAGGAGTCAGCTCATCATTTGATGCTCCTTTACGTTCAAGGACACATTGACGACAAGTCGATATCCAGGATGTTGATAGACTGAGGCACCACCATCAACCTGATGTCGTACTCTCTTTCGAAGAAGCTAGACAAGGATGAAGAGGACTTGATGAAGACCAACCTGACGCTGAATGACTTCAACGGCAAGAGCTCTGAGGAGAAGGGCGTACTTTCTTTGGAGCTGACGGTGGGCAACAAGACTTTGCCTATGACGTCCTTCGTGGTAGATGTGCAAGGTAACTACAATGTGCTACTTGGGTGTGATTGGATTCACGCAAATTGATGTATTCCTTCTACCTTGCACCAGTGTTTGATCCAGTGGGATGGTGATGATGTGAAGGTTGTACCAGCTGACACTTTGGCCCAGATTGCTTTGGTCGATGTGTTCATAGATGCCATCCATGATAAGGTAGAGTGTTTGTCAGGTAGAGACCTCTCGTATTATGATTTTGTCAGCATGTCTGAGGGGAGGTTTGTTCTAGTCTCTATAAAGCCGGCTAGTGTAGCTTGGTTGTCTCTAAACTAGTTGTCATGTCAGGTAGAAGCAATCTTGATTGGCTAAAGTCTCGTGTAGAGCAATATCGGTCTTCTAAAGATGGTATCGCTAAAGCCATTGAAGATTTTAGTGAGGTAGAGAAGTTAGGTTAAGGTTTTGCATCGGTCAACCCCTTAAAAGAGGTAGACATAGGAGATGGTAGTATTTCGAGGCCAACTTTTGTAAATCAGAATTACCGGCTTGTGATAAGACAGAAGTAATAAAGTTACTTCGGTCGTACATTGATTGCTTTGCGTGGGAGTATAGAGAGATTCCTGGACTTAGCCGCGAGCTCGCGGAGCATCAGCTGTCTATCAAACTCGGGTTTAGGTCTTATAAACAACCTTCTCGTAGCTTTAATTCGATCGGGTATGACCGAGTTAAAGAGGAGATAGAGTGATTACTTATGGCTGAGTTTATTCGGCTACGTAGGTATGCAGAATGAGTTGCTAACATTGTGCCTGCAGAAAAGAAATGGTGTGGAAAGATTCGTGTGTGTATTGATTTCAAGGACTTGAATAAGGCCACTCCGAAGGATGAGTATCCCATGCTAATATCTGACATGCAGTACTTTTGAAAAGTTTAAATGCCGATCAGTCTAAAGTTGCTATGGGTGATGTTCATGAAGGACTTTGCAGTACTCATCAGTTGGCCCAAAAGATGAGTTGGATGCTCAAAAGAGCAGGTTTTTCTTGGCCGACTATGACTGATGATTATTTTAGGTATTATAGAGGTTGTGAGTCATGTCAAAGGTTTAGTAATATTCAGCTTGCTTCTACGTCTTTGCTTAATCCTATTATCAAACCATGGTCGTTCCGAGGTTGGGGTTTGGACTTTATTGGCCAAATTTATCCTTCCTCTTCAAAAGGGCATCAGATCATGTTGATGGCTAAAGATTACTTCATGAAGTGGATCGAGGTCGTGCCTCCCAAGCATATGACACATAACGAGGTAATTGATTTCATGTGTTGATAGCAAAAACTCGCATTAAAGTCAAAATTATCAAAATATTAAATTTGATAATTTTGGGTTGAAAATATGCATCCTAGCATAGGCCGGTCCCACCGACCATGTAGGTCCGATCAGACAGGTCATGTGGGTCCGGTCAGACCGGCCCAGTCCGAGTCTGAACCAATTTAATTGGTTTCATATTGTTTTGATCTCTAATTAAATCCTAACGACTTGGACGCGTACTTTAATTAGTTTAGAGTAGATTTAAAGTCCAGGAATGTCAATACCACCCCCTATATGTAGGGGCAATGTCGATTCAAAGAACCTCTCTCTCCAGCCCTAATAGATCCAATTTACTATTCCCTTGAATCATTCTTTTCAATCTACTATTTTTCCTTGCCCTAGGATTAGCCATAACGTCCATCTTTATTGGTTTGCGCTGTAAATCATTCGTCCATCGCGTCGTAATCGTTGTAATCCTGGTTGATTCGCTTGTGAATCATCCATTTAATCCCCGTAACAGATTTTTATCGGTTTCTATCAGTTACCCTTGGTAATTCGCTCTCTAGGCCGAATTGCTATTAATTTTTGGTGTTTTGCAGAAGCAAGGAAGATCATCTTCATCACCAAGAAGTACTGCATCCACCCACCAATAAGGAGACGATCACCGGAGACCCGAGCAATTGGATCCCCGTCTGTCGGTCTAACCGATGGTGCGGGAACAGTCCGACCGGCCCGTGCCGCCCCATCATCAGGTGTACCGACGACTTCCAGCAGCCCCCCCACCACCTTGGTCCGACTGGTGGCACCGTGTCGGTCTGACCGCGTCGTGCCGACATGCACTGGTGCGACCAACGGCGCGCAACAGCCCGCGCCGGTGCCCCCTTCGCTCCATCGATTTGACCGGCGGCCTATAGTCGGTCCGACCGGCCCATCTTGGCTGGTTTGACCACCTCCTATACTTCGGTCCAACCGGCCTTGACTTGGTAGGTTTGATTGCTTTCCCCACACTTTGGTTAGTTGAATAGTGTTATTTCAGAACTATTTGTTTACCTGGCGACTCCATTCATACCCTTTGTCACGGTCAAGGGTTGTCGGAATGCGGTGTCAGCGTCGAGTAACGTTTAGTGAGTCACCCCTAGGCTCATGTGCGCTTTTGGATTGCCGAACTGATGTCAGTGTCCGTTGGTGCTTTATCGACAGATTTTAGCGTCAACATGTGTGTTTGGTTAAGCTATGGCTATGGAAAAAAGCTGTTGTGGGTTGTGGGCTGTAGAAAAGCTGTTGTGGGATGTCAGCTGTGAGAAAGCTAAAAGTCGTTTGACTGAAATAACTGTGGAGAAGCTACTTTGAGCTATGAGCTGTGTAAAAAGGCTATAGTGCCCCTGTGTACTTCAAACGCTGATTATATATAAAATAGTTATAAAATATTATGACAATTAATAAAAAATCTGTAATGTACCTGTGTACTTCAAACATTGATTATTATTTAATTGTATAACTTTGATATATATTGTTTCTTATAATACATAAAAATATATGAAATATAATCAATATGATTTGGGATATGAAAATTACCTCTTAGAAAATCATTAGCCGAGTGTACTCATGTGATCTTAATTACTGATTTATTTTTCACTATTTAGCACTCCTTCACTTATTGATATTATATTTTATCATATTTTTATTTCTTATTAAGTATTTGTTGATTAGAATTTGATGCCGACCTTGTATTGTCTCCAAAGGAGAGATCGATATATACGAACAGAAATGGGTAAATCTACAATCGACAGTGTATAATAATCATAAAACTCTGTAGCTCGATCGATGTACCGTGAAAATTAACACGTATAGACTATAGAGTAGATTTGTGTATGCGTGATTATTAGGATTGAATGAAATAAACACTCGTAAGCTTATCAAAACGAAGAACTAATTGAACTAATCGAACCTCGAGAACACGGTGATCTTGAGCCTCGTCGGCGGCGGCCTGGACGATGTGAATGGCAGGTGGTTCCACGAGAACTCAACCTCTCAGAGGTCACCGCCGGTGAAGCCACTCACGGTGGAGGAGGCGGCGAGATGAGTGAGGAGGTGAGAACACGATGACGGGAAGACGAAGCGTTGGAGGAGGAGCAGAGAAAGGAACCGTGGCTACGGGACGGTGTAGGCAGGAGGCGCGTGCGGTAGCGGGACGATGGTCATGGCGGCGGGATGACACCTGGATGGTGGCAGCCTCACACTAGGGGCGGAACAGGCTTGACGGCTGGAATGGAAGCTACCCTCAATTTTTGAAAAGCAGCTTTTGCTTCAGTGTAAAATTGAAATCCAGTCTAGACCCGCTTTGAGCAACTTCCACTCTACCGCCATCAAGCCCGTTCCACCCCCGGGCGTGAGGCCGCCACCGTCCAACCGTCGTCCCACCGCCACGACTACCGTCCCGCCACAGCACGAACCTCCCGTCTTGGTGCCTCCCGCATGCGCCTCCTACCATATCTGCTCCCGCACGAGCCTCTCGCCGCTATTTCGCCGGATTGCTCCCACCGTCCAACAGCCATCTCGATGCCTCTTGCACGCGCCTCCCACCGTCCCGTTGGATCTACTCCTGCACGAGCCTCCCGCCATCCCACTCTGTCTTTCCTTCATCGTGTTCTCCCCTCCTCGCTCATCTCTCCACCTCCTCCATTGCGAGTGGCTTCACCGACGGCGACCTCCGAGAGGTTGAGTTCTCGTGGAACCACCTGCCATTCACGTCGTCCAGGCCACCGCCAGTGAGGCTCAAGTTCGCCATGTTCTCGAGGTTCTATTAGTTCTCCATTTTGATCAGCTTACATGTGTTTATTTCATTCAATCCTAATAATCACACATACACAAATGTACTATATAGTCTATACGTGTTAATTTTCACAGTACATCGATCGAGCTACAGAGTTTTATGAATATTATACACTGTCGATTGTAGATTTACCCCTTACCCATTTTCGTTCGTATGTATCGATCTCTCCTTTGGATACAATTCAAGGTCAATATCAAAATCAAATCAACAAGTACTTAATATGAAATAAAAATAAAAATATGACAAAATATAATATCAATAAGTGAATGAGTGCTAAACATTGAAAAATAAATCAGTAATTAAGATCACATGAGTACAATCGTCTTAGGGTTTTCTGAGAGGTAATTTTCATATCCCAAATCATATTAATTATATTTGTTATATTTTTATGTATTATAAGAAACAATATATATTAAAGTTATATAATTAAATAATAATCAGCATTTTAAGTACACAGAAGTACAAATGTGCGTTACAGATTTTTTATTAATTGTCATAATATTTTATAATCATTTTATATATAATCAGTGTTTCAAGTATACAAGGGTATTATAGAATTTTTACATAGATCACAACTTAAATCAGCTTTTCTACAACTATTTCAACCAAATGACAAAAGACTATCTTATGGTTAATATCTTACGCTAACTTTTCGGCAGCCCATAGCAGCGAGCCACATTCTTCCTCGTCCCTCCTTCCCTAACTTCCATATTTTTCAAACCCTAGAAACCAGATTCCCCAACCAAAACCCTAACCCTCCCACTCGCCTCCCCGTCGACGCGGACTCCCGTGCTCGCCGGCGCCCCATCCCGGGGCCCCTCGTGAACCTAGGGTTTTCGCGCGCGCGCTCGGTTCCGACCCTTCGTGAGGGTGCCAGTGGGCTCGCGGGTGCGTGGGGGTTAGGTGGGAGGTGGAGATGAGATGAGGCGGCGAGGTGGTGCTGTTGATGGGCATGAGTAGGCTCTCGTTCAGGCCGCGGCCGCTCGACATCCACAAGAAGCTCTCGATCCTTAAGTCGGCGCGGGAGTTCGAGGACGATGATCCTGCGGTGGCGAAGGCAGGTGTGCTGCTGCGGCACACTGCGGCAGAGCTCACCACCTCTACTACTACCCCGGAGGGCGAGGTATTTGATTGATAATGCTGGGATTGAGCCAAAATTCTGTGAAATGTTGCTCGTATAAGTTGTTGGATTCTGTTGTGCTCATTGTGGATGCCCAATTATTATTCAGTCACTCCGTTGAATTCAGCTCTGTTATGTGACTACAAGCTTTGCTTTGTAGTCTGTGCCTTATGAATAGGAAAACTGCTATTTGGAGTAGTGATGTTCAGTTATTTACGTGAGCATTTTTTCCTGTAACAGTGTGCCATTTGTATTTCATTATTTTGTACCTCCACCTGTATGCGGCTATCAACATTTAAGGTGCAACTTTCCAAATAAACTTATTTCAAACATGCAATAGTGGTCCTATAAGATGTGTGTTGTTTGACTTCTTCTATGCTACTCAGATACCTTGCAACACTGTGACAACATTACAAGGTACTAATATTAATTTATGAATAATTCAATTTATCGTTCCATCTAAATGAAACCAGGTTGAAAAAACATTTATAAAAAAATAAAATAAAATCATAGTTGTTACGGTGGCGAGGCGAGGCGCCAGACCACCTTCACACTTTTTAGGTGAGTATGGCGTGCGGCGAGGAGACACCATATTCACTTCATAGAAATGGCATGACAATACTATTGCACAATTATATTGGGAATAAACATGAAAACACCATTAATTCATCATCACTTAATACTAATTATGTTAGGATTGGCCTTTACTATGGGAGGCGCAGGCCCATAGAAAGGCCCATCTAGGGGCTAGGTTTACTCCCTTAAATTAGCTATTCAGTTTTTGTCACGGGTAGGAAGTGGGCCAGGCCCAAGCCCTCCAGCCCGTGAACAGTATCGCGGTACTGTAGCAGATTAGTTATAATCCTGATTTCTGTTTTAGCTATTAGGATTAGTTTATCTCTATCTCTTTGTTAGTTTATCTTTATCTACAAGCCATTAGCTATTTGTTAGAGATAAGAGGGGGTTAGTTAGCCTCTGTGCACTATATAAATAGAGGGCAGAGATGTGTTTAGGGTGTGTTTTGAGTTAGGAATAGCCACCTGGTTCGGCCATGGGTCCCTGAGTTCTGTACTACTGCCGCGCAACCACGGCGCCGCCGCATCGCCGAGGTCCAGGACCTCGGCGGTTCCTTCTTTTCAATACAATCTACGTTCGGGAGTGCGTCCAATCTTGTCTTCTCTTGTGACCAGTGACAACTTGGTATCAGAGCTCTCGGGTTCTTCCACTATGATGAATTCCCTATCAGAGCTCTCGGGTTCAGTAGATCAGAGCCTAGTTCTTCCCTAGGTTCTCTCATTCCATCCCAATCCCACTACCAGGTCTATCCGTTCCCACTCTTCGGCCTTCTACGACTGGCATGAACGGTCTGTTGGTGCCGGCGATGTCTTGGATGTGGAGAACGTCCAGATCTGGCGTGAGATGGACGAGCATGATGCAGTAGCTAGGCGCGAGGTGGAGGCAGCTGAGTGGGTGCCAGCTACGTAGCGTGCAGCCCGCATCGCCCAGGCGGAGCTCACTGCGGCGCATGCAGCCGAAGTCGCTCACTAGGCAATGGTGGAGGCGCAGGAGGCTGCAGCAGTAGTGATCGTGCTCAAAGCTGGTGCTGATGTAGACGAGGAAGCTACAGACGCATGGGAGCGAGCGACGCTTGTGCAAGTGCTGCGGGATCTTGACGCATGCAGCCTTGGTAGACGTGATCACAACGACAAGGAGGATGGTGGACGGGTGCTAGCGCGCGGAGCCCTCAGAGGCGACGCCCCTCCCCTTCCCCCGACCGACACCGTGGCTACCATGGCTGGTGTTGGGGGAAAATATCTCATCTTCAGGGTTATTGCCAAAGCAGCATGAAGACAGCCGACCAGTTCGAAGATTGTCCGAAGTCCATCTTCGAAGGTGTATGGAACCTGGTTCGAAGCCCGAAGGCAGGCATTGGTTCGAAGTATGTCTTCGAACCAAAGTCCTTCAGGATCTTTTCTGCCAGCTAAGATGGAAGATTTATCTTCTATCCTATTAGATTAGTCTTTTACCATTTTAGCCCTATTAAGGAAACCGAATAGTTTCCTTAATGTCGGTTGTAATAGAGGGGTAAATAGGTCTTTTCCTTAATGTTTAGGCCTATAAATACCCCCCATTTTACCCTGTAATGAGGACCGATTACAAGTGAATCAATACACACTTTCGAACTATTCTAAGTTATTATCCTTTCGGAGGCTTAGAACAGTTTGCTTCGCAAACACTTCGTTTGTTAGTTTCTTTTCTACAAAAACCTGTTAGCGTAATCTTTTACGCCAACAGTTGGCGCCGTCCGTGGGGAACCTAGTCCAAAAAACTTCGTTCTCTACCAACCTCTTGCATCATGCCTCCTAAGCGGAGCGCACCTCGCAATCCCACTCGGAGGTCCTCTCGGATCTCCGGAGAGATACCCTTCGACACAGTCAAAGTCGGAGGGTCTTCGACTATCCCTCCACCTCAAACTCCGCAAGGGGCTTTTATCCCTCGAGGATACGAAGCCTCTCCACCAACCCCTTCCGCACTCCGACCACCCGGAGCCACTCTGCCACCCTCCATTCCGATTCAAACTGATCATACCAGCTCTCAAGACCCGGAAGGTCCTTCCGGAGGAGATGAAGATAGCCTTGGAGACATGGCCACTCAAATGGCCAATCTTCAAGCCGAAGTAGCGAGGTGGCGGCAAGAGGCTGCGAACAGGCTTCGTCCTCAAGCCACCCCAGCTATCCCCGAAGTGCACGAAGACGACGATCTTGATTATCCCGAAGCCCCGGAGAACGCCTCTTACGACAATGAATCTCCGTTGCATCCCGAGCTTCAGAAGGTTCGCTTCGATCCGAGGTTCAAAGCTTCAAAGCTTTGCAAGTATGCCGGAGACGAAGATCCTAGTGAGTTTGCGCGTTCTTATGCCCTAGCAATCGAGGCTAGTGGCGGAGACAGAGAAACTATGGCGAAGTGCTTCCCGTTAGCCCTTCAAGGAGTGGCGTTGAGATGGTTCTGGTCTTTAAAACCAGGATCAATCGCTTCATGGTCACAGTTGAAGAAGAAGTTCATAAGTAACTTTCAGGGCACCTTCGTGCCCCCCATGTCGACAGGGAGCCTTTTCCAAGTGAAGCAGCTCCCCGGAGAAACATTGAGGCAATACTTCAAGCGCTTCGCTCACACGAAGTCGCAAATTCGGGGGCTGTCCATATCTTCGGTGGTTGATGCAGCTCGGGAAGGCGTCAGTCATAAAGGCCTTCTGGATAAATTGCATCGGAAGAGCATCACCACAGTATCACAGTTGATGTCGTACTTCGAGGAGTACTCGAAGTCGGAAGAAGGTTGGCTTCGGAGGACTACTGCTACTTCGACAGTATTGACAGAAGTTAAAGCAGAGGTGAAGACTTCGGCTCAGCCGCAAGAACCAGTCTCCGAAGTGCAACATGATAGAAGAAGAGGGCAAAAGCACCCTCGCTCTGAGGTCTTAAACATTGCACCCCCGCAGAAGTTTGCGCCAAGAGCTCCACAGTCTGCGGGGAACAAGTCCAGCGGCTGGAGGCCGCCAGGGAAAACGGCTGGCAAGGGCCAGACCCTTTTTTGCTGTATTCATGGAGAGAATCGAAGCCATGCAACTGACACCTGCAAGGCTATTCTTACCCTTCGGGGAGAATACTTGGAGAGAACTTCGGGTCGAGGTAGTACCGACCGAAGTCCGGCAGCAGCAGTGCGCTCGGAGCCGGTCCAGGCTGTGGCGCGGATAGAAAATCTTGATGCTGCAAGGCATCCTCCGGTGGCCAATGTTATGCCACCTCCGAAGCAAGAAGAAGGACAAGATAGAGGGAAGAGAGTAGTTCTCCCTATCTCCGGAGGAGGTACCCTCGGAAGCATGTCCAAGAGACAGCGAAGAGAGTACGTTCGAGAAGTAGGCCATATTGGGACTTCGTCATCTGCAGCTGCAATGCCGGAGTGGTCTCATGTTCCAATATCTTTCTCTGCGGAGGATGCAGCTGGTATCAAGTTCCCGCATGCAGATCCATTGGTTATTACTGCTGATATTGCAGGAACAGAAGTGCGAAGGGTGCTAATTGACGGAGGTAGCTCGGCAGATATTATATTTGTACAAGCCTTCGATCAGTTATGCATTTCCCGGAAGCATCTCCTCCCAGCGGCTCGTCCTCTGCAAGGCTTTGCAGGACCTCCGCTAGATGCACTTGGCCAAATAGGCCTGGAAGTAACCTTCGGAGAAGGTTTACTAGCCCGAACTGAAGAAGTTATCTTCGATGTGGTGGACGCCCCGTATGCTTATAATGTCATCTTTGGGCGAGGCATGTTGAATCAGTTCGGAGCTGTGGCGCATCACAACTACTTGTGCATGAAGATGCCCACACAATCAGGAGTTCTGACAATCTTCGGAGATCAAGCCATAGCTCGGAGGGCAGAATATGGTCATGGTCCTCCTCTTGATCCGAGGCAAGTAAACAGTGTCCAAGATAATGGAGAAATTTTTTCAGCCTCCTCCGAAGCTTCGAAGAAGTCATTTCCAAGACCAAGTCCCGAAGGAGAAATTGCAACGAAGGTCATTGTCAAAGATGGTAAAGAATACACTTTTCAATTTGGTAAAGATTTACCTCCCGAAGTTGCAACTTCCTTGGAAAAGGTCGTAGAAGAAAATTTGGATGTCTTCGCTTGGTCTGACGAAGATATTACCGGAGTCGATCGGGATATTATTGAACATAGTTTGCTTGTAAACCCGAAGGCCCGGCCTGTTCGACAAGGGCTCCGGAAGATGTCCGCAGAGAGAGCTGCTTTAGCTAAGGACGAAGTTGAAAAACTGCTGAAGGCTGGGATTATCAGAGAAGTGGCCCATACAGAATGGTTAGCCAACCCAGTCTTCGTCAGGAAGAAGTCCTCCGGAAAGTGGCGCATGTGCATTGATTTCACATCTCTGAATAAAGCGTGCCCACGTGACCCCTACCCCATGCCCCGAATTGACCAGCTAGTTGACTCCACTGCAGGTTCGGAGTTACTAAGCTTCCTCGACGCGTATTCAGGTTATCATCAAATATGGTTGAAGCGCGAAGATGAAATCAAGACGAGCTTTGTAACTCCTTCGGGAGTCTTCTGCTATGTAAGAATGCCCTTCGGCTTAAGAAATGCCGGGGCTACTTTTTCAAGATTAGTTGCTAAGGCTCTAGGTCATCAACTAGGTCGCAATGTGGAGGCCTATATGGATGATATTGTAATAATGAGTGCTTTAAAGCACCAACATAGCCTAGACTTAGCAGAAACATTCAATAGCCTTCGGGCATGTGGGATCCGCCTTAACCCCGAAAAATGTATATTCGGAGCTAAGGCTGGAAAGTTGTTAGGGTACTTAGTTTCAAGCAGGGGAATTGAAGCTAGCCCTACTCAAATAACTGCGCTGCAGAAGATGGCTCCTCCCGAGAATTTAAAGCAAGTGCAAAAGCTGACTGGACGTCTTGCCGCACTTAGCAGGTTTTTATCAAGGTCTGCAGAGAGGAGTTTGCCAATCTTTAAAGCTTTGAAAGGGTCCGAAGATTTTGCATGGACACCGGAGTGTCAGAGAAGCTTCGAAGACATTAAAAATTATCTCAGCAATCTTGCTACACTTACGGTGCCTATTGCGGACGAAACCTTACTTCTATATCTTGCAGCTACAGGCTCAGCTGTCAGCGCAGTCCTTGTCAGAGAAGCCGATATCAATGGGAAGTTGGTCCAAAATCCTGTCTATTTTGTATCCGAAGCATTGTCAGGAGCAAAGACAAGATACTCCGAACTTGAAAAGTTCGTTTACGCTCTGATAATGGCTTCGAGGAAGTTAAGGCATTATTTTTTGGCTCATAATGTAATTGTACCAACTTCATATCCTTTAGGAGATATGCTCCGAAGCAAAGATTCCACTGGAAGGATTGGAAAGTGGGCAGTAGAACTAGCACCCTTCGGCATATCTTTCCTGGCAAGGACAGCTATCAAATCTCAAGTCCTAGCAGACTTCGTAGCAGAGTGGACTCCACCTGCGAAGTTGACTCCGGAAAAATCAGATGACGGAGTTTGGATTATTTACTCCGACGGGGCTTTTCAAGCATCCGGAGCAGGCATTGGGGCAGTATTAATTTCACCATCAGGACAAAGAGCAATGTACTCCGCAAGACTCAACTTTAAGTCTACCAATAATATAGCGGAGTACGAAGGAATATTATTGGGACTTCGAAAAGCACGTGCTCTAGGGGCTACAAGAATAATTATAAAAACAGATTCTCAGATAGTAGCAGGGCACGTAGACAAAAGTTTTCAAGTCCGACATCCACAGCTTGCAAAATACTTGGAAGAAATTCGCAAGATCGAAGCACATTTCAAGGGTATTTCCATTCGGAGTATACCAAGAGCTGAAAACGTGCAAGCGGACATTTTAGCGAAGGCTGCTGCCGGAGCTGTGGATGTGCCTGACGAAGCTTTCTATGAGGAGCTCAATATACCTTCGGTGCCACAAGTTGCTTCTGCAGAGATTCTCTGCATTCCTAGTGCAGATTGGAAAGATTCAATCATAGAACTCTTGCAAGGAGGAACAAATTTGCCCGAAGAGCCCCAATTGTCAAGATTAAAGCTCAGAGCAAGAAACTATCAGTTAATCAACGGTATATTATACAAGGCCGGAGTATGTTCCCCTCTACTCCGATGTATATCTCAAGCCGAAGGCCAAGAAATTCTTCGAGAAATTCACGAAGGCCTTTGTGGAAGTCATTTAGCCCCTAGAGCTCTGGCAGGAAAAACACTTCGCCAGGGGCTTTATTGGCCAACAATAACAGCTGATGCGGAGAGCTTGGTCCGCACTTGTCAAGGATGCCAGTGGATGGGTCGACGGAGTCATCGCCCACCAACAGCTCTTCAAGTCATTGCTCCGGTATGGCCCATGGCCAGATGGGGTATGGATCTAATTGGTCCCTTTCCGTTAGCAAAGGGAAATCTGAAGTTCGCAGTGGTAGCTATCGAATATTTTTCTAAGTGGGTGGAAGCAGAGCCCTTAACAGCTATCACTTCGAATAATGTACAAAAATTCTTCTGGAAGAACATTATTTGCCGGTTCGGAGTGCCTAGATATCTCACGGTTGATAATGGAACACAGTTCGACGCAGAACCCTTCAAGAAGTTTTGCGAAGACCTAGGCATTCAACTATGTTTTGCTGCAGTGAGACATCCTCAGTCGAATGGAGCCGTTGAGCGAGCCAATGGAAATATCTTATCAGGGCTAAATCGAAGAATAGTAGGGTTGTCAAAGGGACTGTGGACCGAAGAGCTTCCAAAGATTTTATGGTCCATTCGGACTACGCAAACAAGGTCCACAGGTTTTACTCCGTTCAGACTACTATTCGGAGATGAAGCAATGACTCCAACGGAACTCAAAGGGGGCTCATTTCGCAGCACCGAACCAGACGTCGAAGAAGAAAGACAAGCTTCATTAGATTTGTCAGAAGAAACAAGACTTCGAGCTGTAGCTAATTTATCAAAGTATCATCAGCAGACGAAGACTTGGTATGACCCGAAGGTTAAGCTCAGCGAGTTAAGGCCGGGTCATCTTGTTCTACGAAGCATTATAGCACCAGGGAAGTTAGGCAATAAATGGGAAGGTCCATATCTAATCGTCCGCTCAGGACGCCCTGGTTCGTTTAAATTAGCTAATTTAGAAGGTGAAGAATTAGCACATACTTGGCATGCGGAGCACCTAAAGCGATACTTCGCATAAGGGCTCCTTGTAATTCGCTTGTAATCACCTCTAAATTAATAAAGCATACACCCTGATGGTTGCCTTCCCCTTGACACTCCTAGTTTCCCGAGCGGACGCGCTGGGACAGAAGTCGATCGAGAGGGAAGTGTCATTAAGCTGGGTTGTATTTCCGGACTTCGTACCCATAAAGTCGAAGCCTCCGGTGTGGTGGCTGAAATCCATCCGGAGCCCAAGCTGATACCTTGTAGGCATCCGTAAAAGAGCCAATACCACATTCTACGGAGTCCAAGCTTCGGCTGGTAGACTTCCGTAAAAAGAGCCGAAGGTGGCCAAAATCTGCGGAGTCCAAGCTGCAGCTTGCAGACATCCGTAAAAAGAGCCGAAGGTGGCCAAATTCTGCGAAGTCCAAGCTCCGGCTGGTAGACTTCTGCAAAAAAGAGCCCAAGTTGGCCAAATTCTGCGAAGTCCAAGCTCCGGCTGGTAGACTTCTGCAAAAAAGAGCCCAAGTTGGCCAAATTCTGCGAAGTCCAAGCTCCGGCTGGTAGACTTCTGCAAAAATAGCCGAAGGTGGCTACAATTTCTGCGAAATCCAAGCTCCGGCTGGTAGATTTCTGCAAAAAAACAGCCGAAGGTGGCTAAAGCAAAACAGCATTTAAGCCATGAGCTTCGAATGTCTGTTCATATGCGTCCAAAGTGACAAATTTTTTAAGACACTAAAGTGTCCTGGAAGTTATCTCAATTGATTTCTTTCATGAAACAAACAAAGGTACCAAGTTACCATTCTTCTGACTACAAAGGTCGAAGACATTTTATAAGATTTCAAAAGATCTTTAAATGACAGAGGGGCTCCGAACCCCCAAAAAATTGTACTCCGAAGTTTTTTCTTTGCGCATAACCATCTTTGAATACAGTTCGAAGTTGCTTATACCCAAAGAGGGGCTAGTAATATGGAGACAATTTTAAATCGACATTCATTATTGAAATAAATGTGTTTACAGATTACATTATGAAAAATTGGTATCTATACCAAGAAGGAATCGGAGACCTCTTCGGTCCCGAGAGCTAGGGGTGGAACGACTAGTTCCAACATCGGAAGTTCTAAGAACTTTGCGTTTAACTCTCTTTCTCCCCTTCGAAGCTCTAAAATCCTTCTGTTCTTGTTGAAGCTCGGCCCAAGTTCGAAGCCGCTCAGGACTTCTCTCCCAGCTTCTAAGATCTTCAGATCTTTTATTTTGGGCTTCACCTTCCTCTTCGGACCAGTTAGTGTCTTCAGAAGACGAGGTGTTTGCGTCGATTTCTTTATCTTCCTCTTTAATATAAGACAATACGTCTTTGATTACTTCGGGCGCAATAACGCCGGAGTCATCTCGAGGGATAAGAAATCGAGGACGCTTATAACTCTTTAGAAGTTCGAAGGTGTTCCACAGTGAGCGAAGTTCGCTGTTAAGCTCTAACACTTCGATATCTTCGATAAGAGGCAAAGCCTAAAATATGACAAACAAGATTTTCATTGATAAATGTTTACAAGTACAAAGCTTTACACGGTTAAAAATCCTAAAACATTCCTAAACCTGTGGGTTTGAAGGAGGTTGGCTGCTCGAAGCTTGGCTCCGAACATGCTTCTGGCGTTGGCCTTCATCAATCCAAGCCTTGATCGCAGATCGACCTTCGGCTCTCCACGAAGTTTGGAAGGCCCGCCAAGCAGCAGCTACACCTTCGGAAGGTTTGAGAAGTCGGTCGTCGTCGAAGGTGATTGGACCTCTTCCTGCGTCCGGAGTTATTGATCGGCCCAAATCCTCGTAATAGCGAAGTAGACCAACAGCAGACACATGTCCGGAGAGTTCTCCGTATCTAATGCCCGCCGTCTTCATCTGCTTCGCCACCCCTTGGATCCTTTTCAACCGGCGCAGAAGGCTGATGTTATCATCAGAAGGGAGAATTCCAGTAGTACCGAAGTACTCCAGGACTTCTAACAACTGATTCATAACCTCCGCAGCCACCTTCTCAGACTTCAACTTATCTTCGTTCAGCGCATCCTTCGCCGAAGTAACTTCGTCCAAAACCCCAGAAAGCCTAGCATTCTCAGTGGTCAAAGTATTTTTCTGTGTCAACAATTGGCTAGCTTCCTCTTCAAGCCGGACGAGCCTAGACCCTGCAGTAGCATGCTCCGTCCGTAGTTTGTCAACTTCTGCTCGAAGCACAATCCTTTCCGCTTCGAGCTCTTTCTTTACAACCTCCAAGCTTTGCCTGGCCCTTCGCTCTGTTAATATTATATTGTCCATTTGAGTCACTCGACTTTCAGAGATGTTAAAATTCCTTCGAAGAGTGCTATTTTCTTCCCGAAGCCGAGCGATTTCTTCGTCATTGCATAGACTTGCAGCTCGGGCCAAGACAGTTTGCTGCCAAAGTAAAAATCAAAGTAAATATTCATTCGAAGATAAATTCTATAATAATTTGCAGTTGTTTCATACCTGATAAGCTGTACGTTCAATAATGGCATTAAGCTCCGTCCTGTCAGCCTTGCGCAGGATGGCCACTAATTCGGTCTCCCTATCTCACGACTAGCTCGATCCAAAGGTTCGAGCAAAGTCCGAAGACCAGTTGTTTGCCCTAAGAAAGGAGCCAGCAAGGGGAGCATGCTTATTGCCTCTTGGTCATCTTCGTTCAATGAAGGACCGGAGCTTTGGCCTGCGGACTTCGGAGCCACTGGAGTTCGAACCTCCCTGGAAGATTGGCTCTCGTCTGTTGAATCAAACGGAGTTGATTCGGAGCTTATAGCAGGCAGGGGCTCTATTTGTCTTTTGCCTCTTCCAGGCCCCTTTTGAGTAACTCTTGGGGCTGGCTCCGAAGTCGTCGAAGGTTCAGGAATTATTTCCTCCTGGCGGACTTCTTCCATAGAAGTGGGTTCTGCAAAACAATCAAAAGTATTATACATAGTATAAAAATTCAAATAAATACAAAAGTTCTTCGAATTCTACCTTCGGCAGTCCGTGGAGGAGTTGTTGTCGGACTAATTGGTGGATCGAAAGCTAATTCTTCATCTGAATCAGCCGTTGAATCATGGACTACAGGAGCATCGTCCTGGGTAGTCCTCGCTGCTTCTTCGGGAATCAAAGCCATAGTGACTTCGACCCCACTTTCATCCACAGGAACTTCGTCCTGAGCTACATCTTCTTGAACTACCGAAGTCCTTGGTTGATCAACATTTTCTCCGGACTCCGGTACGTTCACAGGCACTCCGGTTTGTGCGGCCCTTTGAGTTTCATTCTCTTCCATTAGGCGCACAAGTAACCTTTCCACTTCTTCTTGGGAATCGGAGACCGAAGCTCTGGAGCTCGAAGGTATAGGATCTAAAGGTGCGAGGTTCTTCGGCTTCCGAGCCACCCTCTTCACCGGAGTTTTTGCTGAACTTGAAGTTCCAGCTTCGGCTTTTCTTTTTTGAAGCCCTTTCTCCAAAGGTGCCCAATCCATCAGAGGAGGAGGAGTGAGTTTCAGCATTCCCCATACTCTGTTAAATCGCTCCCAACTTCCGACTAATTTGATTCACCATTCTTTTTCTGACGGAGTTGGAGCACCCAGAATCTTCTCCGAAGCCCTTACAATTTGCTCTGAAGTAATAGGGGCTGAAGAAGCTAAAAAATAATTCAAGTTAATCTTTCTTCGAAGTAAATATGTACTATGCATGTTGGTTTCGAAGTTACCTGTAGGACTTGAAGTCAAGTTAATTCTACGAAGACCACCTTCGGAATCATCTTCGAAGATAATAGGCCAGTTAGCCATCAACGGAGGAATTTGAAGACCGATGAACTCTTCGGCCAAATCCCGCATACTGAGTCTTCGGCTAACTTTCTCAAGCAAGTTCAGACGGGCTTCGAATTGACCTTCGTCAGGACGCACCAAAGCTTCTTTTCGGAACTGGATTTCTTTAAGAGGTCCGGCCAGAGGATTGCTTGCCCCGACTTCGGCATAGAACCATTTCAGCACCCAATCAGTATACCATCTAGCATTGATGGCCTTAGCAGGGAATCGCAGAGCGTATTCATCTCGAAGCCTGGAATTGATGCTTCCGAAGGCAACCACTACTTTTTCACCTCCGGAGCCTACGAAGGTCTTCGGCTGACAAGTTGCTCTATGCAATGCTGCGAAGATTTCAGCCCTCCCCTCACAACCTTCGGCTCTTAGAGCCCACTCGAAGATAGCTAATCTAGCTACAGCATTCGGAGACAGCTGGGGGAGGGTTACATGAAACAAGTCAAGGACTTCAGCCAAGAAATCTACAGCAGGGAGGCCCAAGCCTGCTTCGAAAAAAGCTTCGAACACTACGACTTCTCCGGGTCTTGGTGATGGGATTGCTTCTTTCCCTGGTTTTCGAATCATAACTCCTGCACCTATATTTCCTCCTGCTGCCATTGCCAGGGACTCTCTTTTGCAGGTTGAATGTCCTAATTCGAAGGATTGGTCTAGATATTTGGTCGATGGAGGGCACAGACCTTGATCATCGGCGATTTGGGGATTTTTTCCCTTTGCCGCCATGGAAGTTGTCGCCTGCATCGAAGGCGTCGCCGCCACTGTTGCCGCTGCCGCTGCCGCAGCCGCTTGTTGACGAGCCAAGGTTGAAGGAGGTGCAGAGCCTTTGGTCTTCGCCATCGCAATCGCTGGATCGATCTGAGAGAGTGGGGACTAGGACTCAAGAACTCGAAAGCTAGGGCTCAAAAACTCAAGAACTCAAAAGGCTTTTGACTGGGAGCAAGCAGTGAAAAGGTAATCAAGTAAGTTCTGGAGTTCTTTATTTATAGTCTAACTTTCCGTTTGTTACCGTTTGAGCTCTGCCCTTTCGCATTCCCACCTGTTATTTTCCTCCGAAAATAACGCTTCGTATAATTCCGTTAGAAACAGAAACTAACGGCTATATTTTCTAAGTCTAAAAGACTTTCGAACTTCTTGAATCAGTTCTAAGATAGTTCGAAAAGTAATTACCTTATGACTGATTCGAAGTTCATATCTTCATGTATTTCGAAGATAAAACAAAAATCAATAACCCCTATGATTGGTTATCTTTTCATTCCGTATACTGCTCTCCTAACGTTACAGGTCGAACGGAGAAGCGTATTCGAGGGGCTACTGTTGGGGGAAAATATCTCATCTTCAGGGTTATTGCCAAAGCAGCATGAAGACAGCCGACCAGTTCGAAGATTGTCCGAAGTCCATCTTCGAAGGTGTATGGAACCTGGTTCGAAGCCCGAAGGCAGGCATTGGTTCGAAGTATGTCTTCGAACCAAAGTCCTTCAGGATCTTTTCTGCCAGCTAAGATGGAAGATTTATCTTCTATCCTATTAGATTAGTCTTTTACCATTTTAGCCCTATTAAGGAAACCGAATAGTTTCCTTAATGTCGGTTGTAATAGAGGGGTAAATAGGTCTTTTCCTTAATGTTTAGGCCTATAAATACCCCCCATTTTACCCTGTAATGAGGACCGATTACAAGTGAATCAATACACACTTTCGAACTATTCTAAGTTATTATCCTTTCGGAGGCTTAGAACAGTTTGCTTCGCAAACACTTCGTTTGTTAGTTTCTTTTCTACAAAAACCTGTTAGCGTAATCTTTTACGCCAACAGCTGGTGTGGTTCCCCTCCTGTCGTCCAGACCGTCTTCAAGGACTCCGGCGTTAGTGGTGGATGGCCCATCCTCACCAAGACCAACTTCAACGAGTGGTCTATGGTGATGAAGGTGAAGATGCAGGCGTGGCACATATGGGAAGCGGTGCAGTACGGTGACGTTGACTTCACCAAGGATCGAAGGGCGCTGGAGGCCCTTCTTGCGGCTGTTCCGTCGAAGATGTAGCTCACCCTTGCGGACAAGGAGTCCTCCAAGGACACTTGGGAAGCCATCGTCGTGGCATGCATCGGCAGCGACTGCGCTCGTAGAGCCACGCAGTAGAAGTTGCGTCAAGAGTGTGATTGCTTGGCTTTCAAGCCTGGGGAGGACGTCGATGACTTCGCTCTCCGTCTTACCAGCTTAATGAAACAGATGTGCGGTACGTCGATGACGACATCAGCAAGGAGAAAGTCATCGAGAAGTTCCTTCGCGTCGTCCCCAAAAGTACACGCATGTCTCTTTGGCGATTGAGACGTTGCTGGACTTCTCCGATCTGAGATCGAGGAGGTGACAGGTCGCCTCAAGGCTATCGATGACCGTGAGCTAGTATCTTCCTTAGAGCCGGTTGCCATCGGTAGCAAGCTTCTCCTCACCGAGGAGTAGTGGCTCGTCCGCTAGCGAGAGCAGAAGAAGGGGGAGGCATCGGGTTCGTCAAGCGGCCGGAAGCACCAGCCACGCAGGGAGCGCAAGGCTCCCTAGGCATGTGGAGGCTCTACTGACGGCGCCAATGGCGACCGCAAGGTCATCCGCGATAGGTGAACACTATGGTAAGATTAGCCATTAGGCAAGGGTCTGCCGATAGGTGAAGCGCGACGGTTAGGCACACGTCATGCAATCACAAGAGGGTGATGAGCTGACTCTGTTCCTCATACATGGGAACATTGAGCTGCACTCCCCTCCCGCACTTACCATCGCTTCTCTTCTCCATGTTGACAAGCCGCGTGCACACGTCTTCCTTGGCAATGGGTCCAGCGATGACAAGATCGACAGTTGGTTCCTTGACACCGGCGCCACCCACCACATGGCCGGGCGGCGGAAGTACTTCTCTGACCTGGACTCCGGCATGCGAGGCTCTGTCAAGTTCGGGGACGCCTCCGTCGTGGCGATAAGGGGTGTCGGCTCCATCATCTTCATTGCCAAGACCGGCGAGCATTGGATGCTCACCGGTGTCTACTACATTCCTGCGCTGAGGAACTCCATCATCAGCCTTGGCCAGCTAGATGAGAACGGCTCACGTGTGGAGATTGAGCATGGGGTGCTGTGCATCTGGGATCATCAACACCAACTTGTCGCCAAGGTGAACAGAGGAAGCAATCGCCTCTATGTTCTCCATGTGCAAGTGGCGCAACCCGTGTGTCTTGCAGCCTGTCACGATGACGATGCCTGGCGATGGCACGAGCGCTTTGGGCAACTCAACTTTGAGGCCCTGAAGCAATTCGACACCAAGGAGATGGTGTGAGGCATGCCGAGTGTCAAGCACATGGAGTAGTTCTGTGACACCTATGTGTTGACGAAGCAGAAGCGGCTCCCATTCCCTTGTCAAGCGAGCTTCTGTGCCAAGGAGAAGTTGGAGCTCTTGCACGATGACCTTTGCGGTCCTGTGACACCGACGACCCCTGGAGGTCGGCGCTACTTACTCCTCCTCGTCGATGATGTGTCCTGCTACATGTGGGTGGTGCTTCTCGACACCAAGGGAATTCCATGTCACTACTCTGCACCGTACCCCTCAGAGCGGAACGACATCGTCGAGCGCCGCAACTAGACGGTGGTGGCCACTGCTCATGCCCTCTTAAGCAGAGGGGGATGTCGGCGATCTACTATGGAGAGGCGGTGATGACCACCGTCCATCTCCTCAACTGCTCGCCCACCAAGGCTCTTGACGGCAAGACGCCGTACAAAGCCTGGCATGGACGCAAGCCGACGGTTGGCCACCTTCGTGTCTTCGGCTGCCTGATGTTTATCAAGGAGCTCAACCATGTCAGCTCGCTTGACTACCGAAGCATTCGAGGGGACTTCATCGGCTATGCAGAGGGCTCCAAGGCCTACCACATCCTCGACCCTGCGACACAGCTGTTGGCGTAAAAGATTACGCTAACAGGTTTCTGTAGAAAAGAAACTAACAAACGAAGTGTTTGTGAAGAGAACTGTTCTAAGCCTCCGAAAGGATAACAACTTAGAATAGTTCGAATGTGTGTAATGAATAACTTGTATTCGGTCCCTATTACAGGGTGAAACGGGGGGTATTTATAGGCCCAAATATTAAGGAAAAGACCTATTTACCCCTCTATTACAACCGACATAGTGGAAACTATTCGGCTCCCTTAATAGGGCTAAAATGATAAAAGACTATTCTAATGATATAAAAGATAAGTCTTCCATCTTAGCTGGCAGAAAAGATCTTGAAAAGCCTTAGTTCGAAGATGTACTCCGAACCAATGCCTATCTTCGTACTTCGAGCTTGACTCCGGGTATCTTCGAAGATGAACGTCTGGGAACCTTCGAATCCGCTATCTACCTTTAAGCTGTTTCGGCAATAACCCCGAAGATGAGATATTTTCCCCCAACAGTAGCCCCTCGAATACGCTTCTCCGTTTAACCTGTAATGTTAGGAGAGCAGTATACGGAAGGAAAAGATAACCAAACATAGGGGTTATTGGATTTTAATTCATCTCCGAAATGTATGAAAATATAAACTCCGAATCAGTCTTAGGATAATTGCTTTTCGAACTATCTTAGAACCGACTCAAGAAGTTCGAAAGTCTTTTAGACTTAGAGAAAATAGCCGTTAGCTTTCTGTTTCTAACAGAAACTGTAGAATGCGTTAATTTCGGAGTTTAGTAACGGCAGGAATGCGAAACGGCATGGACTAACGGTAAAAAAGTAAAATCTAGGCTATAAATAGAAGGCCTAGAACTTACCCGGTTACCTTTTCACCGCTTTCTCGCAATCAAACACTTTTTGAGCCCTTTGAGTTCTTGAGCCCTAGCCTCCATTTTCCCCAAAGCAACCCAGTGACTGCAATGGTGAAGACCAAAGGTTCAGGGCCTTCAGCTTTGGCTAGGCAGCAGGCCGCAGCTGCAGCAGCGGCGGCGGCAATGGCGACATTAGCTCCGACATCTGCAACGACATCCATGGCGGCAAAAGGGGGAAATCCCCAAAATGTCGATGATCAAGGTCTCTACCCGCCATCAACAAAATACCTGGATCAATCTTTCCAATTGGGGCCTTCTACCTGCAAGAGAGAGTCATTGGCAATCGCAGTAGAAGGGAAAATTAGTACCGGAGTCATGATCCGGAAGCCAGGCAAAGAAATGATTCCGTCGCCAAGACTCGGAGAAGTAGTTGTTTTCGAAGCCTTCTTCGGAGCCGGCTTGGGCCTTCCAGCAGTAGACTTCCTGGCGGAGGTACTTGATCTATTTCACGTTACCCTTCCTCAGCTCTCTCCGAATGCAGTAGCTCGTTTGGCTATCTTTGAATGGGCGCTGAGAGCCGAAGGTTGTGAGGGGAGGACAGAGATCTTTGCTGCACTACATAGGGGTAAAAGACATATAGAACCTCTCCCTGCTCAAGGATCAACTTCGTCTGAATCAACAGACGAGAGTCAATCTACTGAGGGGGGGGCCATCTACTGAAGCTCCAAAGACCTCAGCAGAACGCTCCGGAGCTTTGCCAAGCAGGGATGACCAAGAAGCCTCGGCAATGCTCCCTCTTTTAACTCCTTTTTTGGAGCAAAGAACCGGGCTTCGGACTCTGCTCAAACCTTTAGGTCGAGTCAGTCGCGAAGTCGGGGAGATAGAGCTGGTAGCTATTTTAAGCAGGGCGAAGAGTTCGGAGCTAAATGTTGCCATGGAACGAGCAGCCTACCAGGTACGGAACACCTTCGAACCAATAACAAATTATACATGAATAATTTCTTACTTCAGTTTTTTCTTTTCTTAGCAAGCGGTCTTGGCCCGCGCTGCAACTTTATCATGCGAACATGAAATTGCTCAGCTTCGGGAAGAAAACGAAGCTCTTCAGCGCAACTTGTCTTTCTCCGAAGCTAGAGTGGTTCAAATGGACAATATGATTTCAGCAGAACGCAGGGCCAGACAGGGTTTGGAGGCTGCAAATAAGGAGCTCGAAGCAGAAAGGATCGTGCTTCGAGCGGAAATCGAAAGGGTGCGGTTGGAGCATGCTAATGCGGGGTCCGAGCTTGTGAGGCTCCAAGAGGAAGCTAGCCAACTCCTAAATCAGAAGAATACTTTAACTACGGAGAATGCTAGGCTTTCCGGAGTTCTAGAAGAAACGACTTCGAGCAAGGATGCATTAATTGAAGAAAAGCTTAAGTCCGAGAAGGTAGCTACGGAGGTCATAGAACAGATGCTAGGTGTTCTGGAGTACTTCGGTACTACTGGATCACTTCCTTCAGATGACAATGTCACTCTGCTGCGCCGGTTAAAAAGGATCCAAGGAGCAGCGAAGCAAATGAAGACGGCGGGCATTCGTTACGGAGAACTCTCCGGACAAGTGTCTGCCATCGGACTATTTCGTTACTACGAGGACTTGGGCCGAACAATCACTCCGAGCGCAGAGGGCCCTATTACCTTCGACATCGAGCGGCTTCTGACTCCTTCCGAAGGCGTGACTGCTGCCTGGCAGGCCTTTCAAGCTTCATGGAGAGCCGAAGGTCGCACTGCGATCAAGGCTTGGATCGACGAAGGTCAACGTCAGAAGCAAGTTCGGAATCAAGCTTCAAGCAGTCAGCCTCCTCCGAACCCGCAGGTTTGGGAATAATTTAGGATTTTTGACTATGTAAAGCTTCGTGTTTATGAACCTTTATCAATGAAAATTTGTTTATCATATTTTTAGGCTTTGTCTCATACGGAAGATATCGAAGTGTTAGAAATTAACGACGAACTTCGCTCATTATGGAACACCTTCGAACTTCTAAAGACTTACAAGCGTCCTCGATTTCTAATTCCTCGAGATGACTCCGGCTTAATTGCACCCGAAGTAATCAAAGATGTATTGTCTTATATTAAAGAGGAAGAAAAAGAGGTTAACGTAAACACTTCGTCTTCTGAAGACACTATTTGGTCTGAAGACGAAGATGAAGTTCAAAATAAAAGATCTGAAGATCTTAGAAGCTGGGAAAGAAGCCCCGAACGGCTTCGAAGTTGGGCCGAGCTTCATCAAGAACAGAAAGATTTTAGAGCTTCGAAGGGGGGCAAGAGAGTTAAACGCAAAGTTGTTAGAACTCCCGATGCTGGAACTAGTCGTTCCACCCCTAGCTCTAGGGACCGAAGAGGTCTTCGATTCCTTCTTGGTATAGATACCAATTTTTCATAATGTAATCTGTAAACATATTTGTTTGAATAATGAATACCGATTTAAAATTGTCTCCATATTTACTAGCCCCTCTTTGGGTATAAGCAACTTCGAAATGTATTCAAAGATGGTTATGCGCAAAGAAAAAACTTCGGAGTACAATTTTTTGGGGGTTCGGAGCCCCTCTGCAATTTAAAGATCTTTTAAAATCTTATAAAATGTCTTCGACTATTTGCAGTCGGAAGAATGGCAATTTAGTACCTTTGTTTTATGAAAGAAATCACTTGAGATAACTTTCAAGATACTTTAGTATCTTAGATAATTTGTCACTTTGGACTGTGTTAACAGATATTCGAAGCTCATGGCTCAAATTCTATTTTGCTTTAGCCACCTTCGGCTTATTTTTGCGATCTCTGTCGAACCAATGGTTCGGAGTTTGCAATGGTCTCTTTGGACTCTTTTTACGGATGTCTACCAGCCAATGGCTTGGACTCCGTATATTTTGGCCACCTTCGGCTCTTTTTGCGGAAGTCTACAAGCCAATGGCTTGGACTTCGCAGATTTTGGCCACCTTCGGCTCTTTTTACGGAAGTCTACCAGCCAATGGCTTGGACTACGCAGGTTTTGGCCACCTTCGGCTCTTTTTACGGAAGTCTACCAGCCAATGGCTTGGACTCCGTATGATGTGGTTTTGGGCTCTTTTACGGATGCCTACAAGCCGATGCCTTGGACTCCGGATTATGTCAGCCCCCACATCGGAAACTTCGAACCAATGGTTCGAAGTCCGAAAATACAACCCAGCTTCATGACACTTCCCTCTCGGTCGACCCCGCGGTTCCAGTGCGTCCACTCGGAAGCTGGAAGTCTATGAGGGGAAGGCACTATCAGGATCATATGCTTTATTAATTTAGAAGATGGTTACAAGCGAATTACAAGGAGCCCTTATGCGAAGTATCGCTTTAGGTGCTCCGCATGCCAAGTATGTGCTAACTCTTCACCTTCTAAATTAGCTAACTTAAAAGAGCCAAGGCGCCCTGAACGGACAATTAGGTATGGACCTTCCCATTTATTCCCTAACTTCCCTGGTGCTATAATGCTTCGTAGAACAAGATGACCCGGTCTTAGTTCATTGAGCTTAACCTTCGGGTCAAACCAAGCCTTCGTCTGCTGATGATACTTTGATAAATTTGCTACAGCTCGAAGTCTTGTTTCTTCTGATAAATCTAACGAAGCTTGTCTTTCTTCCTGAATGTCCGGTTCGGTGCTGCGAAATGATCCTCCTTTGAGCTCCGTTGGAGTCATAGCTTCATCTCCGAATAGTAGTCTGAACGGAGTAAAACCTGTGGACCTTGTTTGCGTAGTCCGAATGGACCACAAAATCTTCGGAAGCTCTTCGGTCCACAGTCCCTTTGCTAATCCTACTATTCTTTGATTTTGCCCTGATAAAATATTTCCCTTGGCTACTGGAAAGGGACCTATTAAATCCATACCCCACCTGGCCATAGGCCATACCGGAGCAATGACTTGAAGAGCTGTTGGTGGGCGATGACTCCGTCGACCCATCCACTGGCATCCTTGACAAGTGCGGACTAAGCTCTCCGCATCAGCTGTTATTGTAGGCCAATAAAGCCCCTGGCGAAGTGTTTTTCCTGCCAAGGCTCTCGGGGCTAAATGGCTACCACAAAGGCCTTCATGAATTTCTCGAAGAATTTCTTGACCTTCGGCTTGAGATATACATCGGAGTAGAGGGGAACATACTACGGCCTTGTATAAAATACCGTTGATTATTTGATAATTTCTGGCTCTAAGCTTTAATCTTGACAGTTGTGGCTCTTCGGGCAAATTTGTTCCTACTTGTAAAAGTTCCATGATTGAATTTTTCCAATCTGCACTAGGAATGCAAAGAATCTCTGCTGAGGGAATTTGTGGCACCGAAGGTATATTGAGCTCCTCATAGAATGCTTCTTCGGGCACATCCACAGCTCCGGCTGCAGCTTTTGCTAAGATGTCCCCTTACACATTTTCTGCTCTTGGTATACTCCGAATGGAAATACCCTTGAAGTGTGCTTCAATTTTACGGATTTCTTCTAAGTACTTTGCAAGTTGTGGATGCCGAACTTGGAAACTTTTATCTACGTGCCCTGCTACTATCGGAGAATCTGTCTTTATAATTATTCTTGTAGCCCCTAGAGCACGTGCTTTTCGGAGTCCCAATAAAATCCCTTCATACTCCGCTATATTATTGGTAGACTTAAAGTTGAGTCTTGCGGAGTACATTGCTCTTTGCCCTGAAGGTGAAATCAACACTGCTCCAATGCCTGCTCCGGATGCTTGGAAAGCCCCATCGGAGTAAACAATCCAAACTCCGTCACTTGACTTCTCCGGAACCAAATTTGCAGGTGGAGTCCATTCTGCTACAAAATCTGCTAGGACCTGCGATTTGATTGCTGTCCTCGCCAAGAAAGATATGCCGAAGGGTGCTAGCTCAACTTCCCACTTCCCAATCCTTCCAGTGGAATCTTTACTTCGAAGCATATCTCCTAAAGGATACAAAGTTGGTACAATTACATTGTGTGCCAAAAATAATGTCTTAATTTCCTCGAAGCCATTATCAGAGCATAAACGAACTTCTCAAGTTCGGAGTATCTTGTCTTCGCTCCTGATAACGCTTCGGATACAAAATAAACAGGATTTTGGACCAACTTCCCATTGAAATCCACTTCTCTGACAAGGACTGCACTGACGGCAGAACCTGTAGCTGCAAGGTAAAGGAGTAGGGTTTCGTCCGCAGTAGGCACTGTGAGTGTAGCAAGATTACTGAGATACTCTTTAATACCTTCGAAGCTTTTTTGACACTCCGGTGTCCATGCAAAATCTTCGGACCCTTTCAATGCTTTAAATATAGGCAAGCTTCTCTCCGCAGACCTTGATAAAAACCTGCTAAGTGCTGCCAGACGCCCAGTCAGGTTTTGCACTTGCTTTAAATTTTCCGGAGGAGCCATCTTTTGTAGCGCAGTTATTTGAGTAGGGCTAGCTTCAATTCCCCTGCTTGAAACTAAATACCCTAACAGCTTTCCAGCCTTAGCTCCGAATATACATTTTTCGGGGTTAAGATGGATCCCACATGCCCGAAGGCTATTGAATGTTTCTGCTAAGTCTAGGCTATGTTGGTGCTTTAAAGCACTCTTTATTACAATATCATCCATATAGGCCTCCACATTGCGACCTAATTGATGACCTAGAGCCTTAGCAACTAACCTCGAAAAAGTAGCCCCGGCATTTCTTAAGCCGAAGGGCATTCTTACATAACAGAAGACTCCCGAAGGAGTTACGAAGCTTGTCTTGATCTCATCTTCGTGCTTCAACCATATTTGATGATAACCAGAATACGCGTCAAGGAAGCTTAATAACTCCGAACCTGCGGTGGAGTCAACCAATTGATCAATTCAGGGCATGGGGTAGGGGTCACGAGGGCATGCTTTATTCAAGGATGTGAAGTCAATGCACATGCGCCATTTCCCGGAAGACTTCTTTCTGACGAAGACTGGGTTGGCTAACCATTCTGTGTGAGCCACTTCTCTAATAATCCCAGCCTTCAACAATTTCTCAACTTCGTCTTTCGCTAGAGCAGCTCTTTCTACAGACATTTTCCGGAGTCCTTGCCGAATGGGCCGGGCCTTCGGGTTTACAAGTAAACTATGTTCAATGATATCCCGATCAACTCCGGCGATATCTTCGTCAGACCAAGCGAAGACATCCAAATTTTCTTCTACCACCTTTTCCAAGGAGGTTGCAACTTCTGGGGGTAAATCTTTACCAAATTGAAATGTATACTCTTTACCATCTTTAACAATGACCTTCGTTGCAATTTCTCCCTCAGCACTTGGTCTCCGAAAGGACTTCTTCGAAGCTTCGGAGGAGGCTGAAAAAATTTCTTCATTATCTTGTACATTGTTTACTTGTCTTGGATCAAGAGGGGGACCATGACCATATTCCGCCCTCCGAGCAATGGCTTGATCTCCAAAGATTGTAAGGACTCCTGCTTGTGTGGGCATCTTCATGCACAAATAATTGTGATGCGCCACAGCTCCGAACTGGTTTAGCATGCCTCTTCCGAAGATGACGTTGTAAGCATACGGGGCATCTACAACATCGAAGATTACTTCCTCAGTCCGGGCCAACAAACCTTCTCCGAAGGTAACTTCCATGCCTATTTGGCCAAGTGCATCAAGCGGAGGTCATGCGAAGCCTTGCAAAGGACGAGCCGCTGGCAGGAGATGCTTCCTGGAGATGCACAATTGATCGAAGGCTTGAACAAAAATGATATCTGCCGAACTACCTCCGTCAATCAACACCCTTCGAACTTCAGTGCCCGCAATATCAGCAGTGATAACAAGTGGATCTGCATGCGGGAACTTGATGCCAGCTGCATCCTCCGCAGAAAAGGATATCGGCACATGAGACCACTCCGGCATTGCAGCTGCAGACGATGAAGTCCCAATATGGCCTACTTCTCTGACGTAGTCTCTTCGCTGTCTCTTCGACATGCTTCCGAGGGTACCTCCTCCGGAGATGGGGAGGACTACTCTTTTCCCTCGGTCTTGGCCTTCCTCTTGTTTCGGAGGTGGCATAACATTGGCCATCGGAGGGTGTCTTGCAGCATCAAAGTTTTCTATCCGCGCCACAGCCTGGACCGGCTCTAGGCGCGTTGCAGTTGGAATTCGGTCGGTAGTACCTCGACCCGAAGTTCTCTCTAGGTACTCTCTGATGAGGACATCACTTCACATGATACACACATGGAGCCTCCACCTACACTAGGACCAATCACACGCGCCCGTGCCCGTCGCTTGAACCATGAGGTTAATTCTTTCATTAGCAACTATGTTAATATTTGTTTGGACGGGATGCTACTGAATACTAGTGATATTTTGTTGCTTAGGAACATGGGAGATGGAATAGAAGAGTTGGAGTTGAAGACAGACTCGCACGGATGTTTCGAAGTCTAGATTTCGCTGGTTCGGACTACATCGACCACCATACACCAAAATGGGCATAACTTCCTCATACGAAGTCCGATTGGCGCGTTCTTTGACATTTTGGAAAGCTAAGGAGAAGACGGATCGTTTGCCGTTGGTTTCACCTCTTTTGGAGTCTCGAGTCGTCCTGTGTGTTTAAAACAGTCCTGCGTGATAGAACTGGGCCGTGTTGGCCCATAGTCCAAGTCTGTACGTCTTCTAGCCCACAGCCCAAGTCTGTTCACCTTCCACAGGCTGCCCACGCCCTATATAACTCACTCCAACCGCCTCTAGGGTTAGGTTTTGCTTTGTTTGCATCTACACTATTGTGTTTAGATCCCGCCAAAAAAATCAGGAAGATAAAGAAAAAAATTGGTCAAAGTTTTTGCTCGCCGGACAGCGAACTTGTTTGAATTTTTGTGAGCCACATCCCACCTCAGTTGTAAGTGCCAATTTTTGTGGTTGCATCTCTGGTCATCCTTGTTCAAAAAAATAGAGTGAAAAAAAAGAAGAGAGAAAAAAAAATCAAAAAAAAGAGAAGAAGTGGTAGTAACAGCATTATCGGCGGCAGTAACAGATTCGGCAGTAACAGCTTCTCAGCGGCAGTAACAGATTCTGCTTGTCCGATCTCTTGTCCGAACTCTTATCCGATCAGCGGTAGTAATAGAATTATCAGCGGTGGTAACAGATCCTTTGTCCGATCCCTTGTCCGATCTCTTGTCCGATCTGCAGAGAGCTGAATTTAGCCTGTGTTGTTTCCATTTGAGTTTTGGGCACATAGTTTCCCTCTATTGCTTGAATTTTCACCTTGGGAGCACTAAGGCCAGCAACTTTGACGAGTACTTGGGAATACTTATTGAACTTGGTTTAACTGTTATTATTATCGCTAATCCTTGCTACTCACTTTGCCTTCCAAGCTACACCTTTCTCTTGGTCAGGACAGGTTCATTACTTGCAATTGCCACCACCCTCCACTTGGTTCATCACCTGTAGGCCGGTGACCTCACTGCGGCGTGGTAAGAACACTTGCAAGCGTGGGTAAGGCGGTTGACGGATTGCTTCCACCACACACCCACCACCCCACCTAGCTGTTTACATAAGGATTATTCTTTGTTGTTTTGTCTTTTCACTAACATGGCAGCACTTATTGTACAACGTGACTTGAGCACTCACATGGACCAGGACGACCAGGCACAATGGAACAATATATTTCAGACCTTCTTCCTCGTCAATAACCGTCGTGTGCGTGTCATCATCGACAGCGGTAGTTGCAACAATTTGGTGAGCCTCGACGTGGTAACTAAGCTTCAACTTCCCACACGTGCACATCCACACCCTTACCACGTGCAATGGCTCAACGATAGCGGTAAGGTCAAGGAAACACAAATTGCTCACATCGAATTTTCCATTGGTACATACTTCGGAGTTGCTGACTTTGATGTAGTACCAATGCAAGCATGTTCTCTATTACTTGGTAGACCTTGGGTATATGATACTGATACTACACACCATGGTAGGAGCAATAAGTACACATTTATGTATAAAGGAAAGAAAGTTACATTGCTTCCTATGACTCCTGCTGAAATTGTGAAATTTAAACAAGAAAAACGTGCTAGGGACGTACAAAAGAGCAAACAACTTTCTGAAAATCAGCAAGTAGCTAAAACACTTTCGAGGCAACAAAAAGACAAAGTTGTTTCTCCTTCCTCATCACAAGTTATTAATCTGAAAGGATGTGTCATGCATGCAACTAAAACTAACCTTGCAGTACGTAGTTTTCTTGGTCTTGCAGGTTTCTACCGGCGTTTTGTGAAAGATTTCGGCACCATAGCCGGTCCTTTACCTGAGTTGACCAAGAAGGGAGTTACTTATACTTGGGAGCCAGCACAAGAACAAGCTCTTGCCACACTCAAGGATCGCCATACACGTGCACCTCTACTTTAGCTACCCGACTTCAGTAAGCCTGTTGAGTTAGAATGTGATGCTATTGGTGTTGGAATAGGAGGTGTGCTGCTACAAGGAGGTAAACCCGTGACCCATTTTAGTGAAAAATTGCATGGTCCACAGTTGAATTATTCTACCTATGATAAGGAATTATATGCCTTAGTGCGTGTGCTTGAAACTTGGCAACATTACCTTTTGCCTAAGGAGCTTATTATACATTCTGATCATGACGCACTAAAATATTTGAGAGGGCAAGCTAAACTGAATCGTAGACATGTTAAATGGGTTGAATTTATTGAATCTTTCCCATACATTGTGAAATACAAGAATGGCAACGAAAATGTGGTTGCTGATGCATTGTCTCGTAGGATTGTTCTTTTATCTCAACTTGATATCAACGTTCCAGATTTGGAAAGTTTGAAAGATTTGTATGTTGTAGATAAAGAATTTGCTGAACCATTCACTAAATGTAATGATGGGAAAGACTGGAAAACATTTCATGTTTATGACGGGTTCTTGTTCCATGCTAACAAGCTATGTGTTCCAGATTCGTCCGTATGTTTGCTGTTGTTGCAGGAATCACATGGCGGTGGATTAATGGAACATTTTGGGAGAGAAAAGACTTTGGCCCTGCTGTCCAATATTTTTTATTGGCTAAAGATGCGGAGAGATGTTGAACGATTTGTGCAGCGTTGTGCCACATACCATAAAGCTAAGTCCAAACTTAACCCATATGGTTTGTATACTCCACTTCTTGTTTCTAGTGCACCTTGGGAAGATATTAGCATGGACTTTATTGTGGGATTGCCTAGGTCAAAGAGGGGGAGAGAATCCATATTTGTAAGAGTGGATAGGTTTTCTAAAATGGCAGACTTTTTTCCCTGTCACAAGACCGACGATGCTTCACATATTGCTGATTTATTTTTTAGGGAAATTGTGAGATTGCACGGGATGCCTAGAGCCATTGTTTCAGATCATGATGTGAAGTTTATGAGTTACTTTTGGAAGACAATGTGGGCCAAGCTTGGCACAAAATTGCTATTTTCAACAACTTGTCACCCGCAAACTGATGGTCAAACAGAGGTGGTAAACCGTACACTCTCCATGTTGCTGCGATCAATGATTAAGAAGAACTTGAAAGAATGGGAGGACTGTCTTCCACATGTTGAATTTGCATACAATAGATCTGTCCACTCAACAACACAATTATGCCCGTCTAAAGTGGTGTATGGTTTTAAGCCAATCACACCACTTGATTTGCTGCCACTTCCTTTTCAAGAGAGAGCAAACATAGAGGCAACTAAGCGTGCAGAGTTTGTGAAAGCTATGCATCTGAAGACCAAGGAAGTTATAGAAAAGAAGGCACGCTATTTTGCTCAAAAGACAAATAAAGGAAGAAAGAAGATGTTTTTCAAACCAGGAGATCTTGTTTGGTTATACTTGCGCAAGGATCGTTTTCCTGATTTGAGAAGGTTTAAATTGATGCCCCGTGCTGATGATTTAAAACCCTATTTGGGAGCTGACGATGAGCTTGAGTCGAGGACGACTCCAATTCAAGAGGGGGAGGATGATGAGGACATCACTTCACATGATACATACATGGAGCCTCCACCTACACTAGGACCAATCACACGCGCCCGTGCCCGTCGCTTGAACCATGAGGTTAATTCTTTCATTAGCAACTATGTTAATATTTGTTTGGACGGGATGCTACTGAATACTAGTGATATTTTGTTGCTTAGGAACAGGGGAGATGGAATAGAAGAGTTGGAGTTGAAGACGGACTCGCACGGATGTTTTGAAGTCTAGATTTCGCTGGTTCGGACTACATCGACCACCATACACAAAAATGGGCATAACTTCCTCATACGAAGTCCGATTGGCGCGTTCTTTGACATTTTGGAAAGCTAAGGAGAAGACGGATCGTTTGCCGTTGGTTTCACCTCTTTTGGAGTCTCGAGTCGTCCTGTGTGTTTAAAACAGTCCCGCGTGACAGAACTGGGCCGTGTTGGCCCATAGTCCAAGTCTGTACGTCTTCTAGCCCACAGCCCAAGTCTGTTCACCTTCCACAGGCTGCCCACGCCCTATATAACTCACTCCAGCCGCCTCTAGGGTTAGGTTTTGCTTTGTTTGCATCTACACTGTTGTGTTTAGATCCCGCCTCTTGCACCGGACCGATTGGCTGCTGCATTGGCGTTTGTGAAACCTCACCTTATCTTCGTTTGTCTGTGATTTGGCATTCGATTTGTATCCTTCCTGTTCTTGCTTGTGTTCTTGGGTTCGCTTGCAGGAATTAGCCTTCGTGGCGAGGTCAATCGCGTTCTGCGTGGTTGATAACCAACGGAGACAGTGGTGTAACGATTGCAAGGTTTTGATTCGCCAGACCGGAGCCTTGGATCGCCAACGTCGAGATTCTCCACCAACCCAAGTTTATCCTTTACCTAGCGGAAGATCGGGACCACTCCCCCATCACTCTCCCCTTAGGGTAAGTATAGCCTTGCAAGTATCAGTTGCATGACTTCGATTTTCTCCATGGATGCAGCAGAAAAGGGTCTGGCCCTTGCCAGCCATTTTCCCTGGCAGCCTCCAGCCGCTGGTCTTGTTCCCCGAAGATTGTGGAGCTCTCTGTGTAAACTTCTGTGGGGGTGCAATATTCATGACTTCAGAACGAGGGTGCTTTTGCCCTCTTCTCTGATCATGTTGGACTTTGAAGACTGGTTCTTGCGGCTGTGCCGAAGTTTTTACTTCTACTTTAACTTCTTGCAATATGGATGAAGTAGCGGCAGTTCTTCGGAGCCAACCCTCTTCCGACCTCGCATACTCCTCAAAGTATGACATCAACTGAGAGACCGAGGAGATGCTTTTCCGATGAAGCTTATCTAAAAGGCCTTGATGGGTGACGCCTTCCCGAGCTGCATCAACTACCGAAGATGCAGACAACCCCTGGATCTGCGACTTCGTATGAGCGAAGCGCTTGAAATATTGCCTCAATGTCTCTCTGGGGAGCTGTTTCACCTGGAAAAGGCTTCCTGTTGACATGGGAGGCACAAAGGTGCCTTGAAAATTGCTTATAAACTTCTTCTTCAGCAGCCCCCATGAATTAATTGATCCTGGCTTCAAGGACCAGAACCACCTTAATGCCACTCCTTGAAGAGCTAAGGGGAAGCACTTCGCCATGGTGTCTCGAACTCCTCCGCTAGCTTCAATTGCTAGGGCATAAGAACGAACAAACTCTCCGGGATCTTCATCTCCAGCATACTTACAGAGCTTCGAAGTTTTAAACTTCGGATCAAAGCGAACTTTCTGTAGCTCAGGATGCAGCGGAGATTCATTATCGAACGAGGCGTTCTCCGGAGCTTCGGGATAATCGGGTTCATCGTCTTCAGGCACTTCTTGGATATTTGGGATGGCTTGAGAGCGAAGCCTGTTCGCAGCTTCTTGTCGCCACCTTGCTACTTCAGCTTGAAGGTTGGCCATTTGAGTGGCCATATCTCCAAGATTGGCTTCATCTCCTCCGGAAGGATCTTCCGGGTCTTGAGAGCTAGTAGGATCAGTTTGAATTGGGATGGAAGGTGGAGGAGAGACTACGGGTGGTCGAAGTATGAAAGGGGTTGGCGGAGAAGCTTCATATGTTCGAGGGATGGAAACTCCTTCCGGAGTTTGTGGAGGGAATGTCGAAGGCCCTCCGACTTCAACCGTATCAAATGGTATCTCTCCGGATATCCGAGAAGACCTCCGAATGGGATTGCGGGGTGCGCTCCGCTTAGGAGGCATGATGTAAGAAGTTGGTAGAGAACGAAGTTTTTCGGACAAGGTTCCCCACGGACGGCGCCAACTGTTGGCGTAAAAGATTACGCTAACAGGTTTCTGTAGATTAGAAACTAACAAACAGAGTGTTTGCGAAGTGAACTGTTCTAAGCCTCCGAAAGGATAATAACTTAGAATAGTTCGAATGTGTGTATTGAATAACTTGTATTCGGTCCCTATTACAGGGTGAAACGGGGGGTATTTATAGGCCCACATATTAAGGATTAAACCTATTTACCCCTCTATTACAACCGACATAGTGGAAACTATTCGGCTCCCTTAATAGGGCTAAAATGATAAAAGACTATTCTAATGATATAAAAGATAAGTCTTCCATCTTAGCTGGCAGAAAAGATCTTGAAAAGCCTTAGTTCGAAGATGTACTCCGAACCAATGCCTATCTTTGTACTTCGAGCTTGACTCCAGGTATCTTCGAAGATGAACGTCTGGGAACCTTCGAATCCGCTATCTGCCTTTAAGCTTTTTCGGCAATAACCCCGAAGATGAGATATTTTCCCCCAACAACAGCGCGTTCACATCTCGCGTGATGTCGTGTACGACGAAGGGCGAGGCTGGACGTGGGGCAAGATGGTGGATGACGACTCGACTTCGACGATCAGTGATTTCGTTGTCGACTACGTCTACTTCGAGGGACCAGGGGGAGCTAGTAGCTCATCTTCACCGAGTTTGCTTGCCCCAGCAATGGCACACCATCAGCTCATGCGAGTCCTCCATCGCCTTCTACACTGACCACACTACGCTCTCCTACACCGGCGCTCACAACTCCGGGATCAACATTTGCAGCTTCGGTCCATGACAAGCAGTGCACAATGGAGTTTGCCACTCCGTTGTCGAACGACGAGGATTGTTTTGATGCCTTCCACGAAGACGAGCCTCCACGCTACCGCACCCCTGGATAACATCCTTGGTGAGCAACCCGTTCCTTGAATGGCGCAACATGACTTTGATGCGGAGCTGCACCTAGCGCACGACGACGGCGAGCCACGCTCCTTTGCTAAGGCGGAGGGAGATGCGGCTTGGCGCGTCGCGATGCAGCAGGAGATGGACGCCGTTAAGTGGAACTGGACATAGGAGTTGACTGATCTTCCAGCCGACCACTGTGCTATCACCCTTAAGTGGGTGTTTAAGGTGAAGAAGGATGAGACCGGGGTGGTGGTCAAACACAAGGCTCGACTGGTGTCACATGTCTTTGTCCAACAAGAGGGAGTCGATTTCGACAACGCCTTCGCGCCCGTTGCACGGATGGAGTCCATTCGTGTTCTCGCGCTAGCAGCCTAGGAAGGCTAGTGTGTCCACCACATGGACGTTAAGTCTACCTTCCTCAATGGCGACTTGAAGGAGGTCTACGTCCATCAGCCACTGGGATTCGTCATCCCTGGCAAGGAGAACAAGGTTCTCCGCCTGTGCAAGGCTCTCTACGGCTTGCAACAAGCACCATGAGCTTGGAATGACAAGTTGAACTCCACTCTCAGACAGATGGGTTTCCAGTAGAGTGCTCCTGAGGTTGCAGTCTACCAGTGGGGCAAGGGAGACAATGCCTTGCTGGTAGGTGTCTACATCGACAACTTGATGATCATTGACACCATGGAGGAGGAGGTGGAAGCATTCAAGATGAAGATGAAGGCCACCTTTCAGATGAGTGACTTGGGGCTCCTCTCCTTCTATCTAGGGATCGAGGTGCACCAGCACAACTCCGGCACCTCACTTCGCTAGACCGCTTATGCCAAGTGCATCGTTGAGCTGGGCGGACTCACCGACTGCAACTCAGCCTACACTCCCATGGAGGAAAGGCTGAAGCTGAGTCGTGATGGTACGACGGAGTGGGTGGATGCGACGGAGTACCCGTGCATTGTGGGCAGCCTTTGCTACTGTCACTGGCCGGGATTTCCGTAAAATTGGTAGGAACTAACCTTCTTAATTGATAGCAAAAGTGGGTAGATGGTCGAGGGCCTAGACCTCTCCGTCGCGGCGGCGCCGTGCGGCGACGCGGCGAAGAAGCAGGGATACAAGAAAGGTACAAGCCAAACTGAACTACTCGACGCTTATTCTATTGCATCGGTCCTGTTTATATAGACACAAGATTGATCTAATCTAACAACCAGAATCTTAACTACTCTAACAGAAAACAAAAATTTAATCTAATCTGAACTCTAAACTAATTAATCTAAACATAACCTAACCTAACTGCTACAGAACAACTGGCACTGTTCACATGAACAGTACCGTGTGATACTATTCATAGTCAGGCCCGAGCCTGATCTAAGGCCATGACATCTCTTCCCCCCTTGAAAACCAGCTCGTCCTCGAGCCAGGCTGTTGGTGCTGCCAAGGCATCCCACGTCAAGCCCCCAATCATCAGCCAGGCCGCCATCCATGCTCGCGAGTGTTGGACCGGAAACGGCGACCAGAGGGGGGGTGAATGGGAGCTTTTAAAAATTCAGACTAAAAACAGCCTTCGGTTTTTAATTCTGTCTACTGCGGAACAGACTTCGAACACCAACCTTCGAAGGCCTAGTTCGGAGGTATTTGACTTCTCCAAACACAGGCTTCGGAAGGAGTAAAAGTCTGAAGTCAAGCAGACTTCGCTCCACCCACAACCCCAAAAAACAACTCTGCTAAGTCAGTGCAGGCTCCGCACACAGGGTGCTTCGAGCAGGCTTCACACTTCACCCTTCGCAAGAGTGGGCTGCCCTCTGAGGACTTCGACCTAATACTTAGCGACAGCAACTGGTGTTGGGCTTCGTACTGCGAAGGTCTAAACGCACACTATGCGGACTTCGGAAAGGGCCTTGACACGAGAAGCAAAACGGGCTTCGTTTAGGGCTTCGCTAGTAAGCAGCGAGGTCAAGCCTTCTGTTACACAGAGCGAACGCACACTGAAAAGCACACTTCGCACAAAACACCCTTTGCCTAGACAGGCTTCGGTGCACTACAACTAGCGAGGTATGCAAACAAGCTCAAGCAGAAAGACAACACAGAAGAAGGGCTTCCCCGCTTGAACAAGGAACACAATAAAATTGATCTCACTGGATGAATAAAGAGTGGAGGCTAGTACAGGAGCTCAACAGTAAATGCTCAAAGTGTTAAATGTTACCTACCGAGCCCCCATATTTATAGCCAACAGTTCACCCAAGTGAAATGACAACTTTACCCCTAGGGTTTACACCAGTTTTGTCTCTACTGAACAGAGGGGTACAAAAGGTAGTCTAACTTTATTTGGAGGCTTCTCTGTCAGCTTTGCAGAGGGGACAGCGTCAGCTTTTTGCAGAGCAGACAGTGTCAGCCTTTGCAGTCTTTGACCTTTCTGCAGCCTCCCTTCGCACGCGAGGGGTGCGGTAGCTTCGGCGAGAAGCCTTGAGCCTTACGGCCTTCGCTTCGCCGAAGATAGCCTCCGATACAGTGACGGTTTTGAGCCGAAGCCGTCAAATCCCTTGGGCCTTCGCACCACCACCCTCGGAGTGGACCACCACGGCTTCGCAGCTACTCCCAGCTCGAACTCCGTCAGTCCATGTACCAAAGCCATGCATGGCCGAAGTACCTCAAGTCAACCTCGCTCCGGAGCTAGCCTCGCTCTGAAGCTTTCCTCACTCCGAACCCCCACCTTCGGAGTACCACCCTTCGAAGTCCCTCCTTCGTCCAAGGCCTCCTCATGAAGCATTCCATGAGCACTTCATCGCAGTGTCTCTCCCCGAGCACACTGCTCGACGAGCCTCACCCGGACCATGCCTTCGACGCGCCTCGACTTCTGAGACCTTCGTCGGGTACCTTCGAATGTCTCCCTTCGGAGCACACTTCGAACTCCTTGCCTCCGTAGAGGACTTGATCCACCATACTCCCAAGTCACTCCATCCAGAGTATCTTCGAAGTGCCTCACCTCCGAGGACTTTCTCTCGTAGTACCTTCACCCGGAGCCATGCTCCGCACTTACTGCCTACACCTGGTGCACTTCGATCCGAGGACTGACCCAGACCCCTTCGCAGCCACCGTGACGGAGCTCCCGCTCCACTGGCATCAAGCCTCCCGCTTGACCCAGGTTCACCTGCCGCGAACCGTCCGTCGCCTCCGAAGTCCCCTACGCACCACAGACAAGCAGACAAGTGTATCCAGTACTCCGGAGACCTCTCCGCGTTAGCAGCCTTCGGCACACACTCCGGTGTACCGCCCAAAGTACCGAGACCTTCGGTACAAACCCAGTCATCGTGTACTGTCGGACCCCTCCGACAGGCACACTCCGCTGCAACAGCTGCAGCAACCAAACCACCGAGCCCTTCGGTGAAACCACCTCCGAACACCTTCGGAGGTCCAACCTCCGAACCCCCTTCGGAGGTACCCCTTCGAACCAGAGGGTAAAAGCCTGTCAATCACTCATCACAAACACCGAAACTAACCCTTGGTTTCTCAATCTCCCCCTTGATGAGTGCATTGACAACCAAATTCAAGTCAAGAAAAATTAAAAAACTTTCAGCACACAAGTGACCATAAAAACTCAGAAACGAGTCAAAGCATGTCACTTGACAAAAGAATTTTCCTCCCCCTTTTTTTTAAAAGAGTAAAAGCCCCTTTGGCAAATCTCCCCTTGGCAAGATAAAAACTCCCCCTGTGAAAATGATACCATTTTGCAACAGAGAATCCAAATTTCTCCCCTTTTGCGGCAGAGAACGTAGCAATTTCTTTCTCCCCCTTTGGCAATGCAAGCATCAAGGAGCATTGAAAAGATGCATAGCTTGGAAATGAGCAGAATTTCAAGGACATATAAGGCAAAATATGCCAGTAGTAATACCAATGATCATGGGCTCAGCTCAATTTAACATTCTCTAAAGACATGATGACAGCATGTGATTTTATCTTTTTTGGAATAAAAGCATCACCACTTAGTCAAGGAAACTAGACAAGTAATAGCAAGGACTGCGCAAAGCTAGTCAAGTTCTACTCTAGACAGACAAGTCCAGTTCAAATGGAGCAATGAAAGCAAACTTGATGAGCAATGAATTTTGTTGTTCTTTTCTTAATGCCAGGGGTTATTTGTTTGTCCACCTTATACTTTCCAATCAGGCCAAGCCTAGACATGAAAGCCATCAGAAGCTTAAGGCAATGATTTTGGCAGACACTACACTATTCGAGTTTAGACCAATGTGCGACAAACAAACCCACCTGGATCTCTTAACTGGAAGCATGTAAATCATGGATTGTTGAATTTTGAATAAATAGACAGTCTGTTTAGCATTTTATGAATATCCATGAATATGTAGAACAATTTTTCAAGTTGCACAAATTAGCATCCAGAGAAAAGGTGTCGTGCTATCAAGCAGATAAAAGATAGCTAAAGCAGTCCTGCCTAAACATGCTAGATGCAAGACTAAGCAGTGAGCACGATTTGATTTTGAACAGAAAACATCATGCACATGAAAGTTTTAGATAAATTAAAAGGAGCTGAGCTGACACGATTTCATGAATTACAATCAGGCATATAAATGCAAAAGATGTAAATGCAATTCCACACATGACGAGCACATGCAAGACAATTAAAGCCTGCTCCCCCTCACAAAATGCCGTAAGGGTGACAAATGCCAAGTTCCCCACGCAAGTAGGCAAAACGAGAAGCATCGAGGGGTTTAGTGAAAATGTCGGCTAGCTGGTGTTGGGTATCAACATATTGAAGTTCAATATCACCCTTCTCATTGTGATCTCTGAGAAAATGATATCGCACATCAATGTGTTTAGTTCTGGAGTGCTGAACCGGGTTGTTTGCAATACAAATAGTACTGGTGTTATCACAGAAAAGTGGAACACTCTTATAATCTAACCCAAAATCCCGCAAAGTGGAAGCCATCCACAAAATTTGAGAGCAACAGCTAGCTGCAGCAACATATTCGGCCTCAGCCGTCGATTGTGCAACAATAGACTGTTTGCGGGAAGACCAGCAAACCAGTGACGTACCCAGAAAATGACAAGTACCAGAGGTACTCTTCCTATCAATTCTACACCCAGCAAAATCAGCATCGGAATAACCTCGAAGACATAAAGATGAAGATGTTGAATACCATATGACAAATTCGAGGGTATGTTTGAGATACCTGAGTATGCGTTTTACCGCTTGGCGGTGCGAAGCTCGTGGTGAAGCCTGAAACCGAGCGCACAGACACACTGCGAAGTGTATGTCTGGCCTCGTTGCAGTCAAGTAGAGGAGGGAGCCGATCATGCTTCAAAACTCCTTCTGATCTACGGCTTCTCCATCTTCGTCAGGATCCAATGCTACAGATGTAGCCATTGGAGTGGCGAGGGGCTTCGCATCTGCCATGTCAAACTTCTTGAGCAGGTCCTTGGTGTACTTCGTCTGGTGGACGAAAGTACCTTGTTTGCTTTGCTTGATTTGCAAACCAAGGAAAAAGGTGAGTTCACCCATCATGGACATTTCAAATTCCCTGCTCATGGTATCTGCAAACTCGGCAACCAAAGCATGAGAAGAGCCACCAAAGATGATATCATCCACATAAATCTGCACTAGAAGGAAATCTTTGCCATGCTTCAGAGTAAACAGGGTTTTATCAACAGAGCCCATCAAATACCCTCGCTCAAGCAGAAAAAACTTAAGTCTATCATACCAAGCCCGAGGGGCCTGCTTGAGTCCATAAAGAGCCTTATGAAGTTTAAGGACTTTATGTGGGTACTTGGGGTTTTCAAAACCAGGGTGGCGGCCCGGCCCTTGCCCATTTAACACCATACCCGGGTTCCGATATGGCGCGTCGCTAAGAGGGTTACCCCCCAACGGTTTTCTATTGGGTTTCATTTCCATTTGAGTGGCTAAGTTTTTTATAGCTGGCTCGCCACGCCTAACGCAACCCTCCTCCTTGTACCTGGACTTGGGACCAGGATATGCTGCACCAACATATGCTGAGACAACATAGGCGGAGTTCCAAGAGTTGATCCATCTCATCTTTAATGCATTTAACTTGGTTGAGGGCTCTTTTTGAGCTCTCTGTTTCCAATTCAGAAAATAATTGGAACTTCTGATTCCAAATCATAACTTCTGATCCAACCGGAATTTTCTTGGGCACTATTCCTTCAATCACCGCCAACGGCGTCGTGATGGACAGCGATAAAGTGGTCGTCGTCACCTATGGCCAGTACCGTGCTCGGCTTGAGGCCTACACGGCTTCCTGGGCCTCATCGGCTACTATCGGAAGTTCATCCGCTACATCGACATCATCGCTGTACCTCTCACACGGCTCCTACGGAAGGACTCATTCACATGGTTCGAGGAGGCGGCTTCAGCATTCTAGGCACTGCAGCACGCCCTCTCCACGCATGCGGTGCCATCATGGCGCCTACATGCCGCCGACGCCCTAACTGCTGACAACCACCCAATCATCCTTACTACCTACGCCCCAGGAAGATAAGCTCTACCAACTTAGGTTACTAATACAATAGTCTATATAACCACTAGCAAGATTAATGTTTGCAAGTCATTGATACCCAGTGTTAGACAAATCAGTGATCAATTGACTAGAAATTAAAGGTTAATCATGAAATTAACTGATAAACTAAATAATTAAATAACATTTTTCTATATGTAATTATAGAAGAAAGGTGCTAGTGACCTGGCACAACCGCAAACAGTGCTGATGGGCAGGATGGCACATGCTTTTTGGAACATGCTTTTTGTTGTGCTTTTCTCCCTCCCTCTCTCTTCCTTTTTTCACTTTTCTCCATCACTCTCTCTTCGTTTTTTCTCACTTTCCTCCTGGTTCCACGCCCCCTCTCCCGATTTCTTTTCCCCAGACCCCACTTCCCCTCTCATTCTCTCTCACAACGGTCAGCAACTCCCCAGCGCAGATCCGGTGTTGGTCTCACAACAGTAGCAGCTCCTTGGCGCAGATCCAGTGGCGGCGACGACACATATCGAGCAGCGGCGGCACGGATCTAGGTGGCTGGGATATAGATCTGGTATTGCTTCTCCACGTCAAGCCATCGCAACTGTTGTCTGTCGTCCATGGGAAACAATATGGCGTCCGTGTGACGCCAAACACGATGAGGCGGACACCACACTTACTTGTGGCGAGTCATTGGCCGTGGAGTCCGCCGGTGACCGCCCAGATGCCTAATTGTCGATTAGGTGACGCCTTAACAACTATGAATCAAATTGATTGAAACCGCTTTGATTTTAAAATAACTATTTATGTGTGATCAATCTGTAATATTTGTACTCGCTAGCAGAACAAACCATAGTTCATGCAGTTTTTTTATCATTCTCACAGGCACAGGTGCATGACCAATTCATAGGTGGTACACACTTGTTGTGTTGCTACTCTACTTGTTTATTTTAGTGGAGTGCTGGACAGAGCATACGCTGTCTTGGAGAGCTATATTATTTTTTAGTTAACACTATGCTGTTCAAAACGATGAATTACTTATTTTCGCAGGGAAATCCATCACCCTCAAAGAAGAATGTTCAAGAAATACCAACGCCACAGTTTGTTGCTGTTGACACCTATGAAAGAGACTACACTCGGACTTTTGCACAACCAACCTGTTATATACGTGGAAGAGGAAGTTTCTTTCCTATTTCTCAGGCATTGTCATTTTCAGATTTACAATATTTCGTGTAGGGGCTCCATTTTTATTATTGATTACACTCTGCAGCCAGAGCTGAGATTGGTGAATTTGTCGAGTATGATCTGGACAATGAAGATGATGACTGGCTAGAAGACTTCAACAATGAGCGGAAGAACGTTTACCCTGAAAAGTAAGGAAATGCTGGAGATTTATATGAGTTGGTTTATTAGATATGACTGGAATGTTCATTGTAGTTAATGTATGTGCCGTTGAAATCTAGGAATTGACATTTAAAAGTTTCGAAATGTACTTTTAGCTAGAGAAAGTTTTTCCTTTCGAACACTTAGATTGGTTTAGTAACATGTTAGCTTAGAATTGCATGTGGTTTTTACGAGGAAGTTTTAATTGCTAATATTACTTGTTACTTATGTTATATTACTGCCAACTATACAAAACCTTGGGTGTGACAATTTTAACTTCAAACATATTTTTCTGCGTCTGAAGAGTTCTGTTGAGACACCACTATGCTTAACATATTGTTTTGTCCTTGTGAAGCATGTATATTTTGTTACAGTTTTAAGTGAGGTACTTATTACAGGTTGGAGGTCATCCTATTCAAGTTGGAAATTTTGGACCACAAAGCTCGAGAAAGAGCAGGAGCCATAACACCAACTTCCATAGGACCTGTACCAGTCCTCTTGCAGCTTGATGCTGCAATGGAGGTAAAGCCGCACGCTAAGGGCTTGTTTGGGAATTTCAAATCCCAGCCCATTCCCTGTGGATGGGCCGGGATTTTAGTTTAAAATCCCGGCCCATCCACAGGGAATGGGCCGGGATTTGGGGTTCCCAAACAGGCCCTAAATGGGAACCTTACATGTTAGTAATAGGATGAAGGAAAAGGGATTATAATACTGGCATTTGGATCTATGTATAACATCACACTGAATGTATATATTTATTAATCTAGTAAAAACATACCTTCTCTGTTAACATTGCGATCAACTGTCAAATAACACCTCATTGTTTTAAGCTCTTTTAGACTTTTACAATACAAACACTTTCTAATAACTTTACTATCATGACGTGAATTGTATTGGGACATGTTAACTAAGGTCTAAGGACACCTTAAGCTGACTTTACACATTGTGGTGATATATCATATATGGTGTTCCACCTCTGAACTTTTTTTAGAAACACTTGAGTGACTTGACATGTCTAGAAACATTGAGTGTTTGGAAATTTTAATTCTCATGACTCCCATGACATTTCATTGGCAAATGTTTACATGAAAGCTACAATTTGTCAAATTACTAACAGGCTACATGGGTACACAACTCCTTGCTATTGTTTTTTTATCTTGCTATATTTTGAAGACATATTGGTCTTTTGATATGTTAAGTGTACTATAGTGTTACTTTCTGCAGTTAAAGTTTTCTTTTGGATGCCACAACAATGAATGTGTTGCTGTTTTTGTAATGCTATTGTCAATGAAGAATCCATTGCAGCGCTCACATTGTTTGTTCTGCATACTTATACATCCTATGCAACTGCATGTGTTTATGGTCTTGCCATATTTTTAATTAATTTTTGTGACTTATTATTAAATGGTAGTATCCATATATGACAAGATAGTACTAATAGACAAAAAACTTTGACCTCCTAGAATACTTGTAAATCAAATGACACATTAATTCAATATATCATGATTATGAATGATATTGTCATCTTATTGCTGATGTTGGGGTTAGAGATCGTTGTGTTTTACTAAATGACATGCCAGTGTCAGGTCAACCTAGGAAAGCATATGTGAAATATTATAATATCTAAGGTTTTACTGGTTGATTACTTATGTAGGCTAATATTGATTAACATTTCACACATTTCCTGTTCTGGTCTATGTGACTATGTTGCTATTCTATTAATATTGATCAAAATAGGCTTTTGTTTAGCGAACCCTGCTAGTGTAGATATCATATAGGTGATATTAGTTTACAAGGATTGCAAGACAGCGATATTAGGCACTGATAAAGTTTTTCAGTGGAAACAAATATAACGAAACATTTGCCTTTTTCTTTGATAAATTTGTTAATCATTTGACTTTGGATCCAATCTTTTCTATATCACCTGGAAGAAGTCCAATTTTCTATTATTTCTATATAGTTGCAGCAGACTGTAGTTTGGTTGATTTCCTTTTGAATGCTTGCTTACTGATTGCTTCCCTGTGCAGGCTTTGCAGTACTTGTCTGCTCGATATAGTGTTTTCCAAGCTGTATATAACTACAACTTGAATGCACCACGAGATTTTCTGGTAGCAATTATAAGCTTACTTTTTCAGTTATTGTAGCAGGCACATTATCGTTTCATCACATAGTCTCGGATTTATTTTTCATAGATTGTATATTTATTTTGCTTGGCGACCTCCTTGACCTAACATATCCTTTTAAATCAGATACTCAGTTTTGATTTTTCAATCTTCTAGAAAATAATGGTATGACTAATTGGGTTTACATCAATCCTTTGTTTACTGATTCCTTCTTTTATCAGAGGGAACGATGGCAAAAGCCTATACTGCGGCATTTTCAGGTTAGCAAAATTTTGTTGGTTTCTTTCAGTATTTTTCTCACTTTCTTGGTTTTGTTGGTAAATGTTTTTGGTATGGAAAATTGTGAATTGTGAACGCTATTTCTAATGTCTACAAATGGAAATTGTGTAAATCATGTGGATTGATGTGGCACACGTCAGATACTTAAGTCAATAAATGGCAATGTTTACAAGTCGTCCAATTAATCACGATTAATTGTGATTTTTAGTTGTCCTAATTGGTCCCTTGAATTTGATCAGGGTGTTGGGGAAATATACTTCCCTTAAACAGGGGCCAAATGACGTCAGCCTCCGACAGCCTTCGGCCCAGAGTCAGGTACTGTCGGAGCCTGCTTTCTCCCTAAGTATTGTTTGCAGGTCCCGGTGTGCCCTCCGAGAATCAAGTCCGGAGGCCACCCTCCGGGAGTCCAAGCCCGGAGGCCGCCCTCCGGGAGCCCAGTTCGGAGGTCGCCCTCCGGAGCCAAGTCCGGAGGCCACCCTCCGAGAGCCAAGCCCGGAGGCCGCCCTCCGGGAGCCCAGTTCGGAGGTCGCCCTCCGGAGCCAAGTCCGGAGGCCACCCTCCGAGAGCCAAGCCCGGAGGCCGCCCTCCGGGAGCCCAGTTCGGAGGACGCCCTCCGGAGCCAAGTCCGGAGGCCACCTTCCGAGAGTCCAAGCCCGGAGGCCGCCCTCCGGAAGCCCAGTTCGGAGGTCGCCCTCCGGAGCCAAGTCCGGAGGCCACCCTCCGAGAGCCAAGCCCGGAGGCCGCCCTCCGGGAGCCCAGTTCAGAGGTCGCCCTCCGGAGCCAAGTCCGGAGGCCACCCTCCGAGAGCCAAGCCCGGAGGCCGCCCTCCGGGAGCCCAGTTCGGAGGACGCCCTCCGGAGCCAAGTCCGGAGGCCACCTTCCGAGAGTCCAAGCCCGGAGGCCGCCCTCCGGAAGCCCAGTTCGGAGGTCGCCCTCCGGAGCCAAGTCCGGAGGCCATCCTCCGAGAGTCAAGCCCGGAGGCCACCCCCCGGAGTCCAGTCCGGAGGCCGCCCTCCGGGAGCCCAGCCCGGAGGCCACCCTCCGGAGCCAAGTCCGGAGGCCGCCCTCCGGAGTCAAGTCCATACCGGGGGCCCCCCGCCCCTGGTATGTCGTTTAGCTGGTCAAAGCCTGGCGCAGCCTGACATGCCAGTAAAGCTGTAAAGTTGTCTGGCACCTTTTGTATTGTAGCTAGCTCCTTTTCCCCTCTCTGCCCCTATGGGCCTGGGGCTCATAAGGGGCATCCCAGTCTTTTCCTTTGGCCTGCGCGCCTATATAAGCAGGGCCAAGCCCTTGTAGCAGACAACAACCCCAGGGGGCCATGAGACCCTGTAGTTCTCTTCTCCACACTAAGGCACACCATGCCCAATCCACCATAAACTGGACGTAGGGCTATTATCCCCTAGGGGAGGCCCGAACCAGTATAAACCCCTTCTCCCTCTGAGGGAACCCATCGAGGTTCATTATCCACATCGTACTCCACCACAGAAAAACCTGCTGGAACTAACGCAATTGTTCCAACAGTTGGCGCCGTCCGTGGGGAACTTAGTCCTAGAAGCTAAGTTCTCTACCACTGCCTGCAACCCGAAGTGCGCCCGAGGGGGGAGCATCGAGGCTTTCTCGCTTCGCGCACCCTCCGGCAAGGGGCTTCGAGGGCAGATCGAAGGCCACCTTCGCCTTCCTCCACCCTTCGCGTACCAGAGCCCACTCTCCGGCAAGGGGCTCCGCTCCACGTTTCAAAGGTCATCGGAGCCCGAGGGCTACAAGGTAAGTACCGCCCGAAGCCTTACTCCGAGGCACCAATCTGCAGTTACATTAACATAAGCCCGAAGCCATGCTTCGCTTTACTTAAAAAGCGAAGCCATGCTTCGCCTTGTTCAAAAACCGAAGCCACGCTTCGCCTTGTTCAAAAACCGAAGCCACGCTTCGCCTTGTTCAAAAACCGAAGCCACGCTTCGCCTTGTTCAAAAACCGAAGCCATGCTTCGCTTTACTTAAAAACCGGAGCCATGCTTCGCCTTATTTAAACCCGAAGCCACGCTTCGCCTTATTTAAAACCGAAGCCTTGCTTCGCTTTATAAAACCCGGAGTACCCCTCCGAAGGCTACACAATGCCCCCGGGCCCGTAGCAGTGGGCTAAAAGGACTCCGGGCCGCTGGCCCGACGCGTCCAGGGATTCCGGGCTCCACGCCCGAAGCATCCCAGGGATTCCGGGTTCCGCACCCGAAGCATCCCAGGGTCGAAGGGGACCCAGAGTCGAAGGTGGCTCAGAGTCGAAGGTGGCTCACATCATCACAGGTTCGGTGAATCCACACCAAATATCCTTCTCATTACAGGACCAAGTTCTGAAGCCTTGCTTCATTATCTAAACACGCTCCGAAGCCTGGCTTCGCGTGCTCATATACTATACGCCTAAGCGTCTCGAAGTCATACTTCGCCATAATCTAAGTGCGTTTCAGAGCCCCGCTCACGCACAGCATCCAAATCCCGGCATGCCGAAGCATGCTTCGCTCAAATTGGGTATGCGGAAGCCTTGCTTCGCACCAAATTGATGTGTTCGGAGCCCGTAAGAGGCCTTCGTTCGGCACAAAACCAAATATCTGAAGCCGCCAAAAAGGCGCACCCCTTCGCATGTTTATTTTTTGCCCGCACCAGCAACGGTTAAACCCCTAACTGCCACGAGCAAAAGGGGGGAAGAATGTATGCGAGGTGTGCGAATGTAATGAACAGTACGAGCGTAGCAAGCTAAAACGTTCGAAGCCAAACAACACGAAGCATACAGACAAAGTGTGCGAAGATAACAAGCTCAATTCATTGTATGTTGAGAAGTGTGTTACAAACATACTTCGGAAACAAAACTACGTATAATCTGTATCTAAGCCTAAGAAAAACCGCGTGCGAGCCCCCGACCCTCGCTTGCCCCTTCTTCGGCCAGGGCCACCTCGGCTGGACGTTGCCTCATCGGAGCCCGCTCTCCCTCGACCGGCCCGTCCAGGCTCCGAAGCCCACAGGCTTCGACTTCCGCTTTGCAGGTTGCTCCAAGTTCGCGAAGCAGGCTGGGCCGTGTCGAAGGCAGAAAAGTCTAGGGCTTCGTCGCTCGCTAACACCGTTCGCGAAGGCAAAGGTAAGGGGTTCTGAAGGGGCTCCGCCTTCACAGCGGCTAGCAAGTCCTGAGCTATTTCGGAGATGGCTTCGCCCCTAGGCCCCCTCGGAAGCTTAAACCGAGGAGGGCCTTCGGACCTAGCTACTTCAAGAATCGCCCACAGTTGTCGAAGCCCTTCAGAGTCCTCGAGGACTTCGAGGTCTATGCTCGAAGGCTGAGCCTGGGCAGGTATAAAAAACCCCCGCATTCATATTAATAAACTGATAAGTTTTTACAAAGCCTACAGCTAGGTATTACAAGAAAGCCTAAGGAGATCTACACCTTCGGAGGCGGAGTCGTCGAGGTCGAAGGCTTGTCCGAATCAACGGGCCCCTTGAACCGGCGTTGTCGAAGGGCCTTCATGAGGTCAAGGACTGCCTCGCAGCCTTGCTCCTTCCAAGGTTCCTGCAGCCGCCGCCAGGCCCCTCGGACTTCGCCCGGAGGTGTCACCAAGTGCGGACCCCCGAAGGCCACTGGGGTCACGGAGGTCGTAGCCCGAAGGTGGTCACACCCCGCGGCATGGAGCAGATGCAACACCCCCTGGCCCGCGACGCGACCTGCCATAAGAGCGAAGCCCTTCAACGCTTCGTCCGCTACCGAAGCTGCAGTCTTCAAGAAATCAGCGCGGTCCCCAATCGGGTCCTGATCGCCAAAGTCCGGAGTCCGGCACTCGGTCCCTATCTTGTCAAGGACCTCGGTCAGGCTCTGAGTGGCCTCACCGAGGTTAGCCACAACAAAGCTCTCAAGATCCCGAGCCCGCTGGCGGAGCTCCTCGTTCTCCTTCGCCTGGCGAGCCTCGGCATCCTTCGAAGCTTGGAGTTCCGCGCGGAGCCGAGACGTCTCCGAGGCCAAGGCTTCCTTCGCCTCAGCAGCCGAAGCCTCGTCCCGCCTCCGCTTCTCGGCTTCCTCCAAGACCTCGCGGCGAAGGGCCTCCTTCTCTTCTGCAAGGCGCTCCATCCGCCGGTCGGCAGCAGTCGAAGCTGCCGCGTTCAGTGCGAGGGCCTGCAGGAATTCAAGAAACCTTAAGTATGAACCAAGGGACAAAGTACAGCTCGAAGCTGCAAGGGGCTCCGCTCACCCGCATAAGGACTTCGTTTGAGCTAACGAAGAGCTCCGTGGGATCTCGGTGGCTAAGCTGGGCCACCAAGTCCCCCTCCTCCGCAGAAGCGCAGGCCTCGCGGAAGCCGAGGATCGCCGCCGCCGTCACGCCCCCCCTCGGCTTGAAGGGGTGAATCACCGCCACGGTGGTCTCCGCGGACTCCGGCAAGGCGGGTCTCAGGCCCACCACGTCGACATCTTCTTCGCCTCGAGGGTCCGCACGGTCTCCGCCGCCCTCGCCGTCAGACGAGGTGCTCTCGGACTCTGACCCACTGCCGCTGCCGCTGCCGCTGCCGCTGCTGCTGCTGCTCGAAGCCTCCGAGGGCTTCGCTTCGGCGGGCTTCGACCCACCTTCGCCTGCCGGCTTCGCCACAGTGGGCCTCGCATCATCTTCGTCCTCTGCGAAAAGCCAAGTCAAAACCTGCATATTGAAGAGAGGCATGCAAAAAGAAAAAAGGGCTTACCATCATCAGAGATCTCCTGGAAGGAACCAGGGGCTAAGTGTGTCCTCCAGCTCCCTCGCTGCGAAGCTGGCGCATCCACCTTCGCGCCCGAAGTTGGTTCCGCCGGGGCATCCGTGGCCTCCTTGGGAGCAGGTGTGCGCGCATCGGCCTCCTCCTCCGAAGCCCTCGCCGCCAGGGGCTTCGCGGCCTTCTTGGGGGTCGGAGTAGCTGCGGGCTTCACCGCAGCCTCCCCCGAGGCGTCCGCTTCGTCCTCGTCCCCCCTCTTCCTCTTGGCTCCGGCCGACGAGGCGGCCAGGTGGGCGAAGTCCGGCAGAGCGGGGAGCCCTCCGAGGCCAAGCACGGTCCACACTCTGTTCCAGCGCTCCCAGGACCCCACCAGGGCGAGGCGCTGGTTCTGCTCCTCGGGGGTCGGAGTCCCGACGACTCGGTCCGCCGCCGCGATGGCCTCCTCCGGGGTCCTCATGTCGAGGTCGGCTACACGAAAAGGTTGAGTTAGGGGCAAAGTGTTCAAGTGTTAAAAGCAAGAAGAGCGCGAAGCCTTACAGAAGCGGTCGAAGGCCAACTCGCTGAGTTCTCCTCGACCCGAAGCCTGGAAGAGACCCTCCGGCCAGGAGCGCGCGAGGGGGCTAAGCCGAAGGGTAATGAACTCCTCCGCGAGGTCCCTCATGCTCATCTTCGCCGCCACCCTTCGGAGCAGCGAGATCCTCGATTGAAGGAGGCCTTCGCTGGTCTTCACCATCCCTTCGCGCCGGTACAGGATGTGGGCGTTGGTACTCCGAAGGGGAGAGTTCGCGCCGACGGAGGCGTAGAACCATTCTTGGTCCCATCTCGAATACCACTTGTTGTTTACAGCCCTCGCAGGGAAGGCGTCCTGGAACTCCTTCCGGAGCTGGAAGTTGGCGCTGCCGAAGGCCAGCGCCCTCTTGACGCGGTCCGTCCCCTCCCTGGGCTTCGGCTGGCAGTTGGCATCATGAAGAGCAACGAAGACGTCCGCGCGGCCCTCGCAGCCTTCGGCCCTCATGGCCCACTCAAAAACAGCTAGCCTCGCCACTGCGTTGGGCGAAAGCTGAGGGAGCTCGAGGTTGTAGGCCTTGAGGACTTCGCTCAGCATCCCCACCGCAGGCAGTCCGAGGCCGGCCTCGAAGAAAGCTTCAAACACCACCACTTCGTCGGCCCGAGGCTTCGGTACGGCCTCCGACTTCTCTGGAACCCTTAATTGGATTTTCGCCGCAATCTTCCCCTCGCAGGCTCTCCGGACCGACTCCTCCGTAGAAATCGAAGCCCTCATCTCCAGGGTCTGCTCGAACCTGTCGGAGGGCGTCCGAAGGTCCCTCGGCCCCAGTCGCCTAGCTGCGGGCTTCGCTGCCGCGGCTGCTGCGGCCGCCGCCTGCACTTGGGCGGAGCCTGAGCTCGAGCCCAAAACCAGGGGCTTCGTCGCTGCCTTCTTCGGCATTCTGATCAGACTTCGGCACGAAGGACTAAAGGATGGCGAAGGGCTAGAAGCTAGCGAAGGTCGCTCTGCGAGGCTAGGAGGAAAAGGAGAGCGAAGGTGGCAAGGCGGTAAGAAAGAAGTGAATGAAAGTGTGCCGGAGCCGCATGCGGTAAGTCTCTATTTATAGGCGCGGTAAGAATTCCAACCGTCATGGGCCGAGCCCACCGCCAGATGGGCCTCTGGCGACAGCAAATCGAGCCCAAGCAAGGTAACGGTAACCTTTTTGACCGTTGCAAAGTCGTTCGGCCTCCCCGAGGCCGTTCTGGCGGCAAGCGCGGGCATTTATTAACCCCCAGGTATCGAGGTCACCTTCGGTCCAGGCTCCGAAGGTATGTTTCTTCTGGAGTCATGTTTTCAGGTCATTTGTCCTAAGGGCGCATGCACCCCTTCGCCCCGAAGGCCTACACGCGAGGGGCTACTGTTGGGGAAATATACTTCCCTTAAACAGGGGCCAAATGATGTCAGCCTCCGACAGCCTTCGGCCCAAAGTCAGGTACTGTCTGAGCCTGCTTTCTCCCTAAGTATTGTTTGCAGGTCCCGGTGTGCCCTCCGAGAATCAAGTCCGGAGGCCACCCTCCGGGAGTGCAAGCCCGGAGGCCGCCCTCCGGGAGCCCAGTTCGGAGGTCGCCCTCCGGAGCCAAGTCCGGAGGCCACCCTCCGAGAGCCAAGCCCGGAGGCCGCCCTCCGGGAGCCCAGTTCGGAGGTCGCCCTCCGGAGCCAAGTCCGGAGGCCACCCTCCGAGAGCCAAGCCCGGAGGCCGCCCTCCGGGAGCCCAGTTCGGAGGACGCCCTCCGGAGCCAAGTCCGGAGGCCACCTTCCGAGAGTCCAAGCCCGGAGGCCGCCCTCCGGAAGCCCAGTTCGGAGGTCGCCCTCCGGAGCCAAGTCCGGAGGCCACCCTCCGAGAGCCAAGCCCGGAGGCCGCCCTCCGGGAGCCCAGTTCGGAGGTCGCCCTCCGGAGCCAAGTCCGGAGGCCACCCTCCGAGAGCCAAGCCCGGAGGCCGCCCTCCGGGAGCCCAGTTCGGAGGACGCCCTCCGGAGCCAAGTCCGGAGGCCACCTTCCGAGAGTCCAAGCCCGGAGGCCGCCCTCCGGAAGCCCAGTTCAGAGGTCGCCCTCCGGAGCCAAGTCCGGAGGCCATCCTCCGAGAGTCAAGCCCGGAGGCCACCCCCCGGAGTCCAGTCCGGAGGCCGCCCTCCGGGAGCCCAGCCCGGAGGCCACCCTCCGGAGCCAAGTCCGGAGGCCGCCCTCCGGAGTCAAGTCCATACCGGGGGCCCCCCGCCCCTGGTATGTCGTTTAGCTGGTCAAAGCCTGGCGCAGCCTGACACGCCAGTAAAGCTGTAAAGTTGTCTGGCACCTTTTGTATTGTAGCTAGCTCCTTTTCCCCTCTCTGCCCCTATGGGCCTGGGGCTCATAAGGGGCATCCCAGTCTTTTCCTTTGGCCTGCGCGCCTATATAAGCAGGGCCAAGCCCTTGTAGCAGACAACAACCCCAGGGGGCCATGAGACCCTGTAGTTCTCTTCTCCACACTAAGGCACACCATGCCCAATCCACCATAAACTGGACGTAGGGCTATTATCCCCTAGGGGAGGCCCGAACCAGTATAAACCCCTTCTCCCTCTGAGGGAACCCATCGAGGTTCATTATCCACATCATACTCCACCACAGAAAAACCTGCTGGAACTAACGCAATTGTTCCAACACAGGGGTACCGATGCGATTATCTCAATTAGATTTCTGGTTGTCTGACTAGTCATTGATAATTCACGATTAGTCATCTGATTAGGTAGGGGATGATCAGGATGCCTGCTGTCTTTGGGCAGGCCTGCTCAACTGGGCTTAGAGACAAGCTATTGGCAGTTGGCTGCCAATTTGGCCTGGTAGGGTTAGCAACATAGCACCATGACTCCACCAGAAACCATGCTGCCACAATTCTTCTTCTCCCCCACATGTGATTCCACATCCCCCATTTCAAACTGCCACCCCTCTTCGTGAAGCTGCTCCAGTAAGGCATGGATTATGAAGATGAGCTCCTCCTCTGACAGTGAGTGTGCCCCTTCCCTCCATCTTTATGCCATGCATCTTGCTTGCTTGCCGTGTCGTGGCACTGCTAGTCTGCTAGTCTGCTATCAGCTATTTTGTTGTATTGCTGCCCCTTCCCATTGTCTGCTCTAGCAGTTTTGATGCTTGCTTTATTGTATATACTATTCCCTCCATCCCAAAATACAACCATTTCTACCATTCAAATTTTGTCCCAAATATAACAACTTCTACAATTTTCTCTCCCAAATCTTCCCATATTACCCTTGTCTAATACTCGGTTGTCGCAGGGCAAAATAACATTTCTTCTCCATTCTCCCAATTTCAATTTGTTGCTCAGGGGTGGTGAGTGGCTGTGGCAGGCGAAGCACAGGGGTAAGCTGATAGAATAAGTCTTGTGCTTAATTAGGCATCGACATATGTCAGCAATATCTATAGTGGTTGGTGTGACTAACCTTGGGGATTAGAGAGCCTAATTACACCATTAAGGTGGATGTATATATAGCCTGATATGGGCCTAGATGATATATGGGCTTTAACACCCCCATCAAACTCAAGGTGGATTTGAAGCGTTAAGTTTGAACAAATGAAGCCGATGCTGCCCTCGAGTCTGTGCTTTAGTGAAGAAATATGCAACTTACAATTTGGAGGGCACATACTGAAGAGCAATTGTTTTCTGATGACAATGAGATTGAGTAAAAGAAGCATCAACACCAATATGCTTTGTAAGTTCATGATTCACAGGATTATTGGTAATTTGTATGGCTCCAGTATTATCACGGAGAAAGGTGTGGGATCATCACAAGAAACACCGAAATCAGCCAACAACCATCGAAGCCATATAATCTCAAACGTGTTAGTAGCAAGTGCTTTAAATTCTACCTCTGTATTGGATCGAGATATTGTTGCCTGTTTCTTGGACTTCCATGCAAGAGGAGAACCAAGAAAAATACAATAACAAGTGATAGAGCGGTGATTTGTTAGATCACTCACCCAAGTGGAGTCCGAGTAAGCATGAAGCTAGAGCAGACTATCACGAGCATAAAACAAATACTAAGATGATATCCCTTGTAAGTATCGCAACATACGAAGTAAATGTCCAAAGTAAACCGAAGTAGGAGCATTCACAAACTGACTCAAAATATGGACAACATGAGCAATGTTAGGTCCGGTAACAATGAGATAAATAAGGCTGCCCAAAATGTGTCTATATCGAGAGGGATCCTTAAAAGGTGTGCGATCAATAGGATAAAGCTGTAAATGAAGGTCCATAGGTGTTGCAGTTGTCCGATTATTAGTAATGATAGAACAAGAAATAAGATCTCGAATGTATTTGGACCGAGAAAGATAATAACCCTTGGTAGAATGTAAAACCTCAATCCTTAAGAAATAACTAAGATGACTCAAGTCAGACATCAGAAATTGCTCACTAAGTTGCTTTTTCACCTGAGATATATGTTCCACATCATCACCTGTGATCAACATATTATCGATGTTCAGAGGAAGCAAAGTGCGTTCACGTGAAGAGAGATGAACAAACAAAGCAGGAACATGATCACTTGGAGAAAAACCAGCAGCTCTTATCACAACGACAACTCGCTCAAACTAAGCTCACAAAGCTTCTTTAAGATCATATAAAGCACAACAAAGACGACAAACATGTCTAGAGGGTGCATCAACGCTTCGGAGTGACTGCATATAGACTTCCTCATACAAATCACCATGAAGAAAAGCATTCTTGATGTCTATGTAAGAGATAGTACAAGAACAAGTAGCATGCTACGACAATCAGATTATGAACAATAGTTATGTGAGTAATAGGAGCAAAAGTCTCATCGTAATCCATACCCTGAGTTTGTTGAAAACCTCTAGTAACAAGATGGGCTTTATATCTCTCAATAGTGCCATTAGACTTGGTCTTAATTTTGAACACCCATTTATATGTAATAGGTGTTACTAACCTTGATTAGAGAGAACATAATCACACCATTAAGGTGGATGTATATATATAGCCATGAGATGGGCCTAGATGACTTAGATGATATATGGGCCTTAACACCCCCTCAAACTCAAGGTGGATCAGAAATGTTGAGTTTGAGCAAATGAAGCCGATGTTGCTCTCGAGTCTGTGCTTTAGTGAAGAAATCTGCAACTTGTAATTCGGATGGCACATACTGAAGATCAATAGTCTTTTAATGACAATGCGACCGATTAAATGATGCATCAACACCAATGTGCTTTGTAAGATCATGTTTCATAGGATTCTTAGCAATCTGTATGGCTCCAGTATTATCACGGAGAAGAGGTGTAGGATCATCACAAGAAATACCAAAATTTGCCAACAACCATCGAAGCCATATAATCTCAGATGTGGTAGTAGCAAGTGCTCGAAGTTCTATCTCCGTACTGGAGCGACATACCACTACATGCTTCTTTGTCTTCCATGTAAGAGGAGAAGAATCAAGAAAAATGCAATAACAAGTGATAGAGCGACGATCTATCGGATCACTCACCCTAGTGGAGTCCGAGTAAGCATGAAGTTGGAGTAGACTATCATGAGCATAAAACAAACACTGAGATGATGTCACTTATAAATATCGCAGCACACTAAGTCACGAATTAACTCAAAATATGGACAACGTGAGCAATGTCAGGTCTGGTAACACTGAGATAAACAAGGCTGCCCACAATGTGCCTATATCGAGAGTGATCCTCAAGAGATGTGCCATCAGTAGGTCGAAACTGTAAATGAAGATCCATAGGTGTTACAACTGTATGATTATCAATAATTCAAGAACGAGAAATAAGATCTCGAATATATTTGGACTGAGAAAGATAATAACCCTTGGCAGAATGTAAAATGTCAATCCCTAAAATAATAGAGAGGGCCCAGATCAGACATCAGAAATTGCTCACTAAATTGCTTCTTCATCTGAGAAATATGTTCCACATAATTACTCGTTATCAACATATCATCAACATACAAAAGAAGTAAAGTGTGTCCATGTGAAGAGAGATGTGTTAGAGAGAACGCTCGCATTGGTAGGGATGACACTCAGAGTTGGTGTAATTTTCTTCTCATTCAACTCACTCAAATGCCATGCCAACCTGAATGGTTGAGGATACATATTTATAGGCTAGCCATGTAGCCCAAGATGCTAGATGCTAGTCTAAGATGCTAAAGTAAAGATGCTAGTCTAAGATGTTAAAGCAAAGATGCTTAGTCTAGTCTAAAGCAAAGATGCTTAGTCTAGTCTAAAGCAAAGATGCTTAGTCTAGTCTAAGATGCTAAAGCAAAGATGCTAGTCTAAGATGCTAAAGCAAAAGATGCTAAATGTGCTAAGACTACAAACTTGTTCACACATGGACATCGCATATGTCATGCCAAAACACACATACACACATAGACTTATCCTCTCAATCTCCCCTAAGTCTTGTGTGGTGCCTTCTGGGAAATCTGAACCATCCCAATTCTGGCGTGAAGCTCCTGGAACTTGATCCGTCCAAGCGACTTGGTGAGGAAGTCGGCGAGCTGGTCCTGGGTGTTGATGTAGCTGGCCTTCACACTCCCCTTATCCAAACAACTCTGGATGAAGTGGTACTTCACCCGAATGTGCTTGCTGCGCTTGTGGAAGACAGGGTTCTTTGCCAAAGCCAAAGCAGACTTGCTGTCCACCCTGAGCTCCACCGCTTCCGCATCTCTGCCAAGAAGATCGCCAAGCAGCCGAGCCAGCCAGAGAGCTTGAGTTGATGCAGAAGTGGCTGCGATGTACTCTGTCTTGCAACTAGACATGGCCACCACCTGCTGCTTGACTCACTGCCAGCTGATTAGACACTTACCAAGGAAGAACAACGTCCCGCTGGTGCTCTTGCTTGTGTCAATGTTGCCAGCTTGGTCGCTGTCGCTGTACCCGATGAAATGCGCCGCACCGGGGCACCTCGGGTAGTACAAGCCGTAGTCAAAGGTCCTCGCGACATAGCGTAGGATCCTCTTCACGTCCTGCTGATGCTCCGTCGTTGGTCGCTACATGAACCGACTAACATAGCCAACTACGAACGCTAAGTCTGGCCGCGTGTGGACAAGGTAGCGAAGGCTGCCCACAATGCGCCGGTACTGCGTCGCGTCCACCTCCTCTGCCGTGCTGTCGCGACTCAGCTTCAGCCTTTCCTCCATGGGAGTGTAGGCTGGGTTGCAGTCGGTGAGTCCGCTCAGCTCGACGATGCGCTTGGCATAGGCGGTTTGGCGAAGTGAAGTGCCAGAGCTATCCTGGTGCACCTCGATCCCCAAGTAGAAGGAGAGGAGCCCTAGGTGGCTCATCTAGAAGGTGGCCTTCATCTTCGTCTTGAACACCTCTACCTTCACCTCCTTGGTGCCGGTGATCACCAAGTCATCAACGTAGACGCCTACCAGTAGGGCATTGTCTACCTTGCCCCGCCGGTAGACTACAGCCTCATGAGCACTTTGTTGGAACCCCATCTGCTTGAGAGTGGAGTCCAGCTTGTCGTTCCAAGCTCGTGTTGCCTGTCGCAATCCATAGAGAGCCTTGCGCAGGCGGAGAACCCTGTTCTCCTTGCCGGGGATGACGAATCCCAACGGCTGTCGGACGTAGACCTCCTCCTTTAAGTCGCCATTGAGGAAGGCAGACTTGACATCCATGTGGTGAACATGCCAACCCTCCTCGGCTGCCAGCGCAAGGAGGACACGAATGGACTCCATCAGTGCAACAGGAGCGAAGGCATCATCGAAGTCGACTCCCTCCTACTGAACAAAACCGCGTGCCACCAGCCGAGCCTTGTGCTTGACGACCACCCCGACCTCATCTTTCTTTAGCTTGAACACCCACTTAAGGGTGATGGCACGGTGGCCGGTCGGAAGATCAGCTAGCTCCCATGTCTTGTTCTGCTCGACGGCGTCCATCTCCTGCTGCATCGCTGCGCGCCAGGCCGCGTCTCGTTCAGCCTCAGCGAAGGAACGTGGCTCACCGTCGTCATGAGCCAAGTGCAGCTCCGCATCGAAGTCATGTAGAACAAAGCAGGATCATGATCACTGGGAGAAAAACCAGCAGCTCTTATCACAGTGACAAAACGCTCAAACCAAGCACGTGGAGCTTGTTTAAGACCATATAAAGCACGACGAAGACGACAAACATGTCCAGAGGGTACATCAACGCCTTCGGGTGGCTGCATATAGACTTCCTCATGCAAGTCACCATGAAGAAAAGCATTCTTAACGTCCATTTGAGATATAGTCCAAGAACAAGTAGCAGCTACGACAATCAGAGTACGAACAGTAGTCATCTGGGCAACAGGAGCAAACGTCTCATCATAATTCACACCCTGAGTCTGCTGAAAACCTCTAGCAACAAGACGAGCTTTATATCTCTCAATAGTTCCATCTGACTTGGTCTTAATTTTGAATACCCATTTGCATGTAATTGGTACTGCATGTGAGGGTAATGGAACAATATCCCAAGTGCATGTACGATCAAGGGCAGCAAGCTCTTCAAACATTGAAAGTTGCTATTTCAGACTACTAGAAGCTTCTTGATAAGTGATTGGCTCATCAACAATGGCAGTTACACATGGAAAACCCAACCTATCAGGAGGCTCAATAGTAGCACGATCTCGTAGATTATATTTAAAACCAACCTGTGACTCATCAAATATGTTAGAATCATCAAAAACAAGCGCATTAGGACTGGTCGAGTTAGGATTCGATGGAGACTCTATGGGATTAGTGGGACGACGAGTGTAAACATGTATGATGGGTGGTTTAGAATGTGGAGCCTAATCGAACCTAGTCGCCATGGGACCGACTAGGTGACTAATCGCGATTAGTCGTCGACCAGGGCCGATTAGTCATGTAGTCAGTCCTAGGGTTCTAGCTGAAAAGAATCACTCACCTTAGGAGGAGGATCTTGAGTCTTGATGACCGGAGGGATGGATAGGCACCAGAACATGAGCGTTATGGATGGCTTGGCCTAGAGCACATGTGCACTTGAGAACGTGCTGGCCACCGGAGCATGCACGCGCCACTGGAGCATGGTTGCGCGCCGCTGGACGGTTGGACCGTTGGCTAGCTGGCCATTGGATGGTGGGAGCTTCAGCTAGAGCACCATTGGACAAGGCGTGCACGTCGGCGTCGGCTGGACATGCAGTGTGAGCAGCCCAGCAGCGCACAAGGGGAATAGGCTGTGCGGCGCACAGTGTGGGCTGGAGCTTCGTCCAGCGTGCACGCGGCGTCGGCTGGAGCTTTGCCCGACATGCGTGTAGTGAAGCTGGACAAGCATGCAGGCGGCGTGAGACCTAGGTGGTGCACAAGGGAGGATATAAGGAGACTGTGCAGCTAGGTCAAAAAGAGAAATAACCCTAACCCTAACAGGCTAGGTAAAAAGCCCACTAGAACAAGAACAGACCCACTAAAATCATAAACGTGAACTGGTCGACTGGTCGCTGTTTTCTCCCTAATCGGCCGACTAATCGCCCCTAATCGTCGACTAATCGGACGACCAAGTTTCTGGGCATGCTGATTGGGTCGGAGCATCTGGTCGTGTCCACAAAAACGACCAGGCCGATTAATCGCGATTAATCGCGACTAATCGGACGATTTGTAAACACTATAGGCCTAATACAATCTTATCTCTAATCTGAATAACTGAAATAGAATCTAATCTCTAATCTGAATAATTGAAATAGAATCTAATCTTTAATCTGAAAAACAAATAGATAACTACTAGTAGTTAGTCCCTTGGACTCTTCCAAGGCCAGCGCCTCCTATAGGAGATGCCGGTCCTAACATCTCTCCCCGCCTCTTCAAACAGCTCGTCCTCGTGCTGAACTTCAGGGTATGCTTCTTTGAAATCCTGGAGTTGTTCCCACGTCGCTTCAGAGGCCGCCATTCCTTGCCATTGAACAAGCACATGCCATCCGTCTCTGCGTAACTGTGCGTGTAGCACACATTCTGGTGAGGGTAGAATGTGACCGTCTAGTGTTGGAGGTAGTGCTGGTGTTGCTGCTGGAGGGTCACTGTGGTGGGGCTTCAACAAGCCGATGTGAAAGACATCATGGAGGCGGGCGCCCTCTGGTAGATGAAGACGGTAGGCCACTTTTCCGATGCGCTCCAGGACCTGGAATGGCCCTGTGTAGCGTGGACCAAGCTTCCCTTTTGCTCGAGGCTCGAGTGACTGGGTTGTTTGGTGGAGGAGCCGCAACCAGACCCAGTCTCCCACTTAAAACTCCAAGTCGCGATGATGGTCATCGTAGTAGTGTTTTGATAGCTGCTGTGCTTGAAGAAGGCACTCACGGACTTCTGTCAAGAAGTCATCGCGCGCGTTGTAGCTCGTCCACTGTCTCCGTGAGTGCGGTTCCTTCTTTGTGCGGTAGTACAGGTGGCGGGGGCCAACGGTAGACGACCTGAAATGGAGTCGCTCGCAGGGCGGTGTGGAAGGATGTGTTGTAGCAATATTCCACCCATGGCAGCTAGTCCACCCAAGCTCGTGGTCGATCTCCTGTTGTGCATCGTAGATACATGGCGATTACCTTGTTGACGACTTCGGACTGGCTGTCCGTCTGTGGGTGAAAAGCCATGCTCATGCGAAGGGACACCCCTGCCATTTTGAAAAGGTCACGCCACACGTTTCTCGTGAAAACCGGGTCCCTATCGCCGACGACGGAGGAGGGGAACCCATGCAGCCGAACCACCCCTTTGAAGAATGCTCTGGCGACGGATGTCGCAGAGTACGGGTGGCTGAGGGCGATGAAGTGTGCATACTTGGAGAAGCGGTCGACGACGGTGAGGATTACTGACTTCCCATTCACCTTGGGTAGTCCTTCAATGAAGTCCATCGATATGTTTGACCAGACCTTGGATGGCACCTCCAGTGGCTGTAGTAGGTCGGCCGGCTGTAGCGTCTCGGTCTTGTTGCACTGGCAAGTGTGACAGGCGCACACCTAGTCACTCAACAAGGTACGATCGCCTAGGATGAAGAAGTCTCCCCTGAGCCGCTGCAATGTCTTCTGAATGCCCTCGTGGCTGGCCTAGTGCGCCAGGGATAGGATGCGTTGGCGCAAATCCTGATGCGCTGGTACGAAGATACGTGAGCCGTGGAGCAGGAGTCCCTTAGCCCATCGCCATGGTTTCCCCAACTCGCCCTCCTGGAGTTGTCGGAGGAGTTCGCGGGCTGCCTCATCTATCATGGTGGCCTCTTGGATTTCATCGAGTAGCTGGAAGGAGGGACCTGAAAGGGCAGCAGTTCGGCCATGTTGGAGTTGCGGCGAGAGAGGGCGTCGACCACTGTATTCATGCGGCCTAGACGATACTCCACTGTGAATTCAAAGCCGAAAAGCTTGCTGATCCACTAATGTTGTGGTACTGTAGATAGACGATTGCCGAGGAGGAACTTGAGGCTGTTGTGATCCACGCGGATGCTGAAACGTCGGCCCCATAGATATGGCCTCTAGTGTCGAACTGCTTGTACTAGGCCGATGAGCTCGCGCTCATAGGCCGCTAGCTTGGTATGGCGTGCGGCGAACGACCGACTGAAGAAAGCGATTGGCCCTGTATCATGGTGGAGGATGGCACCAAATCCCGCACCTGATGCGTCGCAATCTACTATGAAGGGCTTGTCGAAGATCGGCATCTGAAGAACCGGGCCGGTGGAGAGGGCACACTGTAGTGCCTGAAACGCGGAGGTCGCCTTGTCGGACCATGTGAATGAGTCCTTTTGTAGTAGTTGCGTGAGGGGTGCTGCGATCGTGCCGAAGTCGCGGATGAATTTCCGATAGTAGCCGGCGAGGGCCAAGAATCCGCGCAGTCCTCGGGCTAAGCATGGGGTCGGCCATGTTGTGATGTCGTCCACCTTGTCACTGTCCATTGTGACTCCATTGGCGGTGATGACGTGGCCGAGGTAGGTGACCGAGAGTACCCCGAAGGAGCACTTCGATCGCTTGAGGTGGAGGTTATGTTCCTGTAAGGCTCCGAGGACCATGCGTACATGTTGCAAGTGCTCTGATCACGATGAACTGTAGATCAGAATGTCGTCAAAAAATACTAGGACGAACCTGCGCAGATAACTGCGAAGTGCATCGTTCATCAAGTCCTGGAATGTGGCTGGGGCGTTGGATAGACCAAATGGCATGACGAGGAACTCAAAGTGGCCATGGTGAGTACGGAACGCCGTCTTCTCTATGTCACTTGGGTGCATGCGCACCTGATGATATCCTGAGCGGAGTTCGAGCTTGGTGAAGAATCGTGCGCCATGGAGCTCATCATGGAGCTCGTCCACCACCGGGATCAGGAATTTGTCTTTAGAAGTCTTCTCGTTAAGGGCACGATAGTCGATGCAGAACCTCTAGGAGTTATCGACCTTTCGCACCAGGAGCATTGGTGCCGAAAATGGTGATGTGCTTGGCCGAATAATCCCCTTGCCGAGCATGGTGGTGCACTGTCGCTCGAGCTCGTCCTTCTGGAGTTGGGGGTACCGTTACGGCCGGACCGCCACTAGGGCCGTTCCTGGCAAGAGATAGATGTGGTGGTCATAAGGCTGGGCCAGGGGTAGCCCTCGAGGATCCTCGAACACCCCCGCGTACTGCTATAGTAGGCGATCTAGTAGGGATGATCGGGTGTCACCGTCACCATGTGCAGGGCAGATCGCTGATTGTCGATGCCGGGCGACCTTAGGCCCTTCCATTGGATCCGCCGTGTCCCGTGCCAGAACGCCATGGATAGGTTCTCAAAATCCCAAAGGATGTGTCCAAGTGTACGCAAGAACTCGACGCCGAGAACGACATCGAATCCCCCGAGATAGATGTTGAGGCAGCTGATGACGAATTCTTCATCGTGGATGCGGATCTTGACCCCATGAGTTACCCCTTTGCAGGGTACCCGGTCGCCGTTGGCCACAACCATGTGCATCGTGGGGTGATCTGATGTGGCCACCTGTAGCAGCTTAAGGATCCCTGCATTGATAAAATTGTGAGTGGAACCTGAGTCAAGGAGGGCGGTGAGGCGATGGCCATTGATGTCTGATAGAATGAGGTAAGTATTGCTTGCATTGATTGATATGAAGAAAGTACATATTTATAGACATGAGGAGATGATGTAGCTGTCAAGGGATATAACAGAATCCCTAACAGAATCTCTAACAGCATCTCCAAACACATCTAGAAGTCTCTACACACATCTAGAGAGCTGTCTAACACGCCCCCGCAGTCGCAACGTCGGTAGACCGAACGTTGAGACTCGATCGAAACTCCAAGAAGATGGATGTGGGTAATCCTTTGGTGAAAATGTCGGCAAACTGCGATGTGGTAGGGACATGCAGAACTCGAATTTCACCAAGAGCAACGCGCTCCCGAACAAAATGTAGATCAATCTCAACATGTTTGGTGCGCTGATGCTGGACGGGGTTGGAGGTCATGTAGATGGCACTGACATTGTCACAATATACCAGAGTAGTTTTGTGCAACGGAGTGTGGAGCTCGGCTAGTAGTTGGCGTAGCCAGGAGGCCTCTGCAACGGCATTGGCAATAGCTCGATATTCAGCATCGGCACTAGAGCGGGAGACAGTGACCTGACGCTTGGAGGACCAAGAGACCAAATTGTCACCCAGGAAGACAGCATAGCCAGAGGTTGATCGCCGAGTGTTGGCGTAAAAGATTACGCTAACAGGTTTCTGTAGAAAAGAAACTAACAAACGAAGTGTTTGCGAAGCAAACTGTTCTAAGCCTCCGAAAGGATAATAACTTAGAATAGTTCGAAAGTGTGTATTGATTCACTTGTAATCGGTCCTCATTACAGGGTGAAATGGGGGGTATTTATAGGCCTAAACATTAAGGAAAAGACCTATTTACCCCTCTATTACAACCGACATTAAGGAAACTATTTGGTTTCCTTAATAGGGCTAAAATAGTAAAAGACTAATCTAATAGGATAGAAGACAAGTCTTCCATCTTAGCTGGCAGAAAAGATCCTGAAGAGCTTTGGTTCGAAGACATACTTCGAACCAATGCCAGTCTTCGGACTTCGAACGAGGTTCTGGGCATCTTCGAAGATGGTCTTCGAACAACCTTCGAATTGGTTGGCTGTCTTTATGCTGCTTCGGCAATAACCCCGAAGATGAGATATTTTCCCCCAACAGTAGCCCCTCGAATACGCTTCTCCGTTCGATCTGTAACGTTAGGAGAGCAGTATACGGAAAGAAAAGATAACCAATCATAGGGGTTATTGATTTTTGTTTTATCTCCGAAATACATGAAGACATGAACTTCGAATCAGTCATAAGGTAATTACTTTTCGAACTATCTTAGAACTGATTCAGAAAATTCGAAAGTCTTTTTAGACTTAGAAAATATAGCCGTTAGTTTCTGTTTCTAACGGAGTTATATGAAGCGTTATTTTCGGAGGAAAATAACAGGCGGGAATGCGAAAAGGCAGAGCCCAAACGGTAACAAATGGAAAGTTAGACTATAAATAAAGAACTCCAGAACTTACTCGATTACCTTTTCACTGCTTGCTCCCAGTCAAAAGCCTTTTGAGCCCTTTGAGTTCTTGAGCCCTAGTCTCCACTCTCTCAGATCGATCCAGCGATTGCGATGGCGAAGACCAAAGGCTCTGCACCTCCTTCAACCTTGGTTCGTCAACAAGCGACTGCGGCAGCGGCAGCGGCAACAGTGGCGGCGACGCCTTCGATGCAGGCGACAACTTCCATGGCGGCAAAGGGAAAAAATCCCCAAATCGCCGATGATCAAGGTCTGTGCCCTCCATCGACCAAATATTTGGACCAATCCTTTGAATTAGGACCTTCAACCTGCAAAAGAGAGTCCTTGGCAATGGCAGTAGGAGGAAATATTGGTGCGGGAGTTATGATTCGAAAACCAGGGAAAGAAGTGATTCCAGTGCCCAGACCCGGAGAAGTAGTAGTGTTCGAAGCTTTTTTCGAAGCCGGTTTGGGTCTTCCTGCAGTGGATTTTCTGGCAGAGGTACTCGAACTGTTCCATATAACTCTCCCTCAATTATCTCCGAATGCAGTAGCTAGATTAGCTATTTTTGAATGGGCCTTAAGAGCCGAAGGATGTGAAGGAAGGGCGGAAATCTTCGCTGCATTACATAGAGCAACCTGCCAGCCAAAAACCTTCGTAGCTCCCGGAGGTGAAAAAGTAGTAACATCTTTTGACAGTATCAACTTTAGACTTCGGGATGAGTACGCCCTTCGCTTTCCTGCTAAAGCCATCAACGCTAGGTGGTACACCGACTGGATTTTGAAATGGTTCTATGCCGAAGTTGGGGCAAGCAATCCTCTGGCCGGACCCCTTAGAGAAATTCAATTCCGAAAGGAGGCTTTGGTGCGTCCTGACAAAGGTCAATTCGAAGCCCGTCTGAACTTGCTTGAAAAAGTTAGCCGAAGGCTCAGTATGCGGGATTTGGCAGAAGAATTCATCGGTCTTCAAATTCCTCCACTGATGGCCGACTGGCCTATTATCTTCGAAGATGATTCCGAAGGTGGTCTTCGTAGAATTAACTTGACTTCAAGTCCTACAGGTAACCTCGAAAACAACATACATTAAACATGATTGCTTCGAAGAAAAAACTGACTTGAATTATTTATTTTGTAGAATCTTCAGCCCCTGTTACTTCAGAACAGATTATAAGGGCTTCGGAAAAAATCTTGGGTGCTCCAACTCCGACCGAAAAAGAGTGGCGAATTAAGCTGGTTGGGAGTTGGGAAAGATTTAACAGAGTATGGGGAATGCTGAAACTCACTCCTCCCCCTCTGATGGATTGGGCGCCTTTGGAGAAAGGGCCTCAAAAAAGGAAAGCCGAAGCTGGAACTTCAAGTTCAGCAAAAACTCCGGTGAAGAGGGTGGCTCGGAAGCCGAAGAACCTCGCACCTTTAGATCCTATACCTTCGAGCTCCAGAGCTTCCGTTTCCGATTCCCAAGAAGAAGTGGAAAGGTTACTTGTGCGCCTACTGGAAGAGAATGAAACTCAAAAGGCCGCACAAACCGGAGTACCTGCGAACGTACCGGAGTCCGTAGAAAATGTTGATCAACCAAGGACTTCGGTAGTTCAAGAAGATGTAGCTCAGGACGAAGTTCCTGTGAATGAAAGTGGGGTCGAAGTCACTATGGCTTCGATTCCCGAAGAAGCAGCGAGGACTACCCAGGACGATGCTCCTGTAGTCCATGATTCAACGGCTGATTCAGATGAAAAATTAGCTTTCGATCCACCAATCAGTCCGACAACGACTCCTCCACGGACTACCGAAGGTAGAACTCGAAGAACTTTTGTATTTATTTGAATTTTTATACTATGTATAATACTTTTGATTACTTTGCAGAACCCACGCCTATGGAAGAAGTCCGCCAGGAGGAAATAATTCCTGAACCTTCGACGACTTCGGAGCCAGCCCCGAGAGTTACTCAAAAGGGACCTGGAAGAGGCAAAAGACAAATAGAGCCCCTGCCTGCTATAAGCTCCGAATCAACTCCGTCTGATTCAACAGACGAGAGCCAATCTTCCAGGGAGGCTCAAACTCCAGTGGCTCCGAAGACCGTAGGCCAAAGCTCCGGTCCTTCGTTGAACGAGAATGACCAAGAGGCAATAAGCATGCTCCCCTTGCTGGCTCCTTTCTTAGGGCAAACAACTGGTCTTCGGACTTTGCTCGAACCTTTGGATCGAGCTAGTCGTGACATAGGGGAGACCGAATTAGTGGCCATCCTGCGCAAGGCTGACAGGACGGAGCTTAATGCCATTATTGAACGTACAGCTTATCAGGTACGAAGCAACTGCAAATTATTATAAAATTTATCTTCGAATGAATATTTACTTTAGTTTTTACTTTGACAGCAAACTGTTTTGGCCCGAGCTGCAAGTCTATGCAATGACGAAGAAATCACTCGGCTTCGAGAAGAAAATAGCACTCTTCAAAGGAATTTTAACATCTCTGAAAGTCGAGTGACTCAAATGGATAATATAATATTAACAGAGCGAAGGGCCAGGCAAAGCTTAGAAGCTGCAAAGAAAGAGCTCGAAGCAGAGAGGATTGTGCTTCGAGCAGAGGTTGAAAAACTGCGGGCGGAGCATGCTACTGCAGGGTCTAGGCTCGTCCGGCTTGAAGAGGAAGCTAGCCAATTGTTGACACAGAAAAACACTTTGACCACTGAGAATGCTAGGCTTTCTGGGGTTTTGGACGAAGTTACTTCGGCGAAGGATGCGCTGAACGAAGATAAGTTGAAGTCTGAAAAGGTGGCTGCGGAGGTTATGAATCAGTTGTTAGAAGTCCTGGAATACTTCGGTACTACCGGAATTCTTCCTTCTGATGATAACATCAGCCTTCTGCGCCGGTTGAAAAGGATCCAAGGGGTGGCGAAGCAGATGAAGACGGCGGGCATTAGATACGGAGAACTCTCCGGACATGTGTCTGCTGTTGGTCTACTTCGCTATTACGAGGATTTGGGCCGATCAATAACTCCGGACGCAGGAAGAGGTCCAATCACCTTCGACGACGACCGACTTCTCAAACCTTCCGAAGGTGTAGCTGCTGCTTGGCGGGCCTTCCAAACTTCGTGGAGAGCCGAAGGTCGATCTGCGATCAAGGCTTGGATTGATGAAGGCCAACGCCAGAAGCATGTTCGGAGCCAAGCTTCGAGCAGCCAACCTCCTTCAAACCCACAGGTTTAGGAATGTTTTAGGATTTTTAACCGTGTAAAGCTTTGTGCTTGTAAACATTTATCAATGAAAATCTTGTTTGTCATATTTTTAGGCTTTGCCTCTTATCGAAGATATCGAAGTGTTAGAGCTTAACAGCGAACTTCGCTCACTGTGGAACACCTTCGAACTTCTAAAGAGTTATAAGCGTCCTCGATTTCTTATCCCTCGAGATGACTCCGGCGTTATTGCGCCCGAAGTAATCAAAGACGTATTGTCTTATATTAAAGAGGAAGATAAAGAAATCGACGCAAACACCTCGTCTTCTGAAGACACTAATTGGTCCGAAGACGAAGGTGAAGCCCAAAATAAAAGATCTGAAGGTCTTAGAAGCTGGGAGAGAAGTCCTGAGCGGCTTCGAACTTGGGCCGAGCTTCAACAAGAACAGAAGGATTTTAGAGCTTCGAAGGGGAGGAAGAGAGTTAAACGCAAAGTTCTTAGAACTTCCGATGTTGGAACTAGTCGTTCCACCCCTAGCTCTCGGGACCGAAGAGGTCTCCGATTCCTTCTTGGTATAGATACCAATTTTACATAATGTAATCTGTAAACACATTTGTTTCAATAATGAATGCCGATTTAAAATTGTCTCCATATTTACTAGCCCCTCTTTGGGTATAAGCAACTTCGAACTGTATTCAAAGATGGTTATGCGCAAAGAAAAAACTTCGGAGTACAATTTTTTGGGGGTTCGGAGCCCCTCTGTCATTTTTAAAGATCTTTTGAAATCTTATGAAATGTCTTCGACTTTTGTAGTCAGAAGAATGGTAACTTGGTACCTTTATTTGTTTTACGAAAGAAATCAATTAAGATAACTTCGAGGACACTTTAGTGTCTTAAGAAATTTGTCACTTTGGACTTATATGAACAAACATTCGAAGCTCATGGCTTAAATGCTGTTTTGCTTTAGCCACCTTCGGCTGTTTTTTGCAGAAATCTACCAGCCGAAGCTTGGATTTCGCAGAAATTGTAGCCACCTTCGGCTATTTTTGCAGAAGTCTACCAGCCGGAGCTTGGACTTCGCAGAATTTGGCCACTTGGGCTCTTTTTTGCAGAAGTCTACCAGCCGGAGCTTGGACTTCGCAGAATTTGGCCACTTGGGCTCTTTTTTGCAGAAGTCTACCAGCCGGAGCTTGGACTTCGCAGAATTTGGCCACTTGGGCTCTTTTTTGCAGAAGTCTACCAGCCGGAGCTTGGACTTCGCAGAATTTGGCCACCTTCGGCTCTTTTTACGGAAGTCTGACAAGCTGCAGCTTGGACTCCGCAGATTTTGGCCACCTTCGGCTCTTTTTACGGAAGTCTACCAGCCGAAGCTTGGACTCCGTAGAATGTGGTATTGGCTCTTTTACGGATGCCTACAAGGTATCAGCTTGGGCTCCGGATGGATTTCAGCCACCACACCGGAGGCCTCGACTTTATGGGTACGAAGTCCGGAAATACAGCCCTGCTTGATGACACTTCCCTCTCGAACGTCTTCTGTCCCAGCGCGTCCGCTCGGGAAACTAGGAGTGTCAAGGGGAAGGCAAGCCACAAGGTGTATGCTTTATTAATTTAGAGGTGATTACAAGCGAATTACAAGGAGCCTTTATGCGAAGTATCGCTTTAGGTGCTCCGCATGCCAAGTATGTGCTAACTCTTCACCTTCTAAATTAGCTAATTTAAATGAACCAGGGCGCCCCGAGCGGACGATTAGATATGGACCTTCCCATTTATTGCCTAACTTCCCTGGTGCTATAATGCTTCGTAGAACAAGATGACCCGGCCTTAACTCACTAAGCTTAACTTTCGGGTCATACCAAGTCTTCGTCTGCTGATGATACTTTGATAAATTGGCTACAGCTCGAAGCCTTGTTTCTTCTGACAAATCTAACGAAGCTTGTCTTTCTTCCTCGATGTCTGGTTCGGTGCTGCGAAATGAGCCCCCTTTGAGCTCCGTTGGAGTCATAGCTTCATCTCCGAATAGTAGTCTGAACGGAGTAAAACCTGTGGACCTTGTTTGCGTAGTCCGAATGGACCACAGAATCTTCGGAAGCTCTTCGGTCCACAGTCCCTTTGACAACCCTACTATTCTTCGATTTAGCCCTGATAAAATATTTCCATTGGCTCGCTCAACGGCTCCATTCGACTGAGGATGTCTCACTGCAGCAAAACATAGTTGAATGCCTAGGTCTTCGCAAAACTTCCTGAAGGGTTCTGCATCGAACTGTGTTCCATTATCAACTGTGAGATATCTAGGCACTCCGAACCGGCAAATAATGTTTTTCCAGAAGAATTTCTGCACATTATTCGAAGTGATAGCTGTTAAGGGCTCTGCTTCTACCCATTTAGAAAAATATTCAATGGCTACCACTGCGAACTTTAGATTTCCCTTTGCTAACGGAAAGGGACCAATTAGATCCATACCCCATCTGGCCATTGGCCATACCGGAGCAATGACTTGAAGAGCTGTTGGTGGGCGATGACTCCGTCGACCCATCCACTGGCATCCTTGACAAGTGCGGACCAAGCTCTCCGCATCAGCTGTTATTGTGGGCCAATAAAGCCCCTGGCGAAGTGTTTTTCCTGCCAGAGCTCTAGGGGCTAAATGACTTCCACAAAGGCCTTCGTGAATTTCTCGAAGAATTTCTTGGCCTTCGGCTTGAGATATACATCGGAGTAAAGGGGAACATACTCCGGCCTTGTATAATATACCGTTGATTAACTGATAGTTTCTTGCTCTGAGCTTTAATCTTGACAATTGGGGCTCTTCGGGCAAATTTGTTCCTCCTTGCAAGAGTTCTATGATTGAATCTTTCCAATCTGCACTAGGAATGCAGAGAATCTCTGCAGAAGCAACTTGTGGCACCGAAGGTATATTGAGCTCCTCATAGAAAGCTTCGTCAGGCACATCCACAGCTCCGGCAGCAGCCTTTGCTAAAATGTCCGCTTGCACGTTTTCAGTTCTTGGTATACTCCGAATGGAAATACCCTTGAAATGTGCCTCGATCTTGCGAATTTCTTCCAAATACTTTGCAAGCTGTGGATGTCGGACTTGAAAACTTTTGTCTATGTGCCCTGCTACTATTTGAGAATCTGTTTTAATAATTATTCTTGTAGCCCCTAGAGCACGTGCTTTCCGGAGTCCCAATAATATTCCTTCGTACTCCGCTATATTATTGGTAGACTTAAAGTTGAGTCTTGCGGAGTACATTGCTCTTTGTCCTGATGGTGAAATTAATACTGCCCCAATGCCTGCTCCGGATGCTTGGAAAGCCCCGTCGGAGTAAATAATCCAAACTCCGTCATCTGATTTTTCCGGAGTCAACTTCGCAGGTGGAGTCCACTCTGCTACGAAGTCTGCTAGGACTTGAGATTTGATAGCTGTCCTTGCCAGGAAAGATATGCCGAAGGGTGCTAGTTCTACTGCCCACTTTCCAATCCTTCCAGTGGAATCTTTGCTTCGGAGCATATCTCCTAAAGGATATGAAGTTGGTACAATTACATTATGAGCCAAAAAATAATGCCTTAGCTTCCTCGAAGCCATTATCAGAGCATAAACGAACTTTTCAAGTTCGGAGTATCTTGTCTTTGCTCCTGACAATGCTTCGGATACAAAATAGACAGGATTTTGGACCAACTTCCCATTGATATCTGCTTCTCTGACAAGGACTGCGCTGACAGCTGAGCTTGTAGCTGCAAGATACAGAAGTAGGGTTTCGTCCGCAATAGGCACCGTAAGTGTAGCAAGATTGCTGAGATAATTTTTAATGTCTTCGAAGCTTCTCTGACACTCCGGTTGTTGGGGGAAAATATCCCATCTTCGGGGTTACTGCTAAAGCAACATGAAGACAGCCAACCAGTTCGAAGATAGTCCGAAGGTCATCTTCGAAGGTGGCTTGGAACTTCGTTCGGAGTCCGAAGACTGGCATTGGTTCGAAGTATATCTTCGAACCAAAGCCTTCCAGGATCTTTTCTGCCAGCTAAGATGGAAGACTTATCTTCTATCCTATTAGATTAGTCTTTTACCATTTTAGCCCTATTAAGGAAACCAAATAGTTTCCTTAATGTCGGTTGTAATAGAGGGGTAAATAGGTCTTTTCCTTAATGTTTGGGCCTATAAATACCCCCCATTTCACCCTGTAATAGGGACCGATTACAAGTGAATCAATACACACTTTCGAACTATTCTAAGCTATTATCCTTTCGGAGGCTTGGAATAGTTTGCTTCACAAACACTTCGTTTGTTAGTTTCTTTTCTACAGAAACCTGTTAGCGTAATCTTTTACGCCAACAGTTGGCGCCGTCCGTGGGGAACTTAGTCCAAAAACTTCGTTCTCTACCAACCTTTTGCATCATGCCTCCTAAGCAGAGTGCACCTCGCAATCCCACTCGGAGGTCCTCTCGGATCTCCGGAGAGATACCCTTCGACACAGTTGAAGTCGGAGGGTCTTCGACTATCCCTCCACCTCAAACTCCGCAAGGGGCTTTTATCCCTCGAGGATACGAAACCTCTCCACCAACCCCTTCTACACTCCGACCGCCCGGAGCCACTCTGCCACCCTCCATTCCGATCGGAACTGATCATACCAGTTCTCAAGACCCGGAAGGTCCTTCCGGAGGAGATGAAGATAGCCTTGGAGACATGGCCACTCAAATGGCCAATCTTCAAGCCGAGGTAGCAAGGTGGCGACAGGAGGCTGCGAACAGGCTTCGCCCTCAAGCCACCCCAGCTATCCCCGAAGTGCACGAAGACGACGATCTTGACTATCCCGAAGCCCCGGAGAACGCCTCTTACGACAATGAATCTCCGTTGCATCCTGAGCTTCAGAAGGTTCGCTTCGATCCAAGGTTCAAAGCTTCGAAGCTTAGCAAGTATGCCGGAGACGAAGATCCCAGTGAGTTTGCGCGTTCTTATGCCCTAGCAATCGAGGCTAGTGGCGGAGACAGAGAAACTATGGCGAAGTGCTTCCCGTTAGCCCTTGAAGGAGTGGCGTTGAGATGGTTCTGGTCTTTAAAACCAGGATCAATCACGACATGGTTACAGTTGAAGAAGAAGTTCATAAGTAACTTCCAGGGTACCTTCGTGCCCCCCATGTCGACTGGAAGCCTTTTCCAAGTGAAACAGCTCCCCGGAGAAACATTGAGGCAGTACTTCAAGCGCTTCGCTCACACGAAGTCGCAAATTCGGGGGCTGTCCACATCTTCGGTGGTTGATGCGGCTCGGGAAGGCGTCAGTCATAAAGGCCTTCTGGATAAATTGCATCGGAAGAGCATCACCACAGTATCACAGTTGATGTCGTACTTCGAGGAGTACTCGAAGTCAGAAGAAGGTTGGCTTCGGAGGACTACTGCTACTTCGACAGTGTTGACAGAAGTAAAAGCAGAAGTGAAGACTTCGGCTCCGCCGCAAGAGCCAGTCCCCGAAGTGCAACAGGATAGAAGAAGAGGGCAAAAGCACCCTCGTTCTGAGGTCTTAAACATTGCACCCCCGCAGAAGTTTGCACCAAGAGCTCCACAGTCTGCAGGGAACAAGTCCAGCGGCTGGAGGCCGCCAGGGAAAATGGCTGGCAAAGGCCAGACCCTTTTTTGCTGTATTCATGGAGAGAACCGAAGCCATGCAACTGACACCTGCAAGGCTATTCTTACCCTTCGGGGAGAATACTTGGAGAGAACTTCGGGTCGAGGTAGTACCGACCGAAGTCCAGCAGCAGCAGTGCGCTCGGAGCCGGTCCAGGCTGTAGCACGAATAGAAAATTTTGACGCTGCGAGACATCCTCCGGTGGCCAATGTTATGCCACCTCCGAAGCAAGAAGAAGGGCAAGATAGAGGGAAGAGAGTAGTTCTCCCTATCTCCGGAGGAGGTACCCTCGGAAGCATGTCCAAGAGACAGCGAAGAGAGTACGTCCGAGAAGTAGGCCACATTGGGACTTCGTCATCTGCAGCTGCAATGCCGGAGTGGTCTCATGTTCCAATATCTTTCTCTGCGGAGGATGCAGCTGGTATCAAGTTCCCGCATGCAGATCCATTGGTTATCACTGCTGATATTGCCGGAACTGAAGTCCGAAGGGTGCTAATCGACGGAGGTAGCTCGGCAGATATCATATTTGTACAAGCCTTCGACCAGTTATGCATTTCCCGGAAGCATCTTCTCCCAGCGGCTCGTCCTCTGCAAGGCTTTGCAGGACCTCCGCTAGATGCACTTGGCCAGATAGGCCTGGAAGTAACCTTCGGAGAAGGTTTACTAGCCCGAACTGAAGAAGTTATCTTTGATGTGGTGGATGCCCCGTATGCTTATAATGTTATCTTTGGCCGAGGCATGTTGAATCAGTTCGGAGCTGTGGCGCATCACAATTACTTGTGCATGAAGATGCCCACACAATCAGGAGTTCTGACAGTCTTCGGAGATCAAGCCATAGCTCGGAGAGCAGAATATGGTCATGGTCCTCCTCTTGATCCGAGGCAAGTAAACAGTGTCCAAGAAAATGGAGAAATTTTTTCAGCCTCCTCCGAAGCTTCGAAGAAGTCATTTCCAAGACCAAGTCCCGAAGGAGAGATTGCAACGAAGGTCATTGTCAAAGATGGTAAAGAATACACTTTTCAATTTGGTAAAGATTTACCTCCCGAAGTTGCAACTTCCTTGGAAAAGGTTGTAGGAGAAAATTTGGATGTCTTCGCCTGGTCTGACGAAGATATCACCGGAGTCGATCGGGATATTATTGAGCACAGCTTGCTTGTAAACCCGAAGGCCCGGCCTGTTCGACAAGGGCTCCGGAAGATGTCCGCAGAGAGAGCTGCTCTAGCTAAGGACGAAGTTGAAAAACTGTTGAAGGCTGGGATTATCAGAGAAGTGGCCCATACAGAATGGTTAGCAAACCCAGTCTTCGTCAGGAAGAAGTCCTCCGGAAAGTGGCGCATGTGCATTGATTTCACATCTTTGAATAAAGCGTGCCCACGTGACCCCTACCCCATGCCCCGAATTGATCAACTAGTTGACTCCACTGCAGGTTCGGAGTTACTAAGCTTCCTTGACGCCTATTCCGGCTATCATCAAATATGGTTGAAGCGCGAAGATGAAATCAAGACGAGCTTTGTAACTCCTTCGGAGTCTTTTGCTATGTAAGAATGCCCTTTGGCCTAAGAAATGCCGGGGCTACTTTTTCAAGATTAGTTGCTAAGGCTCTAGGTCATCAACTAGGTCGCAATGTGGAGGCCTATATGGATGATATTGTAATAAAGAGTGCTTTAAAGCACCAACATATCCTAGACTTAGCAGAAACATTCAATAGCCTTCGGGCATGTGGGATCCGCCTTAACCCCGAAAAATGTATT
>JAAALK010000287.1:2797994-2821238 GCA_019279435.1 Zizania palustris
ATAAAGCGTACATCCTGTAGCGTGCCTTCCCCTTGACGCTCCTAGTCTCCCAAGCGGACGCGCTGGGACAGAAGTCGTTGAGAGGGAAGTGTATTAAGCAGGGTTGTATTTCCGGACTTCGTACCCATAAAGTCGAAGCCTCCGGTGTGGGGGCTGACATAATCCGGAGCCCAGGCCATCGGCTTGTAGGCATCCGTAAAAGAGCCCAAAACCACACTCTACGGAGTCCAAGCTTCGGCTGGTAGACTTCCGTAAAAAGAGCCGAAGGTGGCCAAAATCTGCGGAGTCCAAGCTGCAGCTTGTCAGACTTCCGTAAAAAGAGCCGTAGGTGGCCAAATTCTGCGAAGTCCAAGCTCCGGCTGGTAGACTTCTGCAAAAAAGAGCCCAAGTGGCCAAATTCTGCGAAGTCCAAGCTCCGGCTGGTAGACTTCTGCAAAAAAGAGCCCAAGTGGCCAAATTCTGCGAAGTCCAAGCTCCGGCTGGTAGACTTCTGCAAAAAGAGCCCAAGTGGCCAAATTCTGCGAAGTCCAAGCTCCGGCTGGTAGACTTCTGCAAAAAAGAGCCCAAGCGGCCAAATTCTGCGAAGTCCAAGCTCCGGCTGGTAGACTTCTGCAAAAATAGTCGAAGGTGGCTACAATTTCTGCGAAATCCAAGCTCCGGCTGGTAGATTTCCGCAAAAACAGCCGAAGGTGGCTAAAGCAAAACAGCATTTCAGCCATGAGCTCCGAATGTCTGTTCATATAAGTCCAAAGCGACAAAAATTTTTTAAGACATTAAAGTGTCCTGGAAGTTATCTCAATTGATCTCTTTCATGAAATAAACAAAGGTACCAAGTTACCATTCTTCTGACTACAGATAGTCGAAGACATTTCATAAGATTTCAAAAGATCTTTAAATGACAGAGGGGCTCCGAACCTCCAAAAAAAATTGTACTCCGAAGTTTTTTCTTTGCGCATAACCATCTTCGAATACAGTTCGAAGTTGCTTATACCCAAAGAGGGGCTAGTAAATATGGAGACAATTTTAAATCGGCATTCATTATCAAAACAAATGTATTTACAAATTACATCATGAAAAATTGGTATCTATACCAAGAAGGAATCGGAGACCTCTTCGGTCCCGAGAGCTAGGGGTGGAACGACTAGTTCCAACATCGGAAGTTCTAAGAACTTTACGTTTAACTCTCTTCCTCCCCTTCGAAGCTCTAAAATCCTTCTGCTCTTGTTGAAGTTCGGCCCAAGTTCGAAGCCGCTCGGGGCTTCTCTCCCAGCTTCTAAGATCTTCAGATCTTTTATTTTGGGCTTCACCTTCGTCTTCGGACCAATTAGTGTCTTCAGAAGACGAGGTGTTTGCGTCGCTCTCTTTATCTTCCTCTTTAATATAAGACAATATGTCTTTGATTACTTCGGGCGCAATAACGTCGGAGTCATCTCGAGGGATAAGAAATCGAGGACGCTTATAACTCTTTAGAAGTTCGAAGGTGTTCCACAGTGAGCGAAGTTCGCTGTTAAGTTCTAACACTTCGATATCTTCCATAAGAGGCAAAGCCTAAAAATATGACAAACAAGATTTTCATTGATAAATATTTACAAGCATCAGCTTTACATAATCAAAAAAATCCTAAAATATCCTAAACCTGCGGGTTCGGAGGAGGCTGACTGCTTGAAGCTTGGCTCCGAACTTGCTTTTGGCGTTGGCCTTCGTCAATCCAAGCCTTGATCGCAGATCGACCTTCGGCTCTCCATGAAGTCTGGAAGGCTCGCCAAGCAACAGCTACACCTTCGGAAGGTTTTAAAAGTCGGTCGTCGTCGAAGATGATGGAGCCCTGTGCGCTCGGAGTGATTGATCGGCCCAAATCCTCGTAGTAGCGAAGTATTCCAAGGGCAGACACTTGTCCGGATAGTTCTCCATAACGTATGCCTGCCGTCTTCATTTGCTTCGCTGCTCCTTGGATCCTCTTTAGCCGGCGCAGCAGAGTTACATTGTCATCCGAAGGTAGTGATCCAGTAGTACCGAAGTACTCCAAGACACCTAACATTTGTTCAATGACCTCCGAAGCCACCTTCTCCGACTTAACCTTTTCTTCAATAAGCATATCCTTGGCCGAAGTTGTTTCAGCTAAAACTCCGGAGATTCGAGCGTTCTCCGTAGTCAAAGCATTCTTTTGAGTTCGGAGTTGGCCAGCCTCTTCTTGTAGCCTTACAAGTGCGGAGTCCTTCGCAGCATCCTCCGTCCGCAGTCTTTCAATCTCCGCTCGAAGCACAACTCTTTCTGCTTCGAGCTCTTTCCTTGCAGCTTCCAAACTTTGCCTAGCCCTTCGCTCTGCTATTATCACATTGTCCATTTGAGATACTCGACCTTCGGAGAAGTTAAGATTTCTTTGAAGAGTTTCGTTCTCTTCTCGAAGTTGAGCAATTTCGTTTTCATTTGACAAAGCTGCAGCGCGGGCTAAGACTGCTTGCTAAGAAAAAGAAAAACGAGAATAAGAAATTATTCATATATAATTCGTTATTTGGTTCGAAGATGCTTTATACCTGATAAGCTGCTCTTTCCACAGCAAGGTTAAGCTCCGAACCCTTCACTCTGCTTAAACGGGCTACCAGTTCTGTTTCCCCGACTTGGCGACTGGCTTCACCCAAAGGTTTAACCAAAGTCCCAAGTCCGGTTTTCTCCTCCAAAAAAGGAGTTATGAGAGGAAGCAGTTTCGAAGCTTTCTGGTCAGCCCTGCTTAGCGAAGGTCGGAGGTTTCTTCCGAGGCCCTTGGAACTTCAGAAGATGGCCCCCCCTCAGTCGATTCACTTTTGTCCGTTGACTCAGATGAAGTCGATCCTTGAGCTGGGAGGGGCTCGATGTGTCTTTTTCCTCTTCCAGGCCCCGGTAGAGCAACTCCCGGTTGCGGCCCCGAAGTTGTCGAAGGTCTTAGAGTTGTATCTTCGAGGGATACTTCGACAACAGGAGGCTCTGAAAAACCAAAAATATTACACATTGTATAATTTTGCAAAAATTGATAAGAATTAAGCAAAGTTTACCTTCGATATTCTCTGGAATATCGAGCACCGGGCTGATCGGAGGATCATAAGTGTAGTCCTCATCCGAATCAGCCGTTAAATCTTGGGCTACAGGAGCATCGTCCTGAAGAACCCTCGTTACTTCCTCGAGAATCGAAGCCATAGTGACTTCGACTCCCTCTTCATCCACTGGAACTTCGGCCTGAGTTGTGTCTTCCTGAACTACCGAAGTCATTGGTTGATCAACATTGTCTCCAGACTCCGGTATGTTCGCAGGCACTTCGGCCTCATTCACACCCATAGGGGCTTCGATTTGTTCTCCCTGGGTATCCGGAGCTCTTACTTCTTCGATGTTGGTTTGAGGCTCCGGAATACCTGCAGTGTCTTCAATGAGAATACTTCGTTGAGCTGCATCTTCGTCAATTAATCTTACTAGTAAAATACCTTCGTCTTCTTTAGAGCTAGAAGCCGAAGCTCTTGAGCTCGAAGGTGCGAGGTTTTTCGGCTTCCGAGCCACCTTCTTCGTCGGAGTCCTTGCGGAGCTGGATGCTCCAGCTTCGGCTACTCTTTTCTTGGGTCCTTTCTCTTGAGGCACCCAGTCCATCAGAGGGGGCGGAGTTAACTCCAACATTCCCCATACTCTGTTAGATCGCTCCCAACTTCCGACTAATTTGATTCGCCATTCCTTTTCTGACGGAGTTGGAGCACCCAAGATCTTCTCCGAAGCCCTTATAATTTGCTCTGAAGTAATAGGGGCTGAAGAAGCTAAAAAATAACTCAAGATTAATCTTTCTTCGAAGTAAATATGTATTATGCATGTTGGTTTCGAAGTTACCTGCAGGGCTCGAAGTATAGTTTATCTTGCGAAGACCGCCTTCGGAGTCATCTTCGAAGATGATAGGCCAGTTGGCCATCAGTGGAGGAATTTGAAGACCGATGTATTCTTCGGCCAAATCTCGCATACTGAGCCTCCGACTAATTTTTTCAAGCAGGTTCAGGCGGGCTTCGAGCTGACCTTCGTCGGGTTGCACTAGAGCTTCCTTCCGGAATCTGATTTCTTTGAGAGGTCCAGCTAAAGGACTGTTAACTCCGACTTCGGCGTAAAACCACCGCAGCACCCAATCAGTATACCATCTAGCGTTGATGGCTTTAGCAGGGAATTGCAGTGCATATTCATCACGAAGCCTAAAATTGATGCTTCCGAAGGCAACCAATACTTTTTCACCTCCGGAGCCTACGGAAGTCTTCGGCTGACAAGTTGCTCTATGCAGTGCTGCGAAGACTTCAGCCCTCCCCTCACAACCTTCGGCTCTCAGAGCCCATTCGAAGATAGCTAATCTAGCTACAGCATTCGGAGACAGCTGGGGGAGGGTTACATGAAACAAGTCAAGGACTTCAGCCAAGAAATCTACAGCAGGGAGGCCCAAGCCTGCTTCGAAAAAAGCTTCGAACACTACTACTTCTCCGGGTCTTGGTGATGGGATTGCTTCTTTGCCTGGTTTTCGAACCATTACCCCATTGCTAATCTTACCCCCTGCTGTGATTGCCAAGGACTCTCTTTTGCAGGTCGAAGGTCCCAATTCAAAGGACTGATCCAAATATTTGGTCGATGGAGGGCACAGACCTTGGTCATCGGGGATTTGGGGATTTCTCCCTCCTGCCGCCATGGACATTGCCGCCTGCATCGAGGGTGCCGCCGCCAATGTTGCCGCCGCTGCTGCTGCGGCTGCCTGCTGCCGAGCCAAGGTCGAAGGTGGCGCAGATCCTTTGGTCTTCACCATCGCGATTGCCGGATCAACTTGAGAGAATGGGAACTAGGGCTCAAGAACTCAAGAACTCAAGAACTCAAAAGGCTTTTGACTGGGAGCGAGCGGTGAAAAGGTAATCGAGTAAGTTCCAGAGTTCTTTATTTATAGCCTAAAACTTTCCGTTTGTTACCGTTTGGGCTCTGCCCTTTCGCATTCCCGCCTGTTATTTTCCTCCGAAAATAACGCCTCGTATAACTCCGTTAGAAACAGAAACTAACGGCTATATTTTCTAAGTCTAAAAAGACTTTCGAACTTCCTGAGTCAGTTTTAAGATAGTTCGAAAAGTAATTACCTTATGACTGATTCGAAGTTCGTATCTTCATGTATTTCGGAGATAAAATAAAAATCAATAACCCCTATGATTGGCTATCTTTTCTTTCCGTATACTGCTCTCCTAACGTTACAGGTCGAACGGAGAAGCGTATTCGAGGGGCTACTGTTGGGGGAAAATATCCCATCTTCGGGGTTACTGCTAAAGCAACATGAAGACAGCCAACCAGTTCGAAGATAGTCCGAAGGTCATCTTCGAAGGTGGCTTGGAACTTCGTTCGGAGTCCGAAGACTGGCATTGGTTCGAAGTATATCTTCGAACCAAAGCCTTCCAGGATCTTTTCTGCCAGCTAAGATGGAAGACTTATCTTCTATCCTATTAGATTAGTCTTTTACCATTTTAGCCCTATTAAGGAAACCAAATAGTTTCCTTAATGTCGGTTGTAATAGAGGGGTAAATAGGTCTTTTCCTTAATGTTTGGGCCTATAAATACCCCCCATTTCACCCTGTAATAGGGACCGATTACAAGTGAATCAATACACACTTTCGAACTATTCTAAGCTATTATCCTTTCGGAGGCTTGGAATAGTTTGCTTCACAAACACTTCGTTTGTTAGTTTCTTTTCTACAGAAACCTGTTAGCGTAATCTTTTACGCCAACACCGGTGTCCATGCAAAATCTTCGGACCCTTTCAAAGCTTTAAAGATTGGCAAACTCCTCTCCGCAGACCTTGATAAAAACCTGCTAAGTGCGGCAAGACGTCCAGTCAGCTTTTGCACTTGCTTTAAATTCTCGGGAGGAGCCATCTTCTGCAGCGCAGTTATTTGAGTAGGGCTAGCTTCAATTCCCCTGCTTGAAACTAAGTACCCTAACAACTTTCCAGCCTTAGCTCCGAATATACATTTTTCGGGGTTAAGGCGGATCCCACATGCCCGAAGGCTATTGAATGTTTCTGCTAAGTCTAGGCTATGTTGGTGCTTTAAAGCACTCTTTATTACAATATCATCCATATAGGCCTCCACATTGCGACCTAATTGATGACCTAGAGCCTTAGCAACTAATCTTGAAAAAGTAGCCCCGGCATTTCTTAGGCCGAAGGGCATTCTTACATAGCAGTAGACTCCTGAAGGAGTTACAAAGCTCGTCTTGATTTCATCTTCGCGCTTCAACCATATTTGATGATATCCGGAATACGCGTCGAGGAAGCTTAGTAACTCCGAACCTGCAGTGGAGTCAACTAGCTGATCAATTCGGGGCATGGGGTAGGGGTCACGTGGGCATGCTTTATTCAAAGATGTGAAATCAATGCACATGCGCCACTTTCCGGAAGACTTCTTCCTGACGAAGACTGGGTTGGCTAGCCATTCTGTATGGGCCACTTCTCTGATAATCCCAGCCTTCAGCAGTTTTTCAACTTCGTCCTTAGCTAGAGCAGCTCTCTCTGCGGACATCTTCCGGAGCCCTTGTCGAACAGGCCGGGCCTTCGGGTTTACAAGCAAGCTGTGCTCAATAATATCCCTATCGACTCCGGTGATATCATCGTCAGTCCAAGCGAAGACATCTAGATTTTCTTCTACGACCTTTTCCAAGGAAGTTGCAACTTCGGGAGGTAAATCTTTACCAAATTGAAAAGTGTATTCTTTATCATCTTTGACAATGACCTTCGTTGCAATCTCTCCTTCGGGACTTGGTCTTGGAAATGACTTCTTCGAAGCTTCGGAGGAGGCTGAAAAAATTTCTCCATTATCTTGGACATTATTTACTTGCCTCGGATCAAGAAGAGGACCATGACCATATTCTGCCCTCCGAGCTGTGGCTTGATCTCCGAAGATTGTCAGAACTCCTGATTGTGTGGGCATCTTCATGCACAAGTAGTTGTGATGCGCCACAGCTCCGAACTGATTCAACATGCCTCGCCCAAAGATGACATTATAAGCATACGGGGCGTCCACCACATCAAAGATAACTTCTTCAGTTCGGGCTAGTAAACCTTCTCCGAAGGTTACTTCCAGGCCTATCTGGCCAAGTGCATCTAACGGAGGTCCTGCAAAGCCTTGCAGAGGACGAGCCGCTGGGAGGAGCTGCTTCCGGGAAATGCATAACTGATCGAAGGCTTGTACAAATATGATATCTGCCGAGCTACCTCCGTCAATTAGCACCCTTCGAACTTCTGTCCCTGCAATATCAGCAGTAATAACCAATGGATCTGCATGCGGGAATTTGATACCAGCTGCATCCTCCGCAGAGAAAGATATTGGAACATGAGACCACTCCGGCATTGCAGCTGCAGATGACGAAGTTCCAATGTGGCCCACTTCTCGAACGTACTCTCTTCGCTGTCTCTTGGACATGCTTCCGAGGGTACCTCCTCCGGAGATAGGGAGAACTACTCTCTTCCCTCTATCTTGCCCTTCTTCTTGCTTCGGAGGTGGCATAACATTGGCCACCGGAGGATGCCTTGCAGGATCAAAATTTTCTATCCGCGCCACAGCCTGGACCGGCTCCGAGCGCACTGCTGCTGCTGGACTTCGGTCGGTACTACCTCGACCCGAAGTTCTCTCTAAGTATTCTCCCCGAAGGGTAAGAATAGCCTTGCAGGTGTCAGTTGCATGGCTTCGATTCTCTCCATGAATACAGCAAAAAAGGGTCTGGCTCTTGCCAGCCGTTTTCCCTGGCGGCCTCCAACCGCTGGACTTGTTCCCCGTAGACTGTGGAGCTCTTGGTGCAAACTTCTGCGGGGGTGCAATGTTTAAGACCTCAGAGCGAGGGTGCTTTTGCCCTCTTCTTCTATCATGTTGCACTTCGGAGACTGGTTCTTGCGGCTGAGCCGAAATCTTCACCTCTGCTTTAACTTCTGTCAACACTGTCGAAGTAGCAGTAGTCCTCCGAAGCCAACCTTCTTCCGACTTCGAGTACTCCTCGAAGTATGACATCAACTGTGATACTGTGGTGATGCTCTTCCGATGCAATTTATCCAGAAGGCCTTTATGACTGACGCCTTCCCGAGCCGCATCAACCACCGAGGATGTGGACAGCCCCCTAATTTGCGACTTCGTGTGAGCGAAGCGCTTGAAGTACTGCCTCAATGTTTCTCCGGGGAGCTGTTTCACTTGGAAAAGGCTTCCTGTCGACATGGGGGGCACGAAAGTGCCCTGAAAGTTACTTATGAACTTCTTCTTCAACTGTGACCATGAAGTGATTGATCCTGGTTTTAAAGACCAGAACCATCTCAACGCCACTCCTTGAAGGGCTAACGGGAAGCACTTCGCCATAGTTTCTCTGTCTCCGCCACTAGCCTCGATTGCTAGGGCATAAGAACGCGCAAACTCACTGGGATCTTCGTCTCCGGCATACTTGCTAAGCTTCGAAGCTTTGAACCTCGGATCGAAGCGAACCTTCTGAAGCTCGGGATGCAACAGAGATTCATTGTCGTAAGAGGCGTTCTCCGGGGCTTCGGGATAGTCAAGATCGTCATCTTCGTGCACTTCGGGGATAACTGGGGTGACTTGAGGACGAAGCCTGTTCGCAGCCTCTTGCCGCCACCTCGCTACCTCGGCTTGAAGATTGGCCATTTGAGTGGCCATATCTCCAAGGCTATCTTCATCTCCTCCGGAAGGACCTTCCGGGTCTTGAGAACTGGTATGATCAGTTTGAATCGGAATGGAGGGTGGCAGAGTGGCTCCGGGCGGTCGGAGTGTAGAAGGGGTTGGTGGAGAGGTTTCATATCCTCGAGGGATAGAAGCCCCTGGCGGAGTTAGAGGTGGAGGGATAGCCGAAGACCCTCCGACTTCGACTGTGTCGAAGGGTATCTCTCCGGAGATCCGAGAGGACCTCCGAGTGGGATTGCGAGGTGCGCTCCGCTTAGGAGGCATGATGCAAGAGGTTGGTAGAGAACGAAGTTTTTTGGACTAAGTTCCCCACGGACGGCGCCAACTGTTGGCGTAAAAGATTACGCTAACAGGTTTCTGTAGAAAAGAAACTAACAAACGAAGTGTTTGCGAAGCAAACTGTTCTAAGCCTCCGAAAGGATAATAACTTAGAATAGTTCGAAAGTGTGTATTGATTCACTTGTAATCGGTCCTCATTACAGGGTGAAATGGGGGGTATTTATAGGCCTAAACATTAAGGAAAAGACCTATTTACCCCTCTATTACAACCGACATTAAGGAAACTATTTGGTTTCCTTAATAGGGCTAAAATAGTAAAAGACTAATCTAATAGGATAGAAGACAAGTCTTCCATCTTAGCTGGCAGAAAAGATCCTGAAGAGCTTTGGTTCGAAGACATACTTCGAACCAATGCCAGTCTTCGGACTTCGAACGAGGTTCTGGGCATCTTCGAAGATGGTCTTCGAACAACCTTCGAATTGGTTGGCTGTCTTTATGCTGCTTCGGCAATAACCCCGAAGATGAGATATTTTCCCCCAACACCGAGTGTCAGGACAACCAGCCCAATCCGCATTAGAGTAAACAACCAGCTCAGACTGCGAAAAAGGCCGAAGAGATAATCCCATGTACAAAGTACCCCGAACATAGCGCAAAATGCGCTTGAGAGTAGCAAGATGAGGCTGCCGAGGATCATGCATGTGAAGACAGATTTGCTGAACCGCATACGGAATGTCAGGCCTGGTGAAAGTCAAGTACTGAAGAGCACCAGCAAGACTGCGGAAATCAGTCGGATCTGACACAGGATCACCAATAGCAGAGAGCTTAGGACTGAGATCAACAGGTGTAGAGCAAGGTTTGCAGTCACACATGCCTGCTCGGGCAAGAATGTCAAGCATATATTGTCGTTGAGACAAAAAAAGACCTCCGTCTTTGTGTTGAACCAGCATTCCAAGAAAATTGTGAAGAATACCAAGATCCTTCAAATGGAATTCCTGCTGAAGAGCCTGAATAATGTGGCGAAGCAAGGCAGGTGAGGAAGCTGTCAACACAATGTCATCAACTTAAAGAAGAAGATAAACTGTGTCTGCTCCACAGTGGTAGATGAATAGAGATGTGTCTGTTTTGGCTGCAACAAAGCCAAGCCGATGAAGATGTGAAGCAAAACGGCTATGCCAGCCACGTGGTGCTTGCTTGAGACCATAAAGAGAACGGTTTAGGTGGCACACATAATCTGGATGAGAAGAGTCCTCGAACCCTGAAGGTTGTGCACAATAAACTGTCTCAGATAAGGTCCCATGAAGGAAAACATTGTCCACATCGAGCTGATGTATAGGCCAAGACTTGGAGATGGCTAAAGAGAGAATAGTTCAGACAGTAGCTGGTTTGACGACTGGACTGAAAGTCTCAGAAAAATCCACCCCAGGTCGTTGGGAAAAGCATCGAAGGACCCAACGTGCCTTGTATCTCTCAAAAGAGCCATCACCTCTGAACTTATGTTTGAACACCCACTTTCTAGTGACCACATTGGAGTGGGGTGGTCGAGGAAGAAGATCCCATGTATGATTGGAGAGCAAAGCGGAGTACTCAGCATCCATAGCGGCTCGCTAATTGGGATCGGCAAGAGCAGCCCTATAGGTCTTCGGGATTGGAGACAATGGTGTAGTAGCAAGCAGAACTGGCTGTCGAAAACCAAGTTTACCACGGGTAACCATAGCATGTTGTTTGACCACAGGAGTAACTGGTAGGGCACCAGTGGGTAAATCTAGAGACACTGGAGCAGGTGGTACTGAGGCCGCAGAACGTCGAGTGTAGACAACACCAAACCGCCGAGGAGGTATGGTTGGTGGAGTCGTCGTGCCTAGTGGAGAAAACTCAGCCGGAGTCGCACTTGGCTGTGCGGAAACACCAGGGGCCGCACATGGCTGTGCGGAAACACCAGGGGCCACACATGGCTGTGTGAGAACACCAGGGGCCGCATGTGGCCGTGCGGGAAATCCAGCAGGTCCTGTAGAAAACAAAGGTGAAGTAAAAGGAACCGGCACATTAGTAGGAATATCATCCAAGAAATCAAAGGAGGCCGAAGTGGGAGGTGAGGAATCCTCAGAGTAAGGAAATGAGGATTCGTCAAAACCACATGGCGGGAAATGATGATTTGGTTGGAGAGAGTGAGAGACGATCAAGACACAGATAACCCTTGTGATGGAGGGAGTAGCCAATGAAAACACACAGGGTAGAGCGAGGAGTTAACTTGTGTGCAGCGGTAGCAGAAAGATTTGGATTACACCTGCAACCAAATACACGGAGATGTGTATAGGAAGGAAGTGTTCCAAATAGAGCAAAATGAGGAGTGGAAAAATCCAGGGTTTTTGTGGGAAGGATGTTGAGGAGATATGTGGCAGTACTAAGTGCGGCAGCCCAGAATGTGGGAGGTATACTTGCCTAAAACAGCAGTGAGCGAACAACATTATTAATGGTGCGAATAATGCGTTCAGCTTTGCCGTTCTAAGGCGAAGTGTAGGGGCAAGACATACGAAGATGTACACCATGTGACAGTAGAAACGATTGTGTGGTGGAGTTATCAAACTCGCGACCATTGTCACACTGTATCCCCTGGATAGTGGCGCCGAATTGGGTGCGAACATGGGCAAAAAAGTGAGAAAGAGTGGAGAAAGTTTCCGACTTCTGGCGAAGTGGAAAAGTCCAAAGATAGTGAGAGCAATCATCAAGAATAACCAAGTAATACTTGTGACTTGATACACTAACAACAGGAGAAGTCCATAGATCACAATGTACTAACTGGAAATTATGATTTGCTCTAGAAAAAGAAGAGTAGAAGGGTAATCGAGTGTGACGACTCAGTTGGCAAACATGACAAATAGTGTTCGAATCTCTATGACGAGGATGACCAACAAATTGAGACAACTTGGAGAGAGCTTCGGGGCCTGGATGACCATGACGCTTGTGCCAAATGGAAGAAGTTGCTGCATGGAAGGTGGAGGCGGAGAGCTGCAACAGGTAAAGAGGTCCAGAGCTATCACACCTGACGATCTCTCTCCGAGATGGAAGAGCCTTCACAGAGCAGCCAAAAGGATCAAATTCCACAGAACAATTATTGTCGGTAGTAAACTGGCGTACTGAAATAAGGTTCTTAATAAGGTTCGGTGAGACCAGAACATTATTAAGACTGAGATTATGAGGTAAATATGTGACGCCAGTAGAGACAACATGCAATAAATGACCGTTACCGACAATAATATGGGATGGAAAATGAGTGGAAGATGTGGAATGAAGAATACCAGCGTCAGATGTTATATTGTGAGTAGCACCGGTATCAAAGTACCACTCGGATGTGGAAGGCTGCTGAAGCGACGAGGTCTGAAAATTTGATGCAAGAGTGTGCTGATCCCACCCAGGTTGCAGCCCACCAGAAGGAAATGGCCCAGTACTGTTAATGGGTGGAATGCTCCACTGCCCAGCCCATTGACCAGCCCAAGGACCTTGGGATCCAGTAAAGAAAGCCCGTGGCTGAGATGTTGGCCCAACCGGAGGAGATCCCCTCGGCCCAGGCCACATTTGTATGGACCCAGACCAGGGAGTATAGAAGCTGGGCCAAGGGGCTCCTGGTCGTGGCCCAGGACCAGGACCCGTGCCTCCACCGAAAGAGAAGCCCGGTCCGTGAGTGCCTCCCCCAAAGGCAGAGCCAGGGTTTTGCCCGAGCCCTCCACCATGACCGCTGCCCCCATTCCCTCCGCCGCCTCCACATTTGCCTCCATGCTTGCCCCGTTTCCCTCCACCAGATCCAGAAGTCGCCGGCTGCTGGGGCTTCGGTGAAGCCATAGAGGGAGCAGGCGCCGAGCCCCCAGAGGCCGCGGCGAGAGCTACGGCGGGTGCAGAGGAGGTCTTAGCCATGGTGAGTTCCTCAAGCTGAAGATCATCCCTCACTTGGAGGAAGGTGGGAAGGGGAGTACTCCGGCAGAGATGAAGACCGAGGGCAGTGAAGCGCTCGTTGAGGCCGCGGATAATGTTCAAGACCAGGGTGCGGTCAGAAATGGGCTCTCCGAGATCACGGAGGTCCTCCGCCATCCTTTTGTAGCGCCGACAGTACTCGGAGACCGAGAGTTCGCCTTGAGAGAAGGAGCGAAACTCTTGACCTGCAAATAGGGCGCGAGTTGTGCGGTTGCCTAGGAACTGTGATTCGATGACAAGCCATGTGGCTCGAGCCGTAGTATCACGTTCGGCAATAGCATCAGCGAGATCGTCGGAGATGGCACCGAGGAGCCAAGTCTTCACAACACAGTCCATGCGGACCCAATCGGGAGAATGGGACAGGACTGTATCGGAGAGGACATGCTCCTACAGAGAGAACTTGCCGACGGTGAGGAGGAAGGACTCTCGCCAACGCGCAAAGAAGACGGAGTTGATGTTGAGGAGGAGAGGCACAAGGGTGCGAATGTTGTGAACTGCAACCGCTTGGGCGTGCAAGTTGAGCAACGCAGCAACCTCGTGTTGAAGAAGAGCAGTGAGGAGAGGGGAATCGTCGACGGGAGTAGTGGTGGCGTCAGCAGCCGGAGGGGGCGCAATCGCTGTGCGCTCACGAGCAGCACGGGCGAGAGCAGCCTGGAGCCGGGCATCAGCAGCATCACGTTCCTGCTGGGCAAGACCAGCGTCCTGCTCGGCTTGATGGAGGTGAGCAAGAGCAGCATCACAGGAGTCAGAGGGAGAGTTGTTGACAATGGTGGCATCATCGGTGGCGTCAAGCGCCATGATGCAGCAGCGCCAGGAAGAAGGCGCGTGCAAGCAGCAGCGGAAGAAGGATCTAGACGTCTGATACCATGATAGAATGAGGTAAGTATTGCTTGCATTGATTGATATGAAGACAGTACATATTTATAGACATGAGGAGATGATGTAGCTGTCAAGGGATATAACAGAATCCCTAACAGAATCTCTAACAGCATCTCCACACACATCTAGAAGTCTCTACACACATCTAGAGACAGCTGTCTAACAATGTCGATGTCGAGATGCATTGTGTCCTCTATTCGGATGCCTGCGATGGCATGTAATAATACCACTGGCTCCTCCATGGCGCCCTCATCGTCGTAGTCGGAGACCTCCAGATAGAACAGCCGCTGGCACTTATGGCCGCGGATGTAGGGCTCGTCACAATTGTAGTAGAGTCCTTGGAGATGACGATCGGCCAACTCCTGAGGAGACAGCTGACGGTACGCCTGGTTTGGCCCAGGATTAACTGGGGCTACCGAGGCCGGAGCCGCTTCTGCTGCTGCTCCTGACGTCGGCTGGGGGGTAGTTGTCGGCTTAGGCAGCATCGACGTTGGCCGCTGGGGGGACGGGTGTTGCACTGTCCTGATGCCGCCACAGTGGCCTCTGCTCGGCGCTCATATGCACAAGCCCAATGCATTGCCATCTGAAACTCTAATGTGATCAGGAAGTCCGCCCACAAAAAAATCTGCTTTCTCTGATGGGAATAGGTCGCGTGTGTGACAGAGTAGGGCGTTGAAGCATTCTGAATATTCCTGCACTGTGGAAAGGAGGGTAAACGTGCGAGCTCTGTAATCTGTTAATGCGCATGGGAGGCCCGAAATGTAGGTGACATAATTCCTTGAATCATTCCCAGCTAGGCATCCCCTCGTCTTGCTCCATGGCATAATACCATGTCTGAGCTGCGCCGGTTAGGTGATATGATGCGAGCCACACCCTGTCTAATGCAAGGGTGCGTTGCCCATGGAAAAACTGCTCGCAACGGTTCAGCCACGTGATGGGGTCCTCCGATCCATCGTATGTGGTGAAATCGAGCTTGTAGAAGCGAGGTACGCCGACGGTTGGCGCGGCTTCATTGTATTGCTGCTGACCATGAAAAAGGGTGTCGCATCTTGTCGAAGACCCGGAATGCCGCCCATGAGCAGACCAGTGGCGTGCTGTCCCGTGGCCAGAATTGGTGATGTGGAGTGTGGGAAGTTGATCTGATGGATGGGCATGGTCAGAGGCGCGGCAGTGGAGATCACGTGGTCATGGGAGGCGGCATGGAGGTGATGCTCGATGGAAGGGACGACCCTTGCGCCGCCGATCTTGTCCCTGCGTGGCCGAAGGAGAATTGGCTGTCTCGAGACGTCAAGTAAGCCTGAATGTTGGCCACTGAGTGCACCAACTTGGTCAGCACCTTGGCAATCGGTTCTGAAATTTCTGTGGTCGCCGATGACGTCGCTGTGCGGGACGGGTCATCATCTTCAGATCCTGGCATCTCTGATACCGGATTATAGGGCTTGGTTTCCTTGGCAGTAGATTGTACGGGTGACTAGGGGCCTGGCCGGCCGCCAGGGCGCCGACCAGGGCTGCGCACAGGAAGGTTAGGGCAGGGAGGATTGGGAGAAACCCTGGCAACTAATAGATTGCTCAGGTCTGATTTATTCCATAGCCCTTAAGGGGTATTTATAGGCCTAATACAATCTTATCTCTAATCTCAATAACTGAAATAGAATCGAATCTCTAATCTTAATAACTGAAATAGAATCTAATCTTTAATCTAAAAAACAAATAGATAACTACTAGTAGTTAGTCCCTTAGACTCTTCTAAGGCTGGCACCTCCTATAGGAGATGCCGGTCCTAACATGTACCATCCGCTGTCTGAACAGAAGCTCCATTAGTGAACGGCTTGCAAGCAACCAACTGAGACTAATCAGATGTCACATGAAAAGAAGCTCCTGAGTCAAGAACCCAAAATGACTGAGCAGCACTGACAGGGGAGGCAGTAGAAACGGACACAGAACCTTTAGAGGTACCGCGCCCACGGGCACGACGTGCATGATACTCAGCCAACTTCTCTGGATACCGAACAAAGCAGTTCTCCGAATGATGACCAGTCTTCTTGCAATGGTCACATAGAATACACTCAGAAGAGCGACCTGTAGCTGGGCTAGACCTCTGAGATGCTCCAAGTACACTGTGTTAGAGAGAACACTCGCATTGGTAGGGATGACACTGAGAGTTAGGGCAATTTTCTTCTTATTCAACTCACTCAAATGCCATGCCAACCCGAATGGTTGGGGATACATATTTATAGGCTAGCCATGAAGCCCAAGATGCTAGATGCTAGTCTAAGATGCTAAAACAAAGATGCTTAGTCTAGTCTAAGATGCTAAAGCAAAGATGCTAAAGCAAAAGATGCTAAAGGTGCTAAGACTACAAACTTGTTCACACATGGACATCACACATGTCATGCCAAACAACATGTCATGCCAAAACACACATACACACATAGACTTATCTTCTCAATCTCCCCCAAAGTCTTGTGTGGTGCCTTCTAGGAAATCTAAACCATCCCAATTCTAGCGCGAAGCTCATGGAACTTGATCCGTCCAAGCAACTTGGTGAGGAAGTCGGCGAGCTGGTCCTGGGTGTTGATGTAGCTAGCCTTCACAGTCCCCTCATCCGAACAACTCCGGATGAAGTGGTACTTCATCCGGATGTGCTTGTTGCGCTCGTGGAAAACAGGATTCTTTGCTAAAGCCAAAGCAGACTTGCTGTCCACCTTGAGCTCCACCGCTTCGGCATCTCTGCTAAGAATATCGCGAAGCAGCCGAGCCCACCAGAGAGCTTTAGTTGAGGCAGAAGTAGTTGCGATGTACTCTGCCTCGCAACTGGACATGGCCACCACCTGCTGCTTGACCAACTGCCAGCTGATCAGACACTTGCCAAGGAAGAACAACGTCCCGCTGGTGCTCTTGATTGTGTCGATGTCGCCGACGTGGTCGCTGTCGCTGTACCCGATGAAATGCGCCACACTGGGGCACCTCGGGTAGTACAAACCGTAGTCAAAGGTCCCCGCGACATAGTGTAGGATACTCTTCACGTCCTGCTGATGCTTCGTCATCGGTCGCTGCATGAACCAACTGATGTAGCCAACTGCGAACGCCAAGTCTGGCCGCGTGTGGACAAGGTAGCAAAGGCTGCCCATAATGCGCCGGTACTGCGTCGCGTCCACCTCCTCCGCCGTGCTGTCGCGACTCAGCTTCAGCCTTTCCTCCATGGGAGTGTAGGCTGGGTTGCAGTCGGTGAGTCCGCCCAGCTCGACGATGCGCTTGGCGTAGGTGGTCTGGCGAAGTGAAGTGCCACAGCTGTCCTGGTGCACCTTGAGCCCCACGTAGAAGGAGAGGAGCCCTAGGTCGCTCATCTGGAAGGTGGCCTTCATCTTCGTCTTGAATGCCTCTACCTCCACCTCCTTGGTTCTGGTGATCCCCAAGTCGTCAACATAGACGCCTAACAACAGGGCATTGTCTCCCTTGCCCCGTCGGTAGACTGCAGCCTCATGAGCACTTTGCTTGAACCCCATCTGCCTGCGTGTGGAGTCCATCTTGTCGTTCCAAGCTCGTGGTGCCTGTTGCAAGCCATAGAGAGCCTTGCGCAGGCGGAGAACCTTGTTCTCTTTGCCGGGGATAATGAATCCTAGCGGTTGTCGAATGTAGACCTCCTCCTTCAAGTCGCCATTGAGGAAGGTAGACTTGACATCCATGTGGTAGACACGCCAACCCTCCTAGGCTGCCAGCGCGAGGAGGACATGAATGGACTCCATCCGTGCAATAGCAGCGAAGGCGTCGTCGAAGTCAACTCCCTCATGCTGAACGAAACCGCGTGCCACCAGCCGAGCCTTATGCTTGACGACCACCTCGGCCTCATCTTTCTTCAGCTTGAACACCCACTTAAGGATGATGGCACGGTGGCTGGTCGGAAGATCAGCCAGCTCCCATGTCTTGTTCCGCTTGACGACGTCCATCTCCTGCTGCATTGCTGCTCGCCAGGCCTCGTCTCCTTCCGCCTCAGCGAAGGAACGTGGCTCACCATCATCGTGCACTAAGTGCAGCTCTGCATCGAAGTCATGTTGCGCCATCCCAGGAACGGGCTACTCACCAAGGATGTTATCCATGGTGCGGTAACGTAGAGGCTTGCCGTTGTGGCAAGCATCAAACGGTCCCCGTCGTTTGACAATGGAGTAGTGAACTCCAATACTCCATTGTGCGCTGCTCATCATGGACTGAAGTTGTGGATGCCGATCCCGTAGATGTGGGCGCCGGTGTAGGAGAGCGGGTTGTGGCCGGTGCAGGAGGTGGAGTACTTGCCGGAGCTGATGATGTGCCAGGTGCTGGGGCAAGCGATCTCGGTGAAGGTGAGCTGCTAGCTCCCCCTGTTCCCTCGAAGTAGACGTACTTGACGATGAAATCGCTGATCGTCGAAGTCGAGCCATCATCCACCATCTTGTCCCACAACCAGCCTCGCCCTTCGTCGAACACGTCTCGCGAGATGTGGACGCGCTGTGTCATAGGGTCGAGGATGCGGTAGGCCTTGGAGCCCTCCGCACAGCCGATGAAGACCCCTTGCGTACTCCGATCGTCAAGCTTGCCAAGCTGCTGCTCGGAGTGTGGGTGGTGCTCGCCGAGTTGTTGGTTTCCGGTGGACCGGCATGGGAGGAAGATGAACAAGGAGACGGGCGTCTTCGTTGGAGAGAGTCGTGGAGGGGATTCGAAAGGTAAAGAACCATACAGCTCTGATACCAATTGATAGAGAGAACACTCGCATTGGTAGGGATGACACTCAGAGTTGAGACATTTTTCTTCTCATTCAATTCACTCAAATGCCATGCCAACCTGAATGGTTAGGGATACATATTTATAGGCTAGCCATGTAGCTCAAGATGCTAGATGCTAGTCTAAGATGCTAAAGTAAAGATGCTTAGTCTAGTCCATGATGCTAAAGCAAAGATGTTTGTCTAAGATGCTAAAGCAAAAGATGCTAAAGGTGCTAATACTATAAACTTGTCCACACATGGGCCTAGATGACTTAGATTATATATGGGCCTTAACAATAGGTATTGCATGTGACGATAATGGAACAATATCCCAAGTACATGTACGATCAAGGGTAGCAAGCTCCTCAAACATAGCAACCTGCCATTTTGGACTACTAGATGCTTCTTGATAAGTAGATGGATCATCAATAATGGTACTTACACGTGGGAAACCCAACCTGTTAGGAGGCTCAATAGTAGCACAATTTCTTAGATTATATCTCGAATCAACCTATGACTCATCGGAAATAGCATGTGACTCATCAAAAGTGTTAGAATCATCAGAAACAAGCGCATCAAGACTAGCCGAGGAAGCAGGACTCGATGGAGACTCTATGAGATTAGTGGGACGACGAGTGTAAACATGCATGATGGCTGGTTTAGAATGTGTAGGTGTAGAAGTAGTGGGTGGAGAAGGCTCATTAGGAATAAGTGGAATTGAAGTGGGTGGAGAGAGACACATAAACGATGTGGACTCTGTGGGATAATAGGATGGCTTAGTAGATTGGTTATAAAAGAAAGGACAATTCTCATCAAAGGTCACATCATGAGAGATGCGTATACGACGAGAAGAAGGATCATAACAACGATAACCCTTATGCTCAAGACTATATCCCCCAAAAATACACTTAACTGATTGGGCTGTCAATTTAGTTCGCTCACGAGGTGCAAGCAGAACATAGCACGTACACCCAAATACTCGGAGATGATCATAGCTAGGAGAAGTACCAAAAGTAGTTCACTTGATCTCTTGCCAAACAGTTTGGATGAAGGTTGTCGGTTAATGAGATAAATAGAAGTAGAAGCAGCTTCACCTTAGAAATGCGAAGGAATAAAAGAGGCAATCAAAAAGTGCGAGCAGTCTTTATGAGATGATGTTGTTTGCGTTCAGCAACATCATTCTGAGCATGGACACTTGGACATGAGAGGTGAGCAAGAGTGCCCTTAGCAGCCAATAACTGGTGAAATATATCAGATAGATACTCACCACCAGAGTCAGAACGAAAAACTTTGATGAGAATAGAAAACTGAGTATGAACCATACGAGCAAAAAACTGGTAAATGGAACGCAACTGGGAATGATGTTTCATGAAATAAATCTAAGTATACCGAGAATGATCATCAATAAAAATGACATAAAACTTATAACCACCCTTTGTAGCAAAGGGGGCATGATACTGTTCACCTGGTTGGGCCTAGGCCTAGGCCTAGCAGCCCTAGCCCACAGCCCATGACATCAGAGGAGCTTCCGGGCCAATCCAGCCATGTCTTCCAAGAAATATTGCTGCACGTGAAAGTATGTATATGTCCTGCAATATATAGGACAACTATATGGACGACTATGACAAACTAGGCTCAACGAGTCAGTCTGGTTGACAACTTATCATGACTAGTCGCTTGGTCGGTCCCATGGCGACTAGGGTCGACTAGATGACTTGTAAACATTGATAAATGGTATACCTGGTTGACTTGTTCTTAATAGGTCTAATACATATACAAGTTAAACTCTATACTTCATGGAAACCAAATGCATGTTCTAAGATAATCTGATTCATTTCTACATCTACCTATTGTTCTAGTCAAAGTATGATAAGTTCCTTGCATGTCAAGAAGACAATAACTAGCCACCTTGCAATTTTAGTTGAGAAGCTGTCCAACAAACATAAGAAACTAAAGGTTGCCTGTTTGTTTAATGAAATTACATATAATAACCCTGCAGTGTCAATGCAGATATTGGACTGAATTTTTGTTTGGATGCTTTGTCCCAAAAAGTTTATATCTGTAGTTTGATTAAGGTCATTATGCACCAAAGGAGTGAATTAGCTTATATATTTTAGTCAGCAGCTTCAGCAAATGCTTGAGTTTGAGATGACCCCTTATGGTCAAATTGGCTTACCCTAATCTTATGAAAGCAATATACTATGAAAGCAGAGTGAGTTACTCAGGTTATATTTTGTGTCTTTGCTCATCAAAGTTAAAGCCACTGGAGTTTTGCTCATGAGATAAAGTCCGTAAGGGTTTAGTTGGACTTGCCAAACAGCTTTAAGAGATACACACCAATTTTAATTGTTGGACTTGTCAGCCATCAGCTCGCTAAACATGCCTAGAGCAGACATTTTAATCTGGCTAGTTTTGCCTGAGTTATGACCAGGTCTGAAGGAACCGTTGCTCCATTATTCTATGAATCTTATTTCTTGGTTGCATTGCTTTTGACTAATTTGCTCTTGTTTTGCTGAAGCCTCCTCCACCGGTGAATGATACAAACCCTTATAATGTATTCAGGCCAAGAGAGAAGTCACATCGGCTTCATACGAGAAGGGTAAGTAACTTGAACTCGGACATTTGTTTTAAATATGGTCTGCGATCCTATAACCTTCTGGGTGTGTTAAATTTTCTGTGTATAGATAATGTTTTCTTCCTTTTCTAGATGCAGAGACGAGAAAACAATATTCAATCATTCGAAAAACTTCACATGGTAAGCAACAATTATATTGTTTTGCTTGTCACTTTAATTGAACCATGCTATTGTTGCATTCTGTAAGTTTTTTGGTTATAGAAATTTTACTGATGTTGTTTAATCCCTTTACATCCTTCTGAATATAAGGCTATAAGCACATAAAATTTCTATTATAAAATAAATGATTGCTATTTCTAAAATCTATACTGAATCCTCTGCTCATTATTCTTTCTGATGAGGTTCTCAATGTATATCAGCATATGATAATGATAATTCACTAAGCTTACTATATTATTGTGGAGGAAGTCCATGTGTCATGGGTTGAACCCATAATAGGGTAAACATCGCCAGGAGGATAGCTAGGCGGTGTCGACTACTTAGGATGAGAAGTAGACTTAGGTTGGGGAGACGAACATTGGATGAGACATAGAGAACTGAATGAGAGATTAGACTTCTTTCTTCTTATTTCTTGATTACTTGATCAATACAACCCTATTTATAGAGTCTATTATGAATCTATTATGACTCTAGGACTCTATCCATTAACAAACTTGGACTCCTAACCAAATAACTAACTAAATCTATTATGACTTTAGGACTCTATCCATTAGCAAACTTGGACTCTAACCATACCTGGACTCTATTTTGCCATGTTGCTAAAGTACCCGTGCGGTAATGTTCACACGAGTGGGCCCAAGCCTGGCAGTGCTGGCCCAAAACCCATGACTCTACATCCCTCCTTTTGAGAAGCTCGTCCTCGAGCTGCAGTACGATCTCAAACCTGACTCGACGCCTGACACAAATAAGACTCAAGTCTTTTACATCTCGGCTTAATACATTATTGAAGACTTAAAAACAAATCTAAGACTATTATGGGTTGCCACAACCTATTCTAGCTTGATGTGGATCTTCTTCTCGATACCATAGACATCAATAACTTGATGGAGTACCTCCTTGGTAGCTTGGTAGAGTAGATGGCACACCATAACATGACAAACAACTTACATAGTTTTAAGATTGGCACTAGAAGCCATGGTGAGTGGCTTTGATACCAAGTTGTCATGGGTTGAACCCATAAAAGGGTAAACATCGTCGGGAGGATAGCCGGGCGGCGTCGGCTGCTTGGGATGAGAAGTAGACTTAGGTTGAGGAGACGAACATTGGATGAGACATAGAGAACTAGATGAGAGATTAGACTTCTTTCTTCTTATTTCTTTATTACTTGATCAAAACAACCCTATTTATAGAGCCTATAAGACCTAATAGAATAACTAACTGAATCTATTATGACTTTACGACTCTATCCATTAACAAACTTGGTCTCCTACTCTCCTAACCGAATAACTAACCGAGTCTATTATGACTTTAGGACTCTATCCATTAACAAACATGGACTCTAACCATACCTGAACTCTATTTTACCATGTTGCTACAGTACTCACGCGGTACTATTCATGCAGGTGGGCCTAGGCCTGGCAGCGCTGGCCCACAACCATGACACCATGCCAATTAATTCTTTTATATTTTACTAGAAGCATTATAAACAACCTCATTCCATCAGTTCCTTCAGATTTGGATAGGCTTGTGACCTTTTATTTTATTCTTTTCATTTTTATAGATAGTTTTGAAGTTGAACTCTTATGTTGCACGTATTCTTAATCAAAATTTAAAACATCATTTCCATAGTTATCAAGGCAACGCTTTAGTGGTAGAGCACTCGGTGAGGGTATGGCGTCCTGACGCCTTACCCTCCAATGTTGCCCCCGCGCACGGAGAGGCAAGGCACGACACGGCACGCATAGCCGATCGTGAGCAGGGCACGGCGGGCGCGAGCAGGGCATGAGTGGCGCATGGCCATACACGAGTGCAGCGAGGTCTGGCACAAAAGTAGAAGAGGGAAGAGAGAAGAAGGGAAGAGCTGGTGGCTGGACTGCTGAAACCAAAAGAGAGG
>JAAALK010000287.1:2821338-2846734 GCA_019279435.1 Zizania palustris
GATGTGTCATACAAATTGGAGTTACCTAGTGGTGCCAAGATTCATAATGTCTTCCATGTTGGACTTCTCAAACCATATCATGGGGATCCACCACAGTCCTCGGGAACACTGCCTCCCATTCAACATGGCCGAGCCTGCTTGGAGCCCCTAGAAGTCTCTCAAAGCAGATTGGCTCGAGGCCACCGAGAAGTACTTGTCCATTGGAAGGACAGACCAGCTGCTGAAGCCACATGGGTCGAACTAGACGAGTTTTGCACTGCTTACCCATCTTTCCAGCTCGCGGACGAGCTGATTGTCCATGGGGGAAAGATGTCATGTGGGGACTTACATATGGTAGGCGCAAGAAGCTGGGCCCACGGATCCAGCCGAAGGGAGGGGATCAACCCAATTAAGCAAGAAATCAGATAAGAGATATTAACAGATTAGCTACAGCTGTATTTCCTATTCAGTTTTGGTATGTTAGATTTATTACTAAATGAATAAGAGTTGTAAAGGAAAGATTGGTGTTATATAAATCAATCCTCCCAATCAGTTTGGGTCATGCTTGTAATTGGCTATTTGCCAACCTTTCAATTTCCCTGTCCTTTTGCTGAGCCGCCACCACGGCGCCTACTCGGCGAAGAGGCCCAGGACCTCGTTCGACTATTGATTGCAAGGATCAATTGAGAAGTAAAGACAATCCCAACCTGAGTGAATCCTCATCCGGTGACAAAGATGCTAATCTAAGACGCTAGTTTAATATGCTTAAAGCAAAAGATGCTAAAAGTAGTCAAGACCATAAACTTGTCCACACATGGACATCACACACACAGAGACTTATCCTCTCAATCTCCCCTAAGTCTTGTGTGGTACCTTCTGGGAATCTGAACCATCCTAATCCTGGCGTGAAGCTCCTGAAACTTAATCTGCCCAAGTGACTAGGTGAGGAAGTCGGCGAGTTGGTCTAGGGTATTGATGTAGCTGGCCTTCACACTCCTCTCATCCAAACAACCCCGGATGAAATGGTACTTCACCCGGATGTGTTTGCTGCGCTCGTGAAAGATAAAGTTCTTTGCCAAAGCCAAAGCAGACTTGCTGTCCACCCTGAGCTACATCGCTTTGACATCTCTGCTCAGAAGATCACCAAGAAGTTGAGCCAGCCAGAGAGCCTGAGTAGATGCAGAAGTGGTTGCGATGTACTCTGCCTCACAACTAGACATGGACACCACATGCTGCTTGACCGACTGCCAACTGATCAGACACTTGCCAAGGAAGAACAGCGTCCTATTGGTGCTCTTGCTTGTGTCGATGTCGCCGGCGTGGTCGCTGTCGTTGAACTCGATGAAATGTGCCACACCGGTGCACCTCGGGTAGTTCAAGTTGTAGTTAGAGGTCCCCATGACATAACGTAGGATCCTCTTTACGACCTGTTGCTCTATTGTCGGTCGCTGCATGAATCGACTGACGTAGTCAACTGCAAACGTCATGTCCGGCCGCGTGTGGACAAGGTAGCGAAGGCTGCCCACAATGCGTTAGTACTGCGTTGCATCCACCTCCTCCGCCATGCTGTCACGACTCAGCTTCAGCCTTTCCTCCATGGGAGTGTAGGCTGGGTTGCAGTCGGTCAGTCCACCCAACTCGATGATGTGCTTGGCGTATGCGGTCTAGCGAAGTGAAGTGCCAAAGTTTTCCTGGTGCACCTCGATCCTCAGGTAGGAGAGGAGCCCTAGGTCGCTCACCTGGAAGGTGACCTTCATCTTTGTCTTCAACGCCTCTACCTCCACCTCCTTGGTGCCAGTGATCACCAAGTTGTCAACGTAGACCCCTACCAGCAGGGCATTGTCTCCCTTGCCCCGCTGGTAGACTGCAGCCTCATGAGCACTTTGCTGGAACCCCATTTGCCTGAGAGTGGAGTCCAGCTTGTCGTTCCAAGCTCATGGTGCCTTTCGTAAGCCATAGAGAGCCTTGCGCAGGTGGAGAACCTTGTTCTCCTTGCCGGAGATGACGAATCCCAGAGGCTGTTGGACGTAGACCACCTCCTTCAAGTCGCCATTAAGGAAGGCATATTTGACATCCATGTGGTGGACACGCCAACCCTCTTGGGCTGCCAACGCGAGAACACAGATGGACTCCATCTGTGCAACGAGCACGAAGGCATCGTCGAAGTCAACTCTCCCCTTCTGGATGAAGCCGCGTGCCACCAACCGAGCCTTGTGCTTGACCACCACCCCAGCCTCATCTTTCTTCATCTTGAACACCCACTTAAGGATGATGGCACGATGGCCGATCGGAAGATCAGCCAGCTCCCATGTCTGGTTCCGCTCAACGGTGAAGGAATGTGGCTCACCGTTGTCGTGCGCAGTTGCAGCTCTACATTCAAGTCATGTTGCGCCATCCCAGGAACAAGCTACTCACCAAGGATGTTATCCATGGTCTAGTAACGCAGAGGCCTTCCGTCGTGGCAGGCATCGACACGGTCTCGTCATTTGACAATGGAGTAGCGAACTCCACTGTGCACTTCTCATCATGGACCAAGCTATGGATGCCGATCCTGGAGATAATCATGGACCGAAGCTGTGGATGCCGATACCGGAGATGTGGGCGCCGGTGTAGGAGAGTGTGACGTGGCCGGTGCAGGAGGCGGTGGAGAACTTATCGGAGCTGATGACGTGCCAGGTGCTGGGGCAAGAGAGCTCGATGAATGTGAGCTGCTAGCTCCGCCCGCTCCCTCGAAGTAGACATCGACTATGAAATCACTGATCGTCGAAGTCGAGCCATCATTCGTCATCTTGCCCCACTTCCAGCCTTGCCCTTCGTCGAACACAATGTCTTGCAGGATTTGGACTCGCTATGTTGTAGGGTTAAGGATGCGGTAGGCCTTGGAACCCTCCGCATAGCCGATGAAGACCCCTCGCGTGCTCTGGTCGTCAAGCTTGCCGACGTGGCTGAGCTCCTTGACGAACGCCAAGAAACCGAAACCGCCGAGGTGGCTGACCGTTGGCTTGTGTTCGTGCCAGGCTTCGTATGACGTCTCGCCGTCAAGAACCTTGGTGGCGAGCAGTTGAGATGGACGACAGTCATCACCGCCACTCCCTAGTAGATTGTCGGCATCCCACTCTGCTTTAGGAGGGCACGAGCAGTGGCCACCACCGTCTGGTTGCAGCGCTCGACGACGCCGTTCTGCTATGGTGTGTATGGCGCGGAGTAATGGCGCTGAATCCCCTTGTCAGCGCAGTACGCCACGAACTTAGCTATCGTGAACTCGCCGCCGTTGTCCGTGTGCAACACCTAGAGCTTGCGGCCGCACTCCTCCGCAACAGCTTGATGACGCTTGATAGCGTCTGCGGTTGCCGCCTTGGTGTCGAGAAGCACCACTCACATGTAGCGGCGCCCACATGTAGCGGGACACGTCGTCGACAAGGCAGAGGAAGTAGCGCTGGCCTTCAGGGGTAGCCGGTGTCACGGGACCGCAAAGGTCGTTGTGCACGAGCTCGAGCTTTTCCTTGGTTCAAAAGCTCACCTGACGAGGGAATGAGAGTCGTCGTTGCTTGGTCAGCACACAGGTGTCGTAGAATTGCTCCACATGATTTACACTTGGCATGCCCCGCACCATCTCCTTAATGTCGAGCTACTTCATGGCCTCAAAGTTGAGGTGCCCAAAGCACTCGTGCCACCTCCAAGCGTCTTCGTCGCGACGGGCTACAAGACACGGGTTGTGCCACCTGCACATGGAGGACATAGAGGCGATTGCTTCCTCTGTTTACCTTGGCGACAAGTCGGTGCTGATGATCCTAGATGCGTAACACCCCATGCTCGATCTCCATGCGCGAGCCATTCTCATCCGGTTAGCCAAGGCTGATGAAGTTCTTCAGCGTGGGGATGTAGTACACACCGGTGAGCATATGATGCTCGCCAGTCTTGGCGGTGAAGATGACAGAGCCGATGCCCCTTATCTCCACGACGGAGGCGTCCCTGAACTTGATGGAGCCTCGCACGACGGAGTCCAGGTCGGAGAAGTGCTCTCGCTGCCCGGTCATGTGATGGGTGGTGCCGGTGTCAAGGAACCAACCGTCGATCTTGTCATCGTTGGATCCATTGCCGAGGAAGAAGTGTGCACGAGGTTCGTCGACGTGGAGAAGAGCGGCGGCTGTCGACGTGGTAGGGGAGTGCAACTCAATGTTCTAGTGTATGAGGAACATAGTTGGCTCCTCCTGCTTGCGCTACGTGTGCCTCACCGCGCTTCGCCTGCCAGCAATCCTTGGCCCAATGGCCGATCTTGCCACAGTTGTGACAAGTGTTGTCACGGGTGGCCTTGTGGTCACCGTTGGTGTCACCAGTATTGCCTCCACGCTCCTGGGGGGCCTTGCGCCCCCTACGTGGTCAGCACTTGCGGCCACATGACGAACCTGATGTCTCCCCTTCTTTTGCTCTCGCTAGCGAGCGAGCCACTGCTCCTTGATGAAGAGAAGCTTGCCACTAGTGGTGGCCGACTCTAAAGATGGCTGGGGCTAGTCGTTGTCGATGACCTTGAGGCGACCTATCGCCTCTTCGATCGACATCCCGGTGAGGTCCAGCAAGGACTCGATCGAGCGAGCGATCTGCTTGTATCTCCCGGGAACGCAGCGAAAGAGCTTCTCGATGACTCTTCCTCATTGGTGATGTCTTCGCCGTGTTGTACCAACTTTTGGAGTAGAGAGTTGAGACGAAGAGCGAAATCATCAACATCCTCACCTGGTTTTAAAAGCCAGGTTCTCCCACTCTTTGCGTAGTGCCTGCAGCGTAGACTTGCGGGCGCGATCGCTGTCGATATGCGCTGTAGCGATGGAATCCCAGGCCTCCTTGGCAGTTCGCTTGTTAGCAATCGAAGACTACATCTTTGGTGGGACTACAGCAACGAGGGCCTCCAGCGCCCGTCGATCATCGTCGTAGTCGACGTCGTCATATGTGACCGCCTCCCACATGTGTCGCACTTGGAGCTTCATCCTCATAACCATGAACCACTCGGTGTAGTTGGTCTTGGTGAGGGTGGGCCATCCACCACCTCCGCCCTCTTTGGTAACTCGGCCTCCAGGTCGAGGCTACCTCCCTCGGAGGCAGTGCCACTACTGCTACTGTGGCGCAAAACTTCGAGCTCCGCCACCGCAACACGTGCTACAGCCGCAGCCACTACCGCTTCCTCTTGCGCTCTCGCTGCTGCTAGTTCTATTGCCGCCAACCTCGCCTTCCGAGCCCTCATTGTCGCGGCCTCTACTGCCACCCGCTCGTGTTCCTATGCTGCAGCGACTTCGGCCTCCTGCCGACGCTGCATGCTCGAGGTGACCGAGCGAAGAGCTCCTGCAGACATGGCATGTCGCTAGAGGTGAAGGGTCGTGGGGGTTGCTGCTACACTGGGAGGAAGCTGCTGCTGTCGAGCTGTTGTTCGGGCTGTGGGTGGTGCTCGTCGAGTCATTGGTTTCCAGTGGACCGGCGATGGAGGAAGACGAACAAGGAGACAGGTGTCTCCATTGGAGAGTCACGGAGGGGATTGGATAGGTCATAGAACCCTACAGCTCTGATACTAATTGTTAGAGAGAACACTCGCATTGGTAGAGATGACGCTCAAAATTGGGGTAATTTTCTTCTCATTCAACTCACTAGAATGCCATGTCTAACCTACATGGTTGGAGATACATATATAGGCTAGCCTTGTAGCCCACTAGTCTAAGATGCTAGTCTAGATGCTAGTCCAAGATGCTACTCTAAGATCCTAGTCTAATATGCTTAAAGCAAAAGATGCTAACAGTGCTCAAGACCACAAACTTATCCACACATGGACATCATACACACAGAGACTTATCCTCTTAGACCTGGCATGAGAATGCTAGAGAGGGGAGCATCTAGCAGAGAAGTTGCTGGAGGCATGGAGCATGAGAGATTTGATAATTTGCCACCGTCAAGAAGTGGTTTTGCTTTTTTGCCATCCTGACTCACATGTCATTGATTTAAATGGTCCCACATGTCATTGTCTCATAGTGGCATCATAATTAAAAGGGTCATCTTGAAGAAAAAATTTGATAATTTGCCATTCAAGATGACCTCTTTGATTATGATGTCAATATGAGACATATCATTTAGGTCAATAACATGTGGGTCTGGATGACAAAAAAGTAAATCCACTTCTTGATAGTGACAAATTATCAAATCTATGTCTTGAGAGTGGCAAATTATCATTTTTTTCTTGGAGAGAGGGAGCAGTCGTGCTCGTGCTCCAGTGCTAGGGCAAGAGAGGAAAAGGAACTTGGTGGGTTTTAAATGGTCTGTTGGACTGGACTTAAGTGCACAGTTATATAGAGAAATGGTTGGGTGGATACAATTTTGCCCATATATTATCACCTTTTTTCCTTTTCTTTCATTTTGTAAGGTGTTGTCTTTCCTTACGCCTTACCCCTTAAAAGGTAAAAAAGGTAGTTGGGCACCTTGCCTTGCCTTATCGCTTTACCGCTTAAAAGGTAGAAAGGTAGTTCAGTGCCTAGCCTTGTTATACCACCTTAATAACTATGGTCTATATACATAGCTATCAATGTGGACATGTTGAGACAACATGATTTCTAGTTTTCGATAATGGGAAACAGTACACACATACTAAAATGGCAAGCATCCACCACTTCCACAATTGATAATGGGAAATGGGTTTATACTAGTTTTCGATACATTTGATTTTTTGTCCTCATTTACTGTCATTTATTCTTTTGTCCTCCAGCATGAAGCCCAGTTTGTTGATGATGGGACTACGTTGTCAGGCTTCCAGCAAGTTTCTAGTAGATTTGGATCAAGTGAAGATGACTATGCTGATTCAGATGACACAACAACTGAACAACCATATATTCGGACACCTGTTTTCCATCATCGATTCCCAGATAACAAGCTATCCACAATCCCTACATTGCGTATAAAACATGAGCGTGAACTAAAAAGGACACCTCAGCAGAATGGCTGTGTATTTAAAAAGGTATGTGATCTCTTTTTCTCACTGCCTTACTCCCTTTTCATGCAATACACCAGGGCTACAAAACTGGTTCCAGCCATTGTGCCAGTATGTTCTTGCAACCCTAGGGTGGCAATGAACTCCTATGAATTTAAACTGGACTGATTATGGGCATTAATAGAATTTCGAATAATACTTAGAAGCAAATGCAGACAATAAGTTGAGAATGAAGTTACGAGAAAGTAGAAATAGGCCAGTTAGTGGCTTCCTTGGAACCAGGAATTTGAGAAAGTAAAGATTTTGTAACAATGTTGGATAATGGTGAATGGTGTATTGTGTTGTCAGTAGCTATATCTGGAGGAAGAAATGGCTCTCCTCCTCGGCGCCGGGGCTCGCCGGAGCTTGCTCTCTTCCGCAGGTTCCTCCCATGGCTTCTGTTAAACACTTCCCTCTATCTCCCCTACCTTCTTCGCCATGCCTGGACCCCTTCTTCGGTTGCTCGAACTTGATCATGACCATGCGCTTGCTGAACTCGTCTCTGCTTGGGATTTTTTGCCTGGTGTGTCCATTCAAAATCAAATTCTAGATCGCTTTGGCTCGCCGGTGCATTTTCCCTCGTCGTCGCCTGAAGGTTCTTTTCTTCTCGTTGCTATCTTTCGCCGTTTTACTTTCAGGTTGAACGAGTCTTTAGTGAGTCTTGCTCTCCATGCATGTCTTGGTGGCACTTCTGCTGGATTCCATGTTCGTTATCTTCGTGACCGCAATTTTAGGTTCTCTGTTGCTTCCAAGCGGGTTGGTCTCTTCCTTTGCAACCTTTAGCGTTTTCTCACCAATAGCTTCGATGTCTTCATTCATCTTTGGCGAGATGGAGGCGCGGATTGGCGGCGGGAGAAAGCTAAGTGGGACAATGAGGAGATTGCTAGTTGGTCCCCTCCCCACCATTCTAAGCTCCGCCGTCGCTCCAATCCTTCTTGTCGCCGGAGTAGCACTTCTTCTTTGCTGGCCCGGAAACATGTTTCCTTTTCCCGTTTCCATTCAGTGCTCCGTTTCAACCCTTCTGAGCCTGCTCGTTCAGTTCGTTCACTCCGTTCTCATTCAAATCTTTGTCCCTCTTGCTTCCCTGCTGCTTTACCTAGCTCTTTTCTGGTTGGCAGCATTTGGGTCCCGGTTCCCCCTGCTTGGTTACTCCTTCCAGGGATGCTTTGCTGATCAGTCGCCGGAGATTACCCTCCCTCCTTGGCAGATTCTCTCCTCTTCGGGCCTCATGTGCGGCCACTACTGTCCCGATAGCAAGCTTACCCTGCTCGACACTTCCTTTGCATGGCTCGCTCCGCAAGACCTCTGCCTTGCCTATTTCGGTGTCTCAATCTTTTCACAGGATTCACTGTGATCTATCCTAGTGTCTCTCTCGTTGTCCTGAGCGTGTCAGGCCGTTGGTTAACGTGTTTTGCCCCCTGCCAAAGAAATCATTAATGATGCTCAGAGGCTTTCTATCGATGGCTCCTTTTCTTCCTCTAGTTACCCTTTTTGTCCCTCTGTTGGGCTTAAAGATCCTGGCTGTAGAAAGGGGCAAGTTGGCCCTTTCTGGTTTTGGATAAACAAGCATAGGTCTTCCTTGAGCTTCTGTGACGTCTCGTCTCCCCCCACCTCTTTCTCCGCTTCATCCTTTTCTTCTCCCTCTCCTGTGCGTCCAACCTTCTTCTTCGTCGTTTCTCCTTTCCCACCTCAACCTCCGACTACTCCTTGTCTCCGCGCCATGGCCAATTTCTCGACGTACCCCATTCCTTTCCTTCCTCGCGGAGGTGGCATTTTGGATGGTGGAGGTTCTCTCCGCAAACTCCGCAATGTGGTCACATTATCAGGCCAGCATATTAGGCGACATGAAGACATGGTCATTGCTGAGTGTGAGGCCCCTCTGATTCTGGCTGAGCGTCACGATCTTCTTCAACAAATCAACACTCACGTCACTCAGGTTCTTCATCAATAGGTTCTTCAGTTCAGCTTATATCCGTTAGGTGTTGGCATTTTTAAACTGGGTAGCATATTTGCCAGAGATTGGCTCGTTGAATCTGGTCCATTCTGGGTTGGAAATCATCTGGTTAGATTTATCAAACACGATGAGGCTGTGAATCACAGGAACTCTCCTGCTCCAAGAGTTGGTTGGATTATGTTTCTTGCCTTTCCCCTGGATTTTAAAGAGACTAGCTTTCTGGAACAGATTGTCTCCTCATTTGGGATGCTGCTCTATTGGAAATCAGATGATACAAGTCTCTATCGGGTTTTGTTGAAGGTATTATTTGACAGCACCATAGATATTCCGAGAAGTATCACTGTCAAAACTTGTCACTCCTTAGCTGGCGAGGGTCGATCATGGACATTTCCCGTTTATATACTTCATAGTGGATACGCTGACATTTTCCCCGCAGATGAAGATCTTCCTCCGGAGGATGGTAATCCGCATCCTTTTAATGGGGAAATATTTGCCGATGACCCAGCCTGGGTTCAGCAGTGGGTTGATGATCAGCATTTCAATGCTCCTCTACCACAATTCCAGGCTGATGTAGTTGCACATCAGAACTTTGATCATCTGCCAGAGGACTTACCAGAAGAGGAGTGGGCACCTTGGCTTGTCATACCAGAACAACGTCAGGGTCTCATGCCAGATCAGCTGATTGAGGAGATTAGTGTGGGTCTCTCTGCAGTTTATGACCCTAGTGGCGATGATTCAGTCATAGTGTCGGATGTGGCACCAGAAGCGAATTTAGACCAGAACCCTTCCTTGCCGGTCAATGGTTTTCAAAACTCGATCCTGGCTAACTTGGAACAATAGGTGTTTCAACTTCAGTCTGCTGTAGAGGCTCTACGCTTGTCTTCTGCCGACATTGACATGCCTGATGCTGCCTCTTGTGAAGCTGCCCTCCAAGATGACACACTTGAGCTATCCATTGAAGCTACACCGAAGAAGACCACCTCCCCAATTACCATTGTTTACAAGCGTCGCCGCCGTGCCTTGGAGGTTATTTCTCCTTCTCAGGAGATGGTGGCCACCCCTCAAAAGCAGAAAACTCAGACCTCGCAAGTAGGTCTTCGTCGAAGTGCACGCATTCAAAACAAACTTCTGGGCTTCAGGAAAGCGGACCCTTCTCACCAGACCAAATTGCACCACATGCAGGCAAGCCCTTCAAGTGGTACTAAGGGTAAGGAGGTCTTAATGCCAGCAATGCCGTCACTCTAGGACTTCCTTAATGCGACGGCGGCTGGTATGTTCCACACCCCCTTATCCATTGATCAAATTGAGCACTCGGCGATTCATATCTGTGACATAGATGCAACTCAGGTGTCAGAGGACAAGTTGTCTGCTGACCTTGGAGGGGACTCCCAGATTGCCCCATTCACAGGAAGCTCCCTCAATGAAAATGATAAGGAAAATCATTGATTGCTGGTCACTGGTGTCGGTTGGTTATGGTTGTCGGTTCACTCTTAGCTTTGAAGTCCCCTCCAGTAGGGAGGATGTTTTTGTAGTTAATGTCCCTGATGTGTTTCAACACTCTGGTATCAACCCCCCAGCATTTATTGCAGCAACTTGGCTTAGATCCGTTTTCTTTTGAGTGGTGAGGATTATTTTGTAGTTTTCATTTATGATGCATTCAATCCTCACGGCACCCTACATTTCATCAATGTTATCCAGAACTGGTTGGGCTCGGGGAGGCATGGTATTTGTTTTGGGTGCAGCGTTATCTCTACTTCTCTAGGCATGCTGACAGCTTCGCTGTTGGATTGTTTTGTCGGAACCTGTTATTCTGATCGTTCTTATGGCTAGCAGTAGATCCTGGCAAATACTGAATTGGAAAGTTAGAGGTCTCAATTCCTCTAATAAACGTCTAGCTCTCAAATCGTTGCTTCTGGATAGAACTTTTGTTATGTTCTGCATTCAGGGAAACTAAGTTACAAGTCATTGATCACTCTACGCTTAGAAAGTTGGCCCCAAGGCGTTTCGATAAATTTGCATACAGTCCCTCTCGTGGCTCATCTGGGGGAATTTTGGTCGGTTGTATGAGCTCACGCTTCACTGGACAGATTATTGCTTCAAGTAATTTCCAAATCTCGATTAGCTTTACGTCATTGCTCAGCAGACAAAATTGGTTTCTTTCGGTAATATATGGCCCATGTAGAGAACCGGATCATGGACTTTTCATTAACTGGCTCGCGACTCTAAGGATCGAGGACGATTCTAACTGGATATTTCTAGGGGACTTTAATTTCTACCGTTATTCTCACAACAGAAATAAAAGCAGTGCCAATTTTTCAGATATGCAAACGTTTAACAACTGCATCAGTGCACAAGGTCTGTTAGAAGTTCCAATTTCAGGGCGTCAATATACTAGGAGTAATATTCAAAGGGATCCCCTCTTGGTACAATAAGATTGGTGCTTTACATCAGCAAATTGGGTTTCTGTCTTCCCAGTTACAACTTTTTCGACTTTGGATCGCTTCATATCAGATGCAGAGTCCCAAAATCATATGTTTTTCGTTTTGAAAATCACTGGACATCCCTGCCAGGATTTAAGGAAGTTATTATCAATGGTTGGAACAGTATTCCACAACAGACTGATCCTGCGGTGGAAATCTCCTCCAAATTTGCCAAGTTAAAGCAGATCCTCAGGCGTCGAGGCCGTCATCTTCATTCTTTGGATCACCTTCTAAAGGCCTGCAGAGCAATTCTTCTCTTTATTGATCTCTGTGAGGATCACAGACAACTTACTGGACCGGAATCCAACTTTAGAAGGATTCTCAAAGATCACATTATTTCCCTTCTACAACGGCAACAGCTGTATTGGAAGCAACACTATACAGTTCGTTGGACCAAATTTGGAGACGAAAATACGAAATTTTTTCACGCAGCGGCGACTGATCATTTTCGGCACAATATGATCTCATCGCTCTCTCTTCCTAATGGGCAAGTAATAAGCTCCCATGCGGACAAAGAGGCGTTTCTCTTGGATACTTTTCTAGATAGAATGGGCTTCTCTTCCAACCGGGCTATGCTTTTTAACCTCTCTGAACTTATCTCTCCGTTGCCGGACTTGGAACAGTTAGCTGCCCCTTTTACTCTTTCTGAATTGACCAAGGTGGTTCTCTCAATGCCTTGTAGCAGAGCCCCCGGGCCGGATGGCTTCAATGGCCTATTTTACAAGTATGCCTGGGATACTATCAAGTTTGATTTTTTCAGACTTTGTCAAGCGTTCTATCACAGCAATACGGATCTCAGTCCAGTCAACAATTCATTCATCATTCTGATCCCGAAAAAAGACAGTCCTACCTTTATCAATGACTTTAGACCAATTTCCTTTGTTAACTCGGCAATCAAAGTAATTACCAAGCTCATGGCAAATAGATTGCAACCATTAATGTCTCGGATAATTCATCAAAACCAATATCGTTTCATTAAAGGGCGCTCTATTCAGGATTGTCTAGCTTGGACTCTTGAGTATTCACACCAATGTCACCACAGCAAGCATCCAACTATCATTCTTAAGATTGATTTCGAAAAAGCCTTCGACACTATTGAACACACCACAATCATCTCCATGATCACACATTTGGGCTTTCCGGCTAGGTGGGTTGATTGGGTCACTTCCCTCTTTCATTCAGCTCACTCGGCAATACTTCTCAATGGGTGTGTTGGAAAATTTTTCAAGTGCAAAAGGGGGGTTAGACAAGGCGACCCCCATTCGCCTCTTCTCTTTGTTATCACGGTGGATCTTCTACAATATATCTTAAATAAGGCTGCAGATTTGAGGATTATTTCTGCGCCTCGTTGTCATCATCTCGAGGATTTTCCCGTCATTCAATATGCCGACGATACAATCATCTTCCTGGATGCCACTCAAAGGAACTTATTTGCACTTAAAGCTATATTGCACTCCTTCTTGTCCACGGGGCTCAAGATCAATTTTCTAAAATCTAGTCTCGTTCTGATAAACATAGATGATTTGGAGGCAGAAATTTTATCCAATACTTTTGGCTGCTCGAGGGGATCTTTCCCTTTCACCTATCTTGGCATTCCTTTGGGCATCAAGAAACCGAGATTTCAGGACTTCAATTCATTGATTTCCAAGGTGGAGCGCAGGCTGGCAGCAACATCCTACTGGCTCTCCTTTGCAGCAAAATTCAGTTGGTAAATTCAGTTCTGTCAGCAATGCCCACATATTTAATGGGAGTCTTCCGTCTACCGGCAAAGATTACCTCTCTTTTGGATAAAGCTCGACAGAACTGTGTTTTGAGGGGTTTTAATACAACAAATTTATGGCAGCCTCTAATTGCTTGGAACAGGATGTGCCAACCAAAGAAAACTGGGGGGCTGGGTATTATTAATCTTCAGATTCAGAATACTGGATTATTACTGAAACATCTGGACAAATTTGTCAACAAGCAAGACATTCCGTGGGTTACATTGATTCGGGCTACTTATTATAACTCTGGGAAGCTCCCCCAATTTCTAAGTTGTCGAGGTTCCTTTTGGTGGCGTGAGATTCTCAAGCTCTAGCCTCTCTTTCGTGCCATTGCTAAACCTTCGGTTGGCAATGGCGCCACTATCGCCTTTTTGTCGGATATTTGGCTTTCCCACCCTCTGGAGACTCTGCTTCCACATCTTGCATCCTTTGCTAAATCACGGAAAGTCTCGCTTGAAAGCATGCTACATCTTCAGGACATCTCTTCGCATTTTTTCCTTCCCCTATCTCTGGAAGCCACAGAGGAATTACAGCAGTTAAGGGATGCTTTGGGTGACCTTAATTCCTCCAACCATGCCCTAGACTCATGAAGCTATATATGGGGCTCTGTCCTTTTCAAACCACAACGATTTTATCAGAGATCCTTTGACACAGCAGGAGCCGATCCGATCTTCTCATGGCTTTGGCGCTCTCGCTGCTCCAACAAACTTCGCATCTTCTTCTGGCTTCTCATTTAGGATCGTCTCAACACGCGTGACATCCTCCATCGCAAACATATTGCCCCAAGCAATGAGGATGCTAACTGCACCTCTGCCGGAATAACGCTCGTGAAACTTCTTTCATCTATTCTTCGCATGCAGTTTCAGTATGTCGTGTTGGGCTCGCATAGGTTTGTTCTGGTCGGCTGGCATTTTGGCCTCTACTCTGATAAACACTTGTCGACGGGATAGCTTGTTGCCCTTTATTCGAGAAGTAATAATGGTTGGCTCCTGGTCGCTTTGGTTGCTCCGCAACCATGGTATTTTTCGACGGCAACAACCATCTTGTGAGGCTTGGCTGGACCTACTGAAGAAAGAGCTTCTGCTACAATCCCACCGCTTCAGGCCGATGATTAGGGAGTTGGTGCATGTTTGGCTAAATCTCCTTTAGTGGGCTCTGTTCCGTTCCTTTATTTCCTTCTCTTGTTTTCTAGTCTGATTCTACGTTCTGTCATTTCTCTTGTACTTTGGTAAATTTTACTTGGGGGTGTTTGGATCAGGGGCTAAAATTTTAACCCTGTCACATCTAATGTTTAAATTTTATTTTGTAGTATTAAATGTAGACTATTTACTAAACTCATTCATGATTGGTGGATTACTTGTGAGATGAATCTAATGAGCCTAATTACGCCATGATTTGACAATGTGATGCTACAGTTGTTGGGGGAAAATATCTCATCTTCGGGGTTATTGCCGAAGCAGCATAAAGGCAGTCAACACGTTCGAAGATTGTCCGAAGACCATCTTCGAAGATGCCCAGAACCTCGTTCGAAGCCCGAAGGCAGGCACTAGTTCGAAGTATGTCTTCGAACCAAAGCCCTTCAGGATCTTTTCTGCCAACTAAGATGGAAGACTTATCTTCTATCCTATTAGATTAGTCTTTTACCATTTTAGCCCTATTAAGGAAACCGAATAGTTTCCTTAATGTCGGTTGTACTAGAGGGGTAAATAGGTCTTTTCCTTAATGTTTAGGCCTATAAATACCCCCCATTTCACCCTGTAATAGGGACCGATTACAAGTGATTCAATACACACTTTCGAACTATTCTAAGCTATTATCCTTTCGGAGGCTTAGAACAGTTTGCTTCGCAAACACTTCGTTTGTTAGTTTCTTTTCTACAGAAACCTGTTAGCGTAATCTTTTACGCCAACAGTTGGCGCCGTCCGTGGGGAACCTAGTCCAAAAAACTTCGTTCTCTACCAACTTCTTACATCATGCCTCCTAAGCGGAGCGCACCTCGCAATCCCACTCGGAGGTCCTCTCGGATCTCCGGAGAGATACCCTTCGACACAGTCGAAGTCGGAGGGTCTTCGACTATCCCTCCACCTCAAACTCCGCAAGGGGCTTCTATCCCTCGAGGATACGAAACCTCTCCGCCAACCCCTTCCATACTCCGACCGCCCGGAGCCACTCCTCCACCCTCTATTCCGTTTCGAACTGATCATACCAGTTCTCAAGACCCGGAAGGTCCTTCCGGAGGAGATGAAGATAGCCTTGGAGACATGGCCACTCAAATGGCCAATCTTCAAGCCGAGGTAGCGAGGTGGCGACAAGAGGCTGCGAACAGACTTCGCTCTCAAGCCACCCCAGCTATCCCCAAAGTGCCCGAAGACGACGATCTTGATTATCCCGAAGCCCCACAGAACGCCTCTTACGACAATGAATCTCCATTGCATCCTGAGCTTCAGAAGATTCGCTTCAATCCGAAGTTCAAAACTTCGAAGCTCTGCAAGTATGCTGGAGACGAAGATCCCAGTGAGTTTGTGCGTTCTTATGCTCTAGCGATTGAGGCTAGCGGCGGAGACAGAGAGACTATGGCGAAGTGCTTCCCATTAGCTCTTCAAGGAGTGGCGTTGAGATGGTTCTGGTCTTTAAAGCCAGGATCAATCATTTCCTGGTCACAGTTGAAGAGGAAGTTCATAAGTAACTTTCAGGGCACCTTCGTGCCCCCCATGTCAACAGGGAGCCTTTTCCAAGTGAAGCAGCTCCCCGGAGAAACATTGAGACAGTACTTCAAGCGCTTCGCTCACACGAAGTCGCAAATCCGGGGACTGTCTACATCCTCAGTGGTTGATGCAGCTCGGGAAGGCGTCAGTCATAAAGGCCTTCTGGATAAATTGCATCGGAAGAGCATCACCACAGTATCACATTTGATGTCGTACTTCGAGGAGTACTCGAAGTCAGAAGAAGGTTGGCTTCGGAGGACTACTGCTACTTCGACAGTGTTGACGGAAGTTAAAGCAGAGTTGAAGACTTCGGCACAGCCGCAAGAACCAGTCTTCGAAGTGCAACATGATAGAAGAAGAGGGCAAAAGCACCCTCGTTCTGAAGTCTTAAACATTGCACCCCCACAGAAGTTTACACCAAGAGCTCCACAGTCTGCGGGGAACAAGTCCAGCGGCTGGAGGCCGCCAGGGAAAACGGCTGGCAAGGGCCAGACCCTTTTTTGCTGTATTCATGGAGAGAATCGAAGCCATGCAAGTGACACATGCAAGGCTATTCTTACCCTTCGGGGAGAATACTTGGAGAGAACTTCGGGTCGAGGTAGTACCGACCGAAGTCCAGCAGCAGCAGTGCGCCCGGAGCCGGTCCAGGCTGTGGCGCGGATAGAAAATTTTGATGCTGCAAGGCATCCTCCGGTGGCCAATGTTATGCCACCTCCGAAGCAAGAAGAAGGGCAAGATAGAGGAAAGAGAGTAGTTCTCCCTATCTCCGGAGGAGGTACCCTCGGAAGCATGTCCAAGAGGCAGCGAAGAGAGTACGTTCGGGAAGTAGGCCATATTGGGACTTCGTCATCTGCAGCTGCAATGCCGGAGTGGTCTCATGTTCCAATATCTTTCTCTGCGGAGGATGCAGCTGGTATCAAGTTCCCGCATGCAGATCCATTGGTTATTACTGTTGATATTGCAGGGACTGAAGTCCGAAGGGTGCTAATTGATGGAGGTAGCTCGGCAGATATCATATTTGTACAAGCCTTCGATCAGTTATGCATTTCCCGGAAGCATCTCCTCCCAGCGGCTCGTCCTCTGCAAGGCTTCGCAGGACCTCCGCTTGATGCACTCGGCCAGATAGGCCTGGAAGTAACCTTCGGAGAAGGTTTACTAGCCCGAACCGAAGAAGTTATCTTTGATGTGGTAGATGCCCCGTATGCTTATAATGTCATCTTCGGACGGGGCATGTTGAATCAGTTCGGAGCTGTGGCGCATCACAATTACTTGTGCATAAAGATGCCCACACAAGCAGGGGTCCTGACAGTCTTCGGAGATCAAGCCATGGCTCGGAGGGCAGAATATGGTCATGGTCCTCCTCTTGATCTGAGGCAAGTAAACAGTGTCCAAGATAATGGAGAAATTTTTTCAGCCTCCTCCGAAGCTTCGAAGAAGTCGTTTCCAAGACCAAGTCCCGAAGGAGAGATTGCAACGAAGGTCATTGTCAAAGATGGTAAAGAATACACCTTTCAATTTGGTAAAGATTTACCTCCCGAAGTTGCAACTTCCTTGGAAAAGGTCGTAGAAGAAAATTTGGATGTCTTCGCTTGGTCTGACGAAGATATCACCGGAGTCGATCGGGATATTATTGAGCACAGCTTGCTTGTAAACCCGAAGGCCCGGCCTGTTCGACAACGGCTCCGGAAGATGTCCGCAGAGAGAGCTGCTCTAGCTAAGGACGAAGTTGAAAAACTGTTGAAGGCTGGGATTATTAGAGAAGTGGCCCATACAGAATGGTTAGCCAACCCAGTCTTCGTCAGGAAGAAGTCCTCCGGAAAGTGGCGCATGTGCATTGATTTCACATCTTTGAATAAAGCGTGCCCACGTGACCCCTACCCCATGCGCCGAATTGATCAACTAGTTGACTCCACTGCAGGTTCGGAGTTACTAAGCTTCCTCGACGCGTATTCCGGTTATCATCAAATATGGTTGAAGCGCGAAGATGAAATCAAGACGAGCTTTGTAACTCCTTCGGGAGTCTTCTGCTATGTAAGAATGCCCTTCGGCCTAAGAAATGCCGGGGCTACTTTTTCAAGATTAGTTGCTAAGGCTCTAGGTCATCAATTAGGCCGCAATGTGGAGGCCTATATGGATGATATTGTAATAAAGAGTGCTTTAAAGCACCAACATAGCCTAGACTTAGCAGAAACATTCAATAGCCTTCGGGCATGTGGGATCCGTCTTAACCCCGAAAAATGTATATTCGGAGCTAAGGCTGGAAAGTTGTTAGGGTACTTAGTTTCAAGCAGGGGAATTGAAGCTAGCCCTAGTCAAATAACTGCGCTGCAGAAGATGGCTCCTCCGGAAAATTTAAAGCAAGTGCAAAAGCTGACCGGACGTCTGGCCGCACTTAGCAGGTTTTTATCAAGGTCTGCGGAGAGGAGCTTGCCAATCTTTAAAGCTTTGAAAGGGTCCGAAGATTTTGCATGGACACCGGAGTGTCAGAAAAGCTTCGAAGATATTAAAGATTATCTCAGCAATCTTGCTACACTTACGGTGCCTATTGTGGACGAAACCCTACTTCTGTATCTTGCAGCTACAGGCTCAGCTGTCAGCGCAGTCCTTGTCAGAGTAGCGGATATCAATGGGAAGTTGGTCCAAAATCCTGTCTACTTTGTATCCGAAGCATTGTCAGGAGCGAAGACAAGATACTCCGAACTTGAGAAGTTCGTTTATGCTCTGATAATGGCTTCGAGGAAGCTAAGACATTATTTTTTGGCTCATAATGTAATTGTACCAACTTCGTATCCTCTAGGAGATATGCTCCGAAGCAAAGATTCCACTGGAAGGATTGGAAAGTGGGCAGTAGAACTAGCACCCTTCGGCATATCTTTCCTGGCAAGGACAGCTATCAAATCTCAAGTCCTAGCAGACTTCGTAGCAGAGTGGACTCCACCTGCGAAGTTGACTCCGGAGAAATCAGATGACGGAGTTTGGACTATTTACTCCGATGGGGCTTTCCAAGCATCCGGAGCAGGCATTGGGGCAGTATTAATTTCACCATCAGGACAAAGAGCAATGTACTCCGCAAGACTCAACTTTAAGTCTACCAATAATATAGCGGAGTACGAAGGAATTTTATTGGGACTCCGGAAAGCACGTGCTCTAGGGGCTACAAGGATAATTATAAAAACAGATTCTCAGATAGTAGCAGGGCACGTAGAAAAAAGTTTTCAAGTCCGACATCCACAGCTTGCAAAGTACTTGGAAGAAATTCGCAAGATCGAAGCACATTTCAAGGGTATTTCCATTCGGAGTATACCAAGAGCTGAAAACGTGCAAGCGGACATTTTAGCGAAGGCTGCTGCCGGAGCTGTGGATGTGCCTGACGAAGCTTTCTATGAGGAGCTCAATGTACCTTCGGTGCCACAAGTTGCTTCTGCAGAGATTCTCTGCATTCCAAGTGCAGATTGGAAAGATTCGATCATAGAACTCTTGCAAGGAGGAACAAATTTGCCCGAAGAGCCCCAATTGTCAAGATTAAAGCTTAGAGCAAGAAACTATCAGTTAATCAACGGTATATTATACAAGGCCGGAGTATGTTCCCCTCTACTCCGATGTATATCTCAAGCCGAAGGCCAAGAAATTCTCCGAGAAATTCACGAAGGCCTTTGTGGAAGCCATTTAGCCCCTAGAGCACTGGCAGGAAAAACACTTCGCCAGGGGCTTTATTGGCCCACAATAACAGCTGATGCGGAGAGCTTGGTCCGCACTTGTCAAGGATGCCAGTGGATGGGTCGACGGAGTCATCGCCCACCAACAGCTCTTCAAGTCATTGCTCCGGTATGGCCTATGGCCAGATGGGGTATGGATCTAATTGGTCCCTTTCCGTTAGCAAAGGGAAATCTGAAGTTCGCAGTGGTAGCTATTGAATATTTTTCTAAGTGGGTAGAAGCAGAGCCCTTAACAGCTATCACTTCGAATAATGTACAGAAATTCTTCTGGAAGAACATTATTTGTCGGTTCAGAGTGCCTAGATATCTCACAGTAGATAATGGAACATAGTTCGACGCAGAACCCTTCAGGAAGTTTTGCGAAGACTTAGGCATTCAACTATGTTTTGCTGCAGTGAGACATCCTCAGTCGAATGGAGCCGTTGAGCGAGCCAATGGAAATATTTTATCAGGGCTAAATCGAAGAATAGTAGGATTATCAAAGGGACTGTGGACCGAAGAGCTTTCGAAGATTCTGTGGTCCATTCGGACTACGCAAACAAGGTCCACAGGTTTTACTCCGTTCAGACTACTATTCGGAGATGAAGCAATGACTCCAACGGAGCTCAAAGGGGGATCAATTCGCAGCACCGAACCAGACATCGAAGAAGAAAGACAAGCTTCGTTAGATTTGTCAGAAGAAACAAGACTTCGAGCTGTAGCTAATTTATCAAAGTATCATCAGCAGACGAAGACTTGGTATGACCCGAAGGTTAAGCTCAGCGAGTTAAGGCCGGGTCATCTTGTTCTACGAAGCATTATAGCACCAGGGAAGTTAGGCAATAAATGGGAAGGTCCATATTTAATTGTCCGCTCAGGGCGCCCTGGTTCATTCAAATTAGCTAATTTAGAAGGTGAAGAGTTAGCACATACTTGGCATGCGGAGCACCTAAAGCGATACTTCGCATAAGGCCTCCTTGTAATTTGCTTGTAATCACCTCTAAATTAATAAAGCATACACCCTGTAGTTTGCCTTCCCCTTGACACTCCTAGTTTCCCGAGCGGACGCGCTGGGACGGAAGTCGATCGAGAGGGAAGTGTCATCAAGCTGGGCTGTATTTCCGGACTTCGTACCTATAAAGTCGAAGCCTCTGGTGTGGTGGCTGAAATCCATCCGGAGCCCAAGCTGATACCTTGTAGGCATCCGTAAAAGAGCCAATACCACATTCTACGGAGTCCAAGCTTCGGCTGGTAGACTTCCATAAAAAGAGCCGAAGGTGGCCAAAATATGCGGAGTCCAAGCTGCAGCTTGCAGACATCCGTAAAAAGAGCCGAAGGTGGCCAAATTCTGCGAAGTCCAAGCTCCGGCTGGTAGACTTCTGCAAAAGTAGCCGAAGGTGGCTACAAATTCTGCGAAGTCCAAGCTCCGGCTGGTAGACTTCTGCAAAAATAGCCGAAGGTGGCTACAAATTCTGCGAAGTCCAAGCTCCGGCTGGTAGACTTCTGCAAAAATAGCCGAAGGTGGCTACAAATTCTGCGAAGTCCAAGCTCCGGCTGGTAGACTTCTGCAAAAATAGCCGAAGGTGGCTACAATTTCTGCGAAGTCCAAGCTCCGGCTGGTAGACTTCTGCAAAAAACAGCCGAAGGTGGCTAAAGCAAAACAGCATTTAAGCCATGAACTTCGAATGTCTGTTCATATAAGTCCAAAGTGACAAATTTCTTAAGACACTAAAGTGTCCTGGAAGTTATCTCAATTGATTTCTTTCGTGAAGCAAACAAAGGTACCAAGTTACCATTCTTCTGACTACAAAGGTCGAAGACATTTCATAAGATTTCAAAAGATCTTTAAAATGACAGAGGGGCTCCGAACCCCCAAAAAATTGTACTCCGAAGTTTTTTCTTTGCGCATAACCATCTTTGAATACAGTTCGAAGTTGCTTATACCCAAAGAGGGGCTAGTAAATATGGAGACAATTTTAAATCGGCATTCATTATTGAAATAAATGTGTTTACAGATTACACTATGAAAAATTGGTATCTATACCAAGAAGGAATCGAAGACCTCTTCGGTCTCGAGAGCTAGGGGTGGAACGACTAGTTCCAACATCGGAAGTTCTAAGAACTTTACGTTTAACTCTCTTCCTCCCCTTCGAAGCTCTAAAATCCTTCTGCTCTTGTTGAAAAATGGTTTCGTGAAGAACTATTATATATGGACGAAACACGGTGAGATGGGCCAAAATCCTCCTGAAGATTCTGATGTGCCGCAAGATGCTCATCAACATAGAAGAGGTGGTGATCATACATCCGACATAACACATGATGATATTGATCAACATGATGATGATGACGCCTTTGATGTGGAGGAACTGATGCGAAATGTTGCGCCTGAGGTGTTGTTGCAGAGAACTACAACCAAAGGATACGATAACTTTGAAGCACTTGACAAAGCACCAAAAAACCTTCTTTACGAGGAACACCACGGATGCGATAAGAAGTATACTGTGTTGTACACAATTCTTGAGCTTATGAAACTGAAGGCCAGCAATGGATGGTCTTACACTAGTTTTTCAGATCTTTTACAACTCCTAAAAAAGGTTTTGCCAAAACCCAATGGTCTACCATTTGATACATACCAAGCAAAGAAGATGATTTGTCCATTGACTTTGGGCGTTAAGAAGATTCATGCATGCCCGAACCACTGTATCCTATATCAAAAAGAGTATGGATTGTTAGAGAGATGTCCGCAGTGCAACGCAAGTCGATACAAATGTCCAAATGACTGTGTAGAGGACTACAATGGCCACCAGAAGAAGAATAATAAGAGGTTGCAGAAGAGGAATAAAAATGTTATTGCAGACCATCTTGGAAAAAAGACGGAGAGGAAAGTTCCAGCCTTAGTAATGTGGTACCTACCGGTGATTGATCGCTTGAAACATATGTTCTCTAATCCCAGAGATGCTGATCTATTAATCTGGCATTTTACTGGGCGAAAGAAGGACGGAAAACTTCGGCACCTTGCGGATGCTAGGCAGTGGAAATCATTTGACCTGGCCTATCCAGATTTCTCGTACGATCCTAGAAATATCAGGATGGGACTTAGCACGGATGGAATGAATCCCTTCGGTGAGATGAGGAACCCACATAGTACGTGGCCGGTCTTTCTATGCTTGTTCAACATTCCATCATGGTTGTGCCATAAAAGAAAATACCTTATGCTCACTACTCTAATTTCCGGTCCAAAACAACCTGGCAATGACATTGATATCTTTCTAGAACCTTTAATGGAGGATATGAAACGTCTATGGGAACATAGTGTTTGTGTGTGGGATGAGCACAAGAAAGAGCACTTCAATCTAAGAGCCATGATCTTTTGCACCATAGCTGACAACCCAGGACGCATGTCCCTAACAGGACAGGTTAAAGGAAAGACAACATGTGTAGTGTGTGTGGACCAAACAGAATCTATGCATCTTCCATCATTCGTTAAGATGATATATATGCGACATCGCAAATTTTTACCAAAAAACCACAAATATCGAAGAAATAGGAACCATTTCGACGGTACAATCGAGCTTGGACAGCCTCCACGACATCGAGATGGCAAATTTCTATTCGAAATGGTAAAGAATATCAAAGTTGTTTTCGGAAAGAAGAGGAAGAAATCTGAAAAAATTTCAAAGGACGCTCCATTTAAAAAGCAGTCAATCTTCTTTAGATATTTGCCCTATTGGAAGGAGTTGGAGATTGGTCATGCTATCGATACAATGCACGTTGAGAAGAATGTCTTCGAAAGCACCATCGGTATTTTGTTAGACATACCGGGCAAATCAAAAGATGGACTCAAAGTACGAAGCGACCTTCAAACTCTCGGAATTAGACCCGAGCTTCACCCACAGGAAAGGGCCAATGGAAAATTTTTCCTTCCGGCTGCTAGCTATAACCTCACAATTGACGAGAAAAGATCAATCTGCAGGTGTCTACATGGAATTAGAGTTCCAACAGGATTCTCAACGAATATAAAGAATATTGTCTCCGTAGCAGATTTGAGGATCTGCGGCTACAACACTCATGATTGTCATGTTATGCCTGGGCTATTCCTCGCCATCGCAGTAAGAGGAATCAAACATTCATTTCTGAAGATGGTGATAACACGCATGTGTCACTTCTTCAATGTCATATCAAAGAAGGTGATCGACACTGAAGAGTTAAATGAATTACATAAACAAATGAGGGAGACTATGTGTCAGCTTTAGATGTGCTTTCCTCCTTCATATTTTGATATTATGGAGCACTATATGATACATATAGCAGACCAAATATTTGTTCTCGGTCCAACGTACTTGCACAATATGTATGCGTACGAGCGTCTAATGGTTATCTTCAAGGGTTACGTACAAAATCATGCTTATCCAGAGGGTTCCATGATAGAGGGCTACACTACTGAGGAAGTCATTGAGTGCTACGCATATTACATAAGAGATGGAAGACCAATAGGAGTTCCCGTGTCCCGGCACCATGGAAGACTCATCGGTAAAGGAACTAAAGGCAGGAAATCATACGAGACAATAGCTACCAAACAATAAGAGAATCACATTATAGTGTAATGCATTAGTTGGCGATTATGAGACCATATGTTGAACAACACCTGCAAGAGCTTCGTGAAAAGAATGAAGATCACGATGAACAATGGATTATGAAAGAACACAAAATTCATTTCACATCATGGCTGAGGGATCTAAACCTTTCGATTGGAGAAACCGACGAAGAGATGATGATAAATAAATTGTCTTACGGTTCATTGAGCATGGTTAAAACATGGCAAGCGTATGACATCAATGGTTTCACATTCTATACTAAAGCAAAGGATCAAAAGAGTCAGCGCCAAAATAGTTGTGTCAGAGCAGATGCAGAAGATAGCACTGGACAAAAGAATGCTTACTATGGATACATCGAAGAAATATGGGAACTTAACTAGTGGAACTCTATAGAAATCCCTGTAATTAAGTGCTAGTGGGTCAGACATCTAGAAGGTGTGGAGGTGGATGATTACGGGTTTACGATAGTTGACCTTAATAAGGTGGCTTATAAAGATGACCCTTGGATACTCGCTCAATCCGTGGCGCAAGTATTTACATACTTGATCCTAAAGATGAGAAAAAATACATCGTTGCTCCAGGAAAAAAAAGAATTGTTGGAGTTGATGGAGTCGATGGCGAAGAAGAATACAATCAGTTTGATGAGGTGTCGTTTTTCATTGACATATCAAGGATCAATGTGGTTGAAGCAAAAATGTCATTTGGTAGTGTGATTCTGAGGAGCCATGCTGAATAGCGTGGGCCTCATGGCTCTAGAAGTGATGAGTCATTGTCAACGATAGTCAACAAGGACTGAAGAAGAGAAGAGATCTGCTGTTTCATGGGCCGCGTGTGACTCAGGTACACGGGCAGCGAGCGACTGTCGGGCAGAGGAGGCTGCGAAGTCGGGCTGGCCCAATCCGGGTGCATGGGCCAGAAGCAGTAGAAGACCCACTGGGCTGTTGACCAGGACTGACTCAGGTACACGGGCGGTGAGCGATTGCCGGGCTGAGAGAGCTGCGGGGTCGGGCCGGCCCAATCCGGGTACCTGGTGCAAAGCTGGTGGAGGCTTTGTCAGTTTCGGCGTAAAACTGACAACCGTTGATTCTGTATCCGACTGTCCAGAAGAATAGCTTCGGGATATGTCATCTGTTACTCTAGGCCCACAGTCAGTCAGTTGTGTCTGTAAAATACCTAAGGGCAGTAGAGTCTTTTCTGTATTTTGAGTCTGTAAAAACCCTAAGGG